>CAMZMU010000063.1:100560309-101108527 GCA_947311845.1 Poa pratensis
AGATGCTTGCACTTTAGAATCTGGACGAGACTGGCATTTACTTAAATTCCAATGCAGCCACTGCACTGCATAAAATAAACATCAGAAATGCTTGAGGCGTGAATTGCTCGTGAATTACAAAATCAGATACTCTATACAACATTTAAAATGATGAAAAGAGAATAACGAATGTGATAAGATGTACTAATGTTTATTTGCTGCCGGTATGGGAGAAACCTACCCATACAAGCTCGGAGGTGAGTTCATGCGAACAAATGAGCCAAACAGGGTGTCAATGGAACAATTACCCAAGGCAGGTGAATTAACCTCCAAAGTAATTGTTTCTGAAAAAAAAAAAATCACTTGGTATCAATACTGACGAATAGCACACCAGCCACTGTAATGGAGAGAACAAATCAAAATGGGGATTACGCGGTGAGACAGCATTGTTCCAGTACCATATGAAAAAACAAGCAAACC
This sequence comes from Poa pratensis, assembly GCA_947311845.1. Taxonomy (NCBI): domain Eukaryota; kingdom Viridiplantae; phylum Streptophyta; class Magnoliopsida; order Poales; family Poaceae; genus Poa; species Poa pratensis. The sequence goes on from CAMZMU010000063.1 coordinate 100,560,769, forward strand.
AGATGATGCAAGACATTGTACATTTCCAACAAGCGGGTTTACAGTTCGCTGAGGAACTAACGAACCAGTCTCTTTACGTCATACAGATAGCCTGTGATAAGCTATTATAAGGGTACACTGATATGTGACACAAAAATACGAGGTAGTTTATATGGGAGAATAACAGAGCAGATCAATTAATTTGTGAGGTTTCAGAGCCACCCATAGTCCAGATATGAATAGCATACACGGATCAAAATACATGCAAATTATGGAGAGTTTAGGACTGATATGGCTTCAGAGGAGGAAGTGAATCTGCCACCAGTCTAATAAAAAAAAAACTCACCAGCTTTTTCTCAGAGAGAAAGTTGCCCACTAAATCATTAGTTTCAAGCAGAGCATTCCAGGTGGGCAATAAACTCCTCATTGTCAAATTACATTACATCACGCATTATTTAGCCCCCAATCTATTATTTTCTCCCTTTTGAATTCCAAAATTTCCACCAACTTGACAAGTTAATTTACAATGGAATTTCAAACATGATGATGTCTGATATAGGAAGCTGTGGGAAGAAGTTTAATTATTGCAAGAATCGGGGAAATTTCTTGCGTTCCAAGATTCCCACTTTGACATAGTATCTATTTTCGAAAAGGGGGAAAGCCAAGGCCTCTGTATTACAATCTGCATTACTTATCCAACCCCCAATTTGGTACAGTACTTCTTGAGTCGCAACCAAGGCCTCTGCATTGAAAACTGACAAACCCCGTCCTCTACGACCCCCATTGTCCAAGAACAAAGAATCTACTGCGATTAACACGCCCAATATTCCTCCAATCGCGCCAAATCGAACAGAAACTAAGGGGAGTCGCATCATCCTTCAAAGCAAGATTATTCGAAGCAACTCCTCCATCATCATCCTTACCGGCTGCCGCAAAGAGGGGCAAACAAACGCTCGGAATCAAACAAGCAACTGCAAGCGGAAGGCCAAAAGCCGCGCGGGGACGCGAGAGCATCCACGCCTCGGAATCGTGACGGATCAATTCAAAACCATTGCCAGAACTCGGTAGGACACTGGCCCAATGAAATCGAAGGAAGAGGTATGAGAATGCAGATAGAACAGACAAGGTTAGGCACCGCACCTTGCAATCCGGAGACGAGAGAGCGGCGAATTCTCCCCTGCTGACCCGCCTCTCCTTTTTGGAGAGAGAGAGAGAGATTCAAGAACGAGATAGAGGGGGAGGCTGGAGCATGCCCACCCTGAGACTCCCTAGACCGTCGCATAGACCAGGCTCAGCAACGCTGTGGAGGCAGCAGGAGAACCGTCGGGTCGGCGCATGTTGGACTGGGCGTATTGCGCGGCGTGGGCAGGGTTGGTGAACGCCCATCCGGAAGACCCGAGATGACAAGGCGGCGGGACGGGAGAGGGGGCGTTTTGACCCTCGTGTATCCAACTCAGGTTGCTAGGGGTGTCCCGCCTAGGCCCGAAAAACAGATTTTAGCACAAAGTCAGCTAAAGTTTTTTTTTTTTTTTGACAGCCTCTCCTGAGAATACAAGTTGGTAGTATCTGATCAGACACAAGGTACGCACACCACACGCCACACACACCCACGCACACCCCACCTATATGTCTAAATAGACCTACAACCTATATCCCTAATACGTCTTGAGAGTCTCCGAAGTCCAGCGCTCCGGGTACGACGGGCACGTCGATCTCGCCTGTGGTCCATAGACGTCCGAGAGGCAACGCTGAATTTATTCCTGGTGAGACGCCAGAAAATCGTCCCCGCTGGGGATCGATCCCTGGTGGGCTGTGTGCACACCCGCACCACTAGCCACTCGAGCACATGCTCGGTCTCAAGTCAGCTAAAGTTAACCAAACTGATTACAACTAAGTTATGTGTATTTTCAATCGGAGCGGGCCGGATCCAGGCGCCCGCTTGACACTCTTATATCCAACATCACATAGAGCCGTATAGACTACCTTCATGTACTACAAGTCAACAGTTCTGTTGCATGGCGGGTTAGCACATAATTCCATTGCTGTGTGGTCAAACCTCGTGCGTCGGGGTATGGCCTGGAGGACACAAAATGTTTGTTATGCCGAAGGATAGATGAGATGGTTGCCACCTTTTTCTGAAGTGCAAGGCACTTAAAGAATTATGGCGAGAAATGAATATGATGGAGATTAGGAGGATCTAATTCAGGGGAATGGTATGGATGAAGTTTTTGATAAGTTGTGGTCTCTAGATGAAAAAAGAGGATAGAAATTTTTGCAATGTGGTGGACGTGGTGGAATCAAGGAATGTATTCGGAAAGGTGGTGAAAATGACAGCTGCATAGTTAGTTTACCGTGCCCGCTGTCTAGCTTTTGATAGTTTGAAATTCTGCCAGCCGGATCATCAACCAAAGGTAGCATCAGTTACACACAATGGAATCCACCTGAAGATGGGACGCTCAAGCTGAATCTCGATGGAGCTTTTAGCCTGAGAAAATAAGGGAGGCTGGGGAGTGGTTGTACAGGATGTGCATCAGGTGTGAGGGATGCTTTCATGGCAGAACTGAAAGCGTTGGAGGCTGCAATTAATCTGGCGTCTAGTCTGGGAGCAATACGGGTGATGTTTGAAACGGATGCGCAGCTGCTTATGTTTGCAATGAACAATCCGAGACCGGATTTCTCTCCTGCTGATGTTGTCATAGAGGATATGAAGCTACAATGTCGAACTTGGTTCTCAAATTGTTCAATCGGTACCTGCAAGCGTGGAGTTAATGGGGTGGCGCATGAATTTGCTAAATTGGTGCTCTATGTAATCCTGGGTTTATGAATGTGTGGGAGAATGATATCCCAGCGAATATCGCTGTGCTTGTAACGGGCGAGATGCCCAACATTATTTCGTAATAAAGTTAAGGTTTTAATGTAAAAAAAAACAGTTCTAAACTTCTAGGACAACTCCATGGGCCGACGTTTGGATCGCTAAACGGACAGGCGTCTGGCCCATGTCCGACCTTGCTAGGCCATTGAACCCACAGGGACGGCCATGTTTGTTTGATCATTTTTTTATCACTTTTGCCTCGGCCGTTCCATACAACATATAAATTTAAGCAAATAATACAAATAGTTTATTACAATCCGATTAAACAAATTGTTTCACAAATAGTTTTACAAATCAAATAAATAATAAATTGTACCAAATGGATCTACTGGTTCCTGTGGTGAAGCCACACATGTTTCAGCAAATCATTTTGTAGTTGAATGTGAGTCTCTTTTCATGTATATCACGGTGGAAGTTGAGAAATGAGAAAAAAATGTCACTCCAGCTTTGGGCTGAACCAACTCACCCTGAAACTGCTATGCTTCGTCATAGCGACTGTCATCGCGTTCATCCTCAACGATTATGTTATGCATGATTACACAAACTGTCATCACCTCCCACATGGACTCCTTGCTCTATGTTCTAGCAGGATGCCGAACAATAGTTCATCGTGCTTGTACTGCACCGAAAGCACGCTCCACATCTTTCGTAGCACTCTCTTTTTTTTTGGCAAACCTTTCTTCTTCTCATCAGAAGAATTGGGGATTGTCTTCACAAATGTAGTCCATATAGGATAGATATATACCATAAGCTAGATAGTATGCCTTGTTGTATGTGTGGCCATTGATCTTATATGTCACCTTGGGGGCATTGTCATGGGAGAGCATGTTGAACACCGGAGAGTGTTGGAGCATATTGATATCATTGTGAGAATCTGCCACGCCGAAAAAAAGAGTGCCAAATCCACAGATCATGTGATGCCACGACTTCAAGTATGACCGCGCACTCTCCAACATGTCCATTGTAGTGCTCCTTGAAGGAGATATGCCCTAGAGGCATTAATAAAGATATTTTATTTGTCATATCTCGATTGTTCATAATACGCTTTGTATCATGCTATAACTGTATTAAGTGGAAATATTAATACACGTGTGATACGTAAACTACCAGGTCCCTAGTAGCCTCTATTTAACTAGCCCATTGTGCAATTGATGATCGAGGTTTTCCGATCATGTGACATTTATGTCAGTTGACAATGGAGTCAATCATTAGGTGAATGATGTGATGGACACAGCCAATATTTATAGGACGTAGTCATTACGCCTTCGACCATGAGATCAACTCTAATTGCTATTTCTGAAAGATACTTTGATTGCATCAAACGTCATCTCTTACATAGGATGACAATACAGGTGTCCCTCTCGGGTATCGGAAGGAAGTATGTTGAGGCGAGGGATCAAGAGCGGGATTTGCCAATCCGCATAGCAGGATAGATACTCTGGGCACACTCGGTGAGATTATATCAATGAGCTTGCAAGCATGTGACTAGGTGATACGTCTCAAACGTATCTATAATTTCTGATGTTCCATGTTGATATTATACCAATTGTTACATGTTTTATATACACTTCATAGCATTTTTATGCATTTTCTAGGACTAACCTATTAACAAGATGTTACAGTGCCAGTTCATGTTTTCTGCTGTTTTTGTATTCCAGAAAGCTATTCTGGAAATATTCTCGGAATTGGACGAAACTTGGACATAACCTTCTATTTTCCCGACACGTACACGGAGTCCAAAGCAGAGACGAAGGCGACCGAGGAGGCAGCCACGCCAGGGGCCGGCGTGGCCCCACCTCCTGCCGCGCCGGGGGTGGCGTGACCCCCTCGGGTGCCTCCAGACGCTACCCTTTCGCCTATATAATGCCTTCGTCCAGAAAACCCTAAATACCCGAGCCTCCATCCACGAAAAGTTCTAGCCGCCGCCGTCGTCAACCCTAGTTCGGGAGGGTTCTGAAGCTCCTCCCGACACCCTACCGAAGAGGGAAATCATCGCCGGAGGGCTCTACATCACCATGCCTGCCTCCGAAGTGATGTGTGAGTAGTTCATCCTTGGACTACGGGTCCATAGCAGTAGCTAGATGGTTTTCTCTCCTCCTTGTGCTATCATGTTTAGATCTTGTGAGCTGCCTATCATGATCAAGATCATCTTATTGTAATGCTACATGTTGTGTTTGCTGGGATCCGATGAATATTGATACTATGATCAAGTTGATTATCAATCTATCTTATATGTTATTTATGATCTTGCATGCTTTCTGTTACTAGTAGATGCTTTGGCCAAGTAGATGCTTGTAACTCCAAGAGGGAGTATTTATGCTAGATAGTGGGTTCATGCCTCCGTAATCTGGGCGAGTGACAGCAACGTCTAAGGTTGTGGATGTATTGTTGCCACTAGGGGTAAAACAGCAATGCTTTGTCTAAGGATAATTGTATTGTTTACATTATGCACATTACTTAATGCAATAATCTGTTGCTTGCAACTTAATACCAACGGGGAACACGGATGTCAACCTGAAGGTGGAATTATTAGTCATAGATGTTGTTGGACAACGGTCTATGTAGCTTGTTGTAATGCCCAATTGAATATCATAGTAGTCATCTTGTCATATATATGCATTGTCATGCGCTCTCTATTCATCAATTGCCCAGCTGTAATTTGTTTACCCAGCATGTTAGTTATATTTTATGGAGAGACACCACTAGCGAACTGTGGACCCCGGTCCATTCTTTTACACTGATAATACAACCAACTGCAATCATTGTTCCTTTTCATTCTCTGCAATTAAACACTATTTTCCACACCATATGTTTATCCTTTGTTTACAGCAAGCCGGTGAGATTGGCAACCTCACTGTTTCGTTGGGGCAAAGTAGTTTGATTGTGTTGTGTGCAGGTTCCACGTTGGTGATCGAGTAAACGGTGCCACGAACAACCTTCAGAGGTGCCTTTTACTCCTACTGGATCTGACAACCTTGGTATCTTACTGAGGGAAAACTTGCTGCTGCACTGCTTCATACCTTCCTCTTGGGGTCTCCCAACGAACGTGTGCTTTCACGTCATCACTAGGTCACGAGTATGTAATATCACAGACGAGTAAAGATAGTATTATCAAGTAACGAGATCAAGCTCGGTATCATGATACCGGAGATCGAGTCTCGGACAAACTAAGTATCGCCTGGCAAAAGGCCTGAGACTTGACGTCTAAAGGTTCAAATGACAAAGTTATTTGTGGACGCACATGGGCTATCATAGCCATCCAGGTCTCCCTGATAGTCATTGATCGGAGAAGGGTTCTCGATCATATCTGGAGTGATCCCGAACCGCTAGGGTGTCACACTTAAGGGTAGGTGACGTTTATTTAGATTGGACACAGAAGAGAAAATAGAGAGAAGGATACCGTAAGTGTTCCGGGTCATATCCGATGGAGTTCGGGAGGGCAACGAAATGGTTTTCGGAGCCGGAATAAATTAGATAATATGTATTTAATATTAATTAATAGAATTAATGATTAAATATATTTTATTCTATTTATTTTCGAATTTATTGGCAGCCCAACCTTTAAATGGGCTTCTCCCATGAGGAGAGGGCCCATAGGGGGGAACTTTCCCCCAAAGGAGGCGCACCAAGGGAGAAGGCCTAGGTGGGCCACAAGGGCCCACCTAGGGCCGGCGCACCCTCTTGGGTCGTGGCTGGTTGTGGGATTAGTCCCACACCGCCCGGCCACGGAGGGTGGCAGCCCTCCTCCTCCTTTATATAGTGGTGCCCCATGCCTTGGAAATTCATCCAGAAATTCTCTCTCTATATCATCCGTTTAGACGAGACTCCGCAAATGGGGTTGCGCATGGGTTGAGGTTTTCTCCACCATACGCACACCGCCGTGCTGCTGGTTTTCTCCGGTCCAAGTCTTCTACTTCCGCTGCTTAGCTGGATCGGAGCCCGGAGGTCGTCATCTTCTCCGTACGTGTGTAAGCTCTGCAAGGTGCCACGCTTGGGGCACTTGGAGGAGTTCGTCCTCACCATCTTGAGGTCGGCACCGCCATCGTCTTCGCCGCTCGTCTTCATCACGCGTCGTCATCGAAACAGATCTTTTGATCGTCGACGCTTACAGTCTACAAGGGTATGTACACCGTTCACTCCATTACTTTATATCTGCATAGTAATAGATCCTGGCTTTTTCGGTTATCGTTGTTATGATTTTTTTTGTTTTCTGCACACGATCCTTTTCACTCCTGCCATGCAAATGGACAGTTCTTCCACTCCCAATACATACAATTTATGCTGCCAATCATCCCAGGAAAGCCTCTGAACTTGTTGATAGACAAGAGCGGGGCCGTGTCCTCAACAGTGGGTTCTATGGTTGTTGTTACCTCTTGGGTTGCTTGTAATCCTAAGAGGCTTGGTGAGTTTCAGAGCTTCACCTTGGTGTAAGGAGCTCCGAAACATTATTGGGAGTCTCCAACTCATTATGGCGAGCCCAATCTTGGTGTAAAGGTTTTGGTCAACGCCGCCTTCAAGACGACCTCATAGTGCAACGAGTCAATCCCTCATGGGTGAATCTCGTGGAAAATAAGGTGAGCACATCTGGCTATTGGAGTGCCTTTGTGGGTCCACACCCTCCAACGTAGACATACTTCTAAACTAGACTGGACGATGCATGCTATTCTAAACTTCTGCGCCCTGTCAATTGATAAGTCTGAAACTGTCGCTGTATAGTGTAGCATTTCATGTTGTTGTCGACACGGTTCAGTTTCCGTTAGGATAGTTTAGTTGTATTCACTTAGCTACTTTTCATCTCATGTCAGTTAGCGAGGACGGGTCGTCTTGTGCACTCCATCCCGTCATTGTAGGATCGTCATGGAGCCTGCTCTGGACTCTGGTCGTGGGATGGCACGACCTAGTAGAGCAGAACAAGCCACGATCAAATCTCAGAATAAATAACAGAAAAGCAGTACGTTTTAATAGTGCACCAGAATCGTGAAATTCAAGATATTCTCCACGTCAGTTTATCTCTCGTTTCTCCCTAAACTCGTTCGGAAGATTAGAAGCCGCGTATATGACCAAACCACGTATTATGTTAGTGTTTAAATTTGATATGCGCCTAACTAAGCTAAATGATTTTCTTGCGTATGGAAAAAAAATCAAGTCTATGTCATTTAAGGTACTTAACAAAATTATCATGTTTGCCATAGTGCTTAACCCTAGTCCCACCAAATCCGGTACAACCCAACAATTCTCCACGTCAGTTATCTTTTTTTTTACGATGTACACCCATAGGCATACATTACTTTTATTGACAATAGCATGGATACAGAGTTGAGACGAATATAAGTAACATAAAACTAGGAGGATACAGACGATTGTACTGCTGCATACCGCCATCGCCGCAACTACCAAGCACACACATCCTTCACCGTCGCCAGAGAAGAAGAGCACCACAAGTTGGTCCATATCTTAACGCTGAAGAAACCCCTTGCCATATCCACTAGCCCCGGAAGGCTGGATCTAGCCTGATAAAGAACATCGGCCGGAGGAGACCTCTGAGACTCTTCAACGCTGGATCCGGGGCCAGTGCTAGCCCGCCCTTCATCAAGCGGCCGGATCCGCCACCGTCTTCCGCAGATCCACAATAGTCACACCGCCGCACTCCAAGAGCAATCCATCCCCACCGCCACGCCAAGACGTAACTGATGGCTACGTGTTGGTGAACCCCAAGAGGAAGGTTATGATGTAGACAGCAGAAGTTTTCCCTTGAGAAATCTACCCAAGGTTATCAATCCAGTAGGACTTGACGATCTATCGGAAGGTTGTTGATGTTGACTCCCCCTGGCGCTAGGGAGCTTGCACCAACGTGGAATCTGCACAGACACAAACCAGAACTTTGCCCAACACGAAACAGAGAGGTTGTCAATCTCTCCGGTCTTGCAGAAACAAAGAGTTAAACGTACGGTGTGGAAAACAGCAGAAAACACAGCAAGTAACAGGAAACAGATGATTTCAGCAGGTTGTGTAAACAGTATGAGGAAATTGGACCAGGGTCCACAGTTCACTAGTGGTGTCTCTCTCAGAACAGATAACTAGCATGTTGGGTAAACAAATTACAGCTGGGCAATTGACAAATAGAGAGGGCATAACAATGCAATACATGCCAAGATGTCTACTATGAAATCTAGTTGGGCATTACAACAAAGTACATAGACCGTTATTCCAACCGCATCTATGCCTAAATAATCCACCTTCAAGGCAGCATCCGCATCCTATTCAGTATTAAGTTGCTAACAACAGATTATTGCATGAAGTAAAGTGTGTAATGTAATCAATACAAGTGCCCTTGGACACTGCATCAATGTTTTATCCTAATAGCAACAGCACATCTACCATCTTAGACATTTCTGTCACTGATCCAGATATCTAGAGACTGAACCCACTATCGAGCATAAATACCCCCTCTTGGAGTCACAAGCATCTACTTGGCCAAAGCATCTACTAGCAACGGAGAGCATGCAAGATCAAGAGCACATAGATAAACAACTTGAATAAACATGGTATCAATATTCATCGGATCCCAGCAAACACAACATCTAGCATTACAATAAGATGATCTTGATCATGTTAGGCAGCTCACAAGATCTAAACATGGAGGCACAAGGTAGAGAGACAACCATCTAGCTACTGCTATGGACCCGTAGTCCAGGGGTGGACTACTCACGCATCACTCCGGAGGCAGGCATGGTGATGTAGAGCCCTCCGGTGATGATCTCCCCTCCGGCAGGGTGCCGGGAAGAGCTTCAGAACTCTTCCGATCTGAGATTGACGATGACGGCCGCGACGGAACTTTTCGTGGAATATGATCGACCGTAATAGGGTTTTCGCGTCGCGGAGAATATATAGGCGAAGAGGCGGCGTCGGTGGCCGAGGGGGGCCACCACGCCATAGGGGGGCGCGGGCCCACCCTGGGCCGCGCCCTAGTGTGGCGTGGCCCCCTGGTGGGTCTGCTCCGACTCCCCTTTGGACTCCGTGATCTCCTCGTGATATTATTGACGATGTCTTTTGTTTCGTCCAATTCCGAGAATATTTCCTTAATAGATTTTCTGAAACCAAAAACAGCAGAAAACAGGGAACTGACACTGTGGCATCTTGTTAATAGGTTAGTCCCAGAAAATGCATAAAAATGATATGAAGTGTAACCAAAACATGTAGCAATTGATATAATATCAGCATGGAACATAAAAAATTATTGATACGTTTGAGACGTATCAGTAACGCCTGAGCCAAATTGCTCCAACAGCTTGGAATCCACAAGCCTCTCGCCGGTGCCAGCAACACCTCCGACGAGCAGGAGCATGGGCTGGGAGACCATTATTCCCACTAGGACCATCAACATCCGCTACACCATGACGCCGAGAGAGGAAACTCAAAATTCTAGAACAACTAGTACCGAAACACACGCACAGACGAGAGCCCAGGCTCCCTTTCCTCTCGCGACGCCAAGTAGCAGGATCGCCGGCGAGCGACTTGCTGGAACCGCTTTCGCGATCGCCTGTGTGGAGAGAGACGAGGCGGTTTTTCCTTAATGTGGTTTATTTTTATTTTTGGACGTGAACACCAGGAGCTCTGCTTTTATTGACATTAAAGGAGAGGGAACAAAAACCTCATAGAGGTGTATACAACTCACACGGCAGTTTGTGCACCCACATCAGAAACAAAAATTATTGGGTGGAACCCCCTCTGGCACTCATTTTGCAAGGACCAACAACTCTAAATCAGCCTTTACTAGACCTGCTACCACATTTGCAGGCTTCGCTTCAGATTCGAAGATCTGTCTACCCCTTTCTTTCCAAATGTGCCATATGACATACATTGCCATTGCAATGTCTCGCTTCTTCTGATCAGCGTATTTCCATGGAGAGCTACTTCCCACCATTGTGTCAGGTCTTGGTAATTTGCAGCCAATTGCACAGCTCGAGGATATTCATCACTGAAAGAAGCCCATACCTCCTTAGCATAAGGGCAGGCCAGCGCCAGATGCGAGGAGGTCTCAAACATCTGATCACAAAGGCAAACAAAGGTCCTCGTGGGGAGGCCTCTGCTCGCAGCTGCTCGGCGGTCCAATTTCTGTTATGAAGTACCAACCAAAATAAAACTTTACTTTTCCTTCAGCACGGATCTTCCAGACATGTTCAAGTTCAGGTTGTTTTATTCTTCCATGGAAATGTATCGCGTAAGATGACTTTGCTGAATATTGGCCATCCGCGGTGATGGTCCAAGAGATGGTGTCTTGATCGTCAGTTAGGACGATGTTCTGTATACTGATCCATAGCTGAACGAACTGATCGAGCTAGTCTTCATTGTTCATACGCTGCAAACCCCGCATCCATCTCCCATCTGTCAAAGCCTCTTTAACAGTTAAATTTTCCCTTCTTGTAAGGAAAAACAAAGAGGTGCCATTACTCTTGGGCTATGCCATTCAACCAGTTGTCCGACCAAAATCTTGCAGTTGTCCCGTCACCAAGAGAGATTGCGGAGCAAGCGGCAAACAACTGCTTGTCAGTTTCATTGCAAGGGGTTCAGTTCCAGCCCACGGTCTTGAACTATCCTGCCACTGAAACCATTCCCATCTGAGATGAAGGGCCCTGTTGAAAGCCTCCATGTCCTTTATACCCAGCCCACCATATGCAATTGGTGCACATATCTTCTTCCAAATGACTAGACACTTTCCTCCAGTGGCTTCTTCATCAGGTGTCCACAGAAAGTTCCGTCTAATTTTATTGAAGCGCTTGATCATCCATTTTTCGGCCGAGAACACCGTGAGGAAATAAGTAGCCGTTGCAATGAGCACACTATTGATTAAGGCAAGTTGTCCTTTTCTGCTTATCATTTTTCCTCTCCACCCCTTCAACCTTCCCATTGCTCTGTCAAAAAGGGGTTGGATCTCAATCTTTCTTTGTTTGCGAAATCCCAGCAGCAGTCCTAGGTATCTGCATGGGAAGCTGCCTAGAGTACCACCGAAATCTTGCAGGACCAAACTCAGGTTAATCTCATTGCAAGGCACCGGATACTTGGTGAACAACTGAAATGTCTTCTTGCTAGAGATATGCCCTAGAGGCAATTAATAAAGTGATTTTATTTGTCATATCTCTATTGTTCATAATACGTTTTAAATACCATGCTATAACTGTATTACGCGGAAACATTAATACACGTGTGGTATAAAACAACCAGGTCCCTAGTAGCCTCTATTTAACTAGTGCGTTGGGTAACAGATGATCAAGGCTTCTTGATCAGGGACAATGGCGTCGGTTAATAACGGAGTCATATCATTAGGTGAATGATTTGATGGACATACCCAAAATATAGAAACATAGTGTTCATACCTTCGACTGTGAGATCATATCAAATCTCTGCTTCCGAAAGATATGGCTGATCGCATCAAACGGCATGACTTATATAGCGTGACAATAAAGGTGACACTTTCGGGTATCGGAAGGAAGCAGTAGAAGCGAGTGATCAAGAGCGGGAATTGCCAATCGATATAGCAGGATAGATACTCTGGGCCCACTCGGTGAGATTACATCAATGAGCTTGCAAGCATGTGACTAGGTCACGGGGATGTAATATCACAGACGAGTAAAGATAGATTTGTCAATGGCGAGGTCATGCTCGGTAATCGTGATACCGGAGAACGACGCTCGGACAATCTAAGTATCGCTAGGCAAGAGGATGAGACTAGACGTCTGAAGGTTCAAACGATAGAAGACATTCGTGAACGCACAGGGGCTATCATGGATATCCAGATCCCGCTGTTATTCATTGATCGGAGAGGGTGTCTCGATCATGTCTGGAGTGCTCCCGAACCGTGGGGTAACACACCTAAGGGTGGGTGACGATTAGATTGGATTTAAATAGAAAAGAAACCGGGAACCCTGGGAGTGTTCCAGAACTTGTCCGATGTTGATCGGAGGCAACAAAATAGGTTTCGGAGTCCGGATGAATTAAATAATATGTTTTTAATATTAATAAGTGTTATTAGTGATTAAATATATTTTTATTTAATTATTTCGAATTTTTAAAAGGCATTAAATCATAAATGGACCTTAGAGGCCCATTAGGGAAAATCCCAAAAAGGAAAAAGGAAAAAAAGGAGGAAGAAGGGCCAGCCGGCCTAGGCGGGCCGAATGGGCCCCACCTAGGTGGTCGGCTGCCCCTTGGCGCATGGCCATGTGGGGATTAGTCCCACATGACCTACCTAAGGAGATGGTCTCCCTCCTCCTCCTTTAAATAGGGGACCCCTATGCCTTTGAAAATACACCAATTCCTCCCTTCTTCTCTCCTACCTTGAGCGTGGTTCCGTTTCTGGAGCTGCGTACGGGGAGGGAAGTCTCTCTACTCTACGCACACCGCCATGGTGCTAGATCCACTCTTCCACTTCCGCTGCTCTACTGGATCTGGAGCCCGGAGGTCGTCAGCCACACCGTACGTGTGTGGAACCGCGAGGCGCCATCGTTTGGCGCTGGCAGCCGTTTTCTTCCACTACACGACCCTGAGGTCGGCATCGTCGTCTCCAACGACAACGTTTGTGCGGGAACGTAATCCCGCTTTTGGTCTACAAGGGTATGTATTCTGATCTCCTCCGTATTAGTATATCTGCATAGTATAGATCCTGACTAGTTTATGGTTATCGTCGGTAGGAAATTTTTTGTTTTCAGTCTACGATCCCCTTCAGTGGTATCAGAGCCGATCCATGCGTAGATATATCTGTACGGTTAGAACACATGTTGAATGTGGGCATCGATTCTACATTTGTTACCCTCTCGCGTGTACTTGTTTATATCGCGGTATTGTGGATGAAGCGGCCCGGACCGACTTTACGCGTACTCTTACGCGAGACTGGTTCCACACTTGACATACGGCTTGTACCGTATATTGTGCTGGCGGGTGTCTGTATCTCCTACAATAGTTGATATTGTATTTACAATGGAGGGCCCCGAATGGGGTGTAATAGAGACAATTGTCTTATCGCTGTTGTGGTTGTTTTCGTAGGTAAGAAACGGTTCTTGTGCGGAAGCCTTAGCAGCCACGTAAATATGCAAAAGATAAAGTAGAAAGCGTCTAACTTTATTTTGCAGGGCAATGTGATATGGTCAAGGTAGGTTTATTAAATTGTTTATAAAACTGTCGGCGCGAAGGAGACCATTGGCGCAGAGGAAACCATATCATGTCGCATTACATTTCATTTAGATGTTATGTAGATTATGTGCATCTTATATTGTGTATATATATATATGTCTATATATTAGTTACACGGCGGTAGTAATATAAGATGATCCCTCCCAAAATTCCGATAATAGTGTTCTCCCTCTATCGTGCACCACCAATAAAGTTCTCCGTTACGGGGTACGCCGCTTTACGGTTACACTCGTCTCTTCGTTCGCATACAGTGGGTCTAAGCCACGTTGCACGCGTGAATACGTTAGAGCGTGTTATGGCGAGCCTAGCATGTACAGACATGGCCTCGGAACACAAGTACCGAAAGGTTAAGCACGAGTCACATGCGGTGATGTGATTGATATACGATGTCTACCTTTGAAGTTATGCTATCTGCCTGATCGATGGGGTAGTGTAAAGGATGGGGGTTGTGTAATCACTAAGACGATGCGAGGGATACTCGTCTTGAGTGGGAGTTCTAGTAGTTTTATTTTAGAAACGTCTTATGTTTTGCAAATGCCATTGTATATATCTCGCCCCACTTTCAACCTAGGCCTGTTCCTTGAGAAAGAGAAACTTAAGACCAACGGCTCCAACTTCATGTCCTGGTTCCGCAACCTGAGGATCCTCCTCACTCCCCACAAGGTCGGCTATGTGATCGAAGCCGCCATAGGTGACGCTCCTACAGATACCGCCACCCAAGATGAGAAGAAGGCTTATCAAACTAAGGTGGAAGACTCCTCCTTCATCCAGAGTGGCATGCTCTACGCCATGGAAGTTGATCTGCAAAAGCGCTTTGAGAAGATGAGTGTCTTTGAGATAATTTCCGATCTCAGGCTGTCTTTGCGCCGCAGGCCAAGGTTGAGAGGTATGAAGCTTTCGAGCTCTTCTTCTCAGCCAAGATGGAAGAGCACAGCAGTGTCTCTGAGCACGTGGTCAAGATGTCTGCTACGTTCAACGCCTGAATGCTCTGGAATGCAAGATTAAGATGAACTAGCGATTGATAGGGTGCTGCAGTCGCTGCCCCTAGCTTTAAGGGATTCGTCATGAACTACAACATGCACGGCATGGCTAAGACCCTCTCTGAGGTGTTCGTGATGTTGAAGACTGCTGAGGTGGAGATCAAGAAGGAGCACACACTGTTGATGGTCAACAAGACCGTTGATACGTCTCAAACGTATCTATAATTTCTGATGTTCCATGTTGATATTATACCAATTGTTACATGTTTTATATACACTTCATAGCATTTTTATGCATTTTATGGGACTAACCTATTAACAAGATGCCACAGTGCCAGTTCCTGTTTTCTGCTATTTTTGTATTCCAGAAAAGCTAGTCTGGAAATATTCTCGGAATTGGACGAAACTTGGACAGAACCTCCTATTTTTCCAACACGAACACGGAGTCCAGAGGAGAGACGGAGGAGGGCCACATGGCAGCCACACCATGGGGCCGCGCGGCCCCCCCCGCGCCGTGGGGTGGTGTGGGGCCCACGTGGCTCTGCAGCCGCCGCCCTTTCGCCTATTTATTCTTCCCGACGCAAAACCCTAAATACCCGAGCCATTATCCACGAAAAGTTCCAGAGACGCCGCCGCCGTCAACCCTAGCTCGGGAGGGTTCAGAAGCTCTTCCCGGCACCCTGCCGGAGAGGGGAATCATCACCGGAGGGCTCTACATCACCATGCTGCCTCCGGAGTGATGCGTGAGTAGTTCATCCTTGGACTACGGGTCCATGGCAGTAGCTAGATGGTTGTCTCTCCACTTTATGCTATCATGTTTAGATCTTGTGAGCTGCCTATCATGATCAAGATCATCTTATTGTAATGCTACATGTTGTGTTTGCTGGGATCCGATGAATATTGAATACTATGTCAAGTTGATTATCAATCTATCTTATATGTTATTTATGATCTTGCATGCTTTCCGTTACTAGTAGATGCTTTGGCCAAGTAGATGCTTGTAACTCCAAGAGTGAGTATTTATGCTAGATAGTGGGGTTCATGCCTCCGGTAATCTGGGAGAGTGACAATAACTTCTAAGATTGTGGATGTTGTTGCCACTAGGGATAAAATAACCGATGCTTAGCTTAAGGGTACGCCGTTAGGTCTAATGCATTTGTTTACTTTACGCACATTACTTAATGCAATTATCCGTTGCTTGCAACTTAATACCAACGGGGAACTCGGATGACAACCTGGCGGTGGATTATTAGTCATAGACGCTGTTGGATAACGGTCTATGTATTTGTCGTAATGCCCACATGAATATCATAGTAATCATCATGTCATATATATGCATTGTCATGCGCTCAATATTTTGTCAATTGCCCAGCTGTAATTTGTTCACCCAGCATGTTAGTTATCTTTTATGGAGAGACACCACTAGTGAACTGTGGACCCCGGTCCATTCTTTTACACTGATAATACAACCAACTGCAAACATGTTCCTTTTCATTCTCTGCAATTTACTACTGTTTTCCACACCATACGTTTAATCCTTTGTTTTCAGCAAGCCGGTGAGATTGACAACCTCACTGTTTCGTTGGGGCAAAGTAGTTTGATTGTGTTGTGTGCAGATTCCACGTGGCGCCGGATTCCCTGGTGTTGCGCGTGCCATATTCCGCCACCAACAACCTTCAGAAGTGATTTCTTGCTCCTACTGGTTCGATTAAACCTTGGTTTCATACTGAGGGAAACTGCTGCTACACTGCTTCATACCTTCCTCTTGGGGTCTCCCAGCGAACGTGTGATCCACGCAATCAAGCTCTTTTTCTGGCGCCGTTGCGGGGAGGAAGCACTTCGGTTCAGAAATCTCCTTACTTCCTTCCACACGCCAGCATCTTTTTCTGGCGCCGTTGCCGGGGAGCAAGAGGATTTCTGCAAGGGGAGTTTCACGCTTCCAATCTCTTTACTTTGTTATTGTCTTGCTTAGTTTATTTTTATTTGTCTTGTTTGCTTTATTTATCAAAAACAAAAAAATTAGTTTTCTGCATCTAGTTTATTTCGGTTTGTTATTATGTCTAGTTGTTTACTTGCTATCAATGGCTGGTCTCTCTGAAGCGAAATCTTATTGGCTAAGTGGGTTCACAGAGGAACAACAAAATTATTATAAGGAATACCGCTTATCTCAAAAAGGGAAATATTTATGGGAACAAATAAGTAGATTGAATTATTTTGCTAAAAACTTGTGCTCTACTTATGATGAATCCTACTGCTTTAATGAATCTTTATGTTGTAGAAGGCATAAACACCTCCCTTTCCAATGTGATTATAATGATAATGAAACCTTGGCTGCTTATGCTAAAGGAAACTATGACTTTGTTAATCTTGAACAAATTGAAGAATTTTTTGTTTTTAAGGGTGCCTATGAAATTGCTGGTTATATTCAAGATGATGATGCTCCTTATAGATCTGATACTTTTGCTATGCTTGGATATTGCCTTGAGTATTATAATGATAATCCTTATATTACTGAATTTCTTGAGAAAAGACATCCTCAAAAAGAAGAGACCATTGTCTTGCAGGAACCTGTGAAGAAGAAATTGCTGAAGCTGAAAGCTCATTGGATGAAAAAGAGGAGGAGAGTGATGAACAAAAGAAGGAAGAATGGATTAGCTACCCATGCCTACCTTCTAATGAGAGTAACTCTTTACTCTTACATTATTTGATCACCCTCCATCCTTATCAAAGGAGGATGAATGTTATGTTCCTGTGGATTCTCTTGAAATATTCCCTATGAGTAAAACTTGTGGAAATGAGTATGCTACTGTTATTTATGATAATCCATGCTATTTTGATAAATCTTATGATAATCCTTTATTTGTGCGATATCGAAATGCATGGTAATGAGGTTTGTTTAGAAAATGTTTATGATAAAGCTCTAGATGATGGTCCTATATTGCTTGATAATATTATGTCTACTAATGAAAATGGGAAAGAGGTCTTGATTTAGCTATGGAGTCCCATACCTTTGAGAATGATCAATCATCTTGTTATAAAATGTTAAAAGTGGGTTTGAAATTTTAATCCCACTATTTTGGAGCTTGATAAAAAGTATGTGTTTGTAGATCATGAAAAGCATGCTTTATGTGATAGTTATATTGTTGAGTTTGTTCATGATGCTACTGAAAATTATTATGAGAGAGGAAAATATGATTGTAGAAATTTTCATGGTACTAAAACACCTCTCTATATGCTGAAAGTTTTGAAGTTGCTCTTGTTTTATCTTCCTATGCTTGTCACTTTGTTTTTATGAATTTATTTGTACAAGATTCCTATGCATAGGAAGTGGGTTAGACTTAAATTTGTTTATTTTCTTCTTGATGCTCCTTTGTTTCATTTTCTATTTTATGTGAGCATCATTAAAACTACAAGCCTAGCTAAAAGGCATTAAAGAAAAGCGCTTATGGGAGACAACCCATTATTTTATTTCTGCAATTTTTCTTTTTTTTGAGTCAAGGAGTTGTTTACTTCTGTAACAATTCCTTTGTATCTTTATTTTATCGCATTGTTGTGCCAAGTATTGCCTCTAATAGGAAGATGATGCTAGATTTGGATTTCTGCGCAGGAACAGATTTCTGCTGTTCACCGTTTTAATTCTGTAAAATCACAGAAAAATTATTTAAATCTGCAAATTTTTGTGCGTGATCCTCAGATATGTACGCATCTTTCGTTAGTTTAAAGTTTTTCGATCTGAGCAACGTAAGTGCCTCGAAAAAATTCGTCTTTGCGGACTGTTCTGTTTAGACAGATTCTGTCTTTTATTTTTCGCATTCTCTCTTTTACTAGTGTTGAGTGGAATTCTTTTTTAGGGTGAAGAGCTTCACATAACATCAGTGGCAGTAGCTAATGTTAAAAGTAACGGTCATGTTTGTGTCCTTATAGAACATGTGAGTTTTTGATTGTGCACTAACCCTCTAATGAGAATTACTTTGAGTTTGGTGTGGCGGAAGTTTTCAAGGGTCAAGAGAGAAGGATGATATAATGTGATCAAGAAGAGTGAAGAGCTTAAGCTTGGGGATGCTCCCATGGATCACCCCAGCATATTTCAAGAAGACTCAAGCGTCTAAGCTTGGGGATGCCCAAGGCATCCCCTTCTTCATCAGCAACTTATCAGGTCATCTCTAGTGAAACTATATTTTAATTCTTTCACATCATATGTGCTTTACTTGGAGCGTCTGTGTGCTTTTATTTTCAGTATTTTATTTTTCTTATGGTCAACTTGATTGGACCCCAGCATTCTTGATTGGGAGAGAGACACGCTCCGCTTTTTCATATGAATACTCCTATTCTTCACTTATACTTGTTGAGTATTCTTATCTAGCTATTGCTATGCTTTTAGCTCCTGTTTTTCATGCATCTCTTATTCAGAGCTGTTAGTTCTTTTAAAGAAAGTACTCTCTTGCTTCACTTATAATTGTTTGGAGAGTTTATGTTGAAATAAATTGATTGGTGTTTGGTTGGAACAGAAAATGTTGCATGTGGTAGATGGTATAATGGAAAAAGCTTACATATTCTTGTAGATCATTGTATTGGATAATTTGATACTTGTCAATTGTTTTGAGTTATCAAGTAGTTCATGTTTAAGCTTTTGTATCATGTAGTTAAAACCTATTAATGAAGAACTACCGTAAAGCTCGTTGAAATTTGGTTTGCATGATTGGTATCTCTAAGGTCTAGATATTTTCTAGTAAAAGGGTTTGGTTAACAAGGAAGACAGTGTAGAGTCTTATAATGCTTGCAATATGTTTTCATATAAGTCTTGCTGTGTCGGTTGATATCCTGTGTTTGCTTCAAATAACCTTGCTAGCCTAAACTCTGTACTGAGAGGGAATGCTTCTCGTGCATCCAAAACCTTGAGCCAAAATCCATGCCATCTGTGTCCACCATAACTACCTATATGTGGTATTTCTTGCCATTCCAAGTAAATTTTTCATGTGCTACCTTTAAACTATTCAAACTTTATTACTCCTATTTTGTGTCAATGTTTACCAAGCTCATGAGGACGGGGTGGATGTCTTTATGTCAACTGTCAAACAGACTTTACCACCGGACTAGCGGCATATACATCCGCTTATCCATTAATTTTGCAAAAAGAGCTGGCAAATGGGGTGCCCAGTCCCAATTAATTACAACTTTAACCGCTTAATTCTCTTCACATTTTTGCCCTGATTTATCAGTCAAGCAATGACAAACAGTGAAATATCTGCATGTGTAAACAAAAGAGAAAGAGGGATGATCTGCCTTGCTGGTAGAAATAACGTCCTTCATGGGAGCCGCTCTTAAAAGTCTGGTTGGCAGGGGTCATATTGTACTTTCCATTTTCTGATTCGTTGACAATTAACAAACACCTCTCAAAACTTATTTTTACTCTCTATATGATTTCAAAAACTTAAAAAGCTCTAGCACATGATTTAATCCCTGCTTCCCTCTGCGAAGGGCCTTTCTTTTACTTTTATGTTGAGTCAGTTTTCCTACTTCTTTCTATCTTAGAAGCAAACACTAGTGTCAACTTTGGTGCAACAATTTTTATATGCTTGTATATTGCACTTATTATATGCTTTGTGTTGACAAATATCCATGAGATATATATGTTGAAAGTTGAAAGCAATTGCTGAAACTTAAATCTTCCTTTGTGTTGGTTAAATACCTTTTACTTAGAATCTATTGCTTTATGAGTTAACTCTTATGCAAAACTCTTTGATGCTTGTCTCGAAAGTACTATTCATGAAAAGTTTTTGCTTATATGATTCAGTTGTTTGCTCATTATCTACTTGCTAGCAAACTATAGACCATTGACCTGGATCACTTCATTCATAACATGTGCTTTACAATACTATTTGATCAAGATTATGATTGTAGCATGTCACCTCAGAAATTATTTTGTTTTTATCGTTTTACCTACTCGAGGACGAGTAGAACTAAGCTTGGGGATGCTTGATACGTCTCAAACGTATCTATAATTTCTGATGTTCCATGTTGATATTATACCAATTGTTACATGTTTTATATACACTTCATAGCATTTTTATGCATTTTCTGGGACTAACCTATTAACAAGATGCCACAGTGCCAGTTCCTGTTTTCTGCTGTTTTTGTATTCCAGAAAAGCTAGTCTGGAAATATTCTCGGAATTGGACGAAACTTGGACAGAACCTCCTATTTTTCCAACACGAACACGGAGTCCAGAGGAGAGACGGAGGGGGCCACGTGGCAGCCACACCATGGGGCCGCGCGGGCCCCCCTGCCGCGCCGTGGGGTGGTGTGGGGCCCTCGTGGCTCGCAGCCGCCGCCCTTTCGCCTATTTATTCTCCCGACGCGAAAACCCTAAATACCCGAGCCATTATCCACGAAAAGTTCCAGAGACGCCGCCGCCGTCAACCCTAGCTCGGGAGGGTTCAGAAGCTCTTCCCGGCACCCTGCCGGAGAGGGGAATCATCACCGGAGGGCTCTACATCACCATGCCTGCCTCCGGAGTGATGCGTGAGTAGTTCATCCTTGGACTACGGGTCCATGGCAGTAGCTAGATGGTTGTCTCTCCACTTTATGCTATCATGTTTAGATCTTGTGAGCTGCCTATCATGATCAAGATCATCTTATTGTAATGCTACATGTTGTGTTTGCTGGGATCCGATGAATATTGAATACTATGTCAAGTTGATTATCAATCTATCTTATATGTTATTTATGATCTTGCATGCTTTCCGTTACTAGTAGATGCTTTGGCCAAGTAGATGCTTGTAACTCCAAGAGTGAGTATTTATGCTAGATAGTGGGTTCATGCCTCCGGTAATCTGGGAGAGTGACAATAACTTCTAAGATTGTGGATGTGCTGTTGCCACTAGGGATAAAATAACCGATGCTTAGCTTAAGGGTGCGCCGTTAGGTCTAATGCATTTGTTTACATTACGCACATTACTTAATGCAATTATCCGTTGCTTGCAACTTAATACCAACGGGGAACTCGGATGACAACCTGGCGGTGGATTATTAGTCATAGACGCTGTTGGATAACGGTCTATGTATTTTGTCGTAATGCCCACATGAATATCATAGTAATCATCATGTCATATATATGCATTGTCATGCGCTCAATATTTTGTCAATTGCCCAGCTGTAATTTGTTCACCCAGCATGTTAGTTATCTTTTATGGAGAGACACCACTAGTGAACTGTGGACCCCGGTCCATTCTTTTACACTGATAATACAACCAACTGCAAACATTGTTCCTTTTCATTCTCTGCAATTTACTACTGTTTTCCACACCATACGTTTAATCCTTTGTTTTCAGCAAGCCGGTGAGATTGACAACCTCACTGTTTCGTTGGGGCAAAGTAGTTTGATTGTGTTGTGTGCAGGTTCCACGTTGGCGCCGGATTCCCTGGTGTTGCGCCGTGCCATATTCTGCCACCAACAACCTTCAGAAGTGATTTCTTGCTCCTACTGGTTCGATTAAACCTTGGTTTCATACTGAGGGAAACTGCTGCTACACTGCTTCATACCTTCCTCTTGGGGTCTCCCAGCGAACGTGTGATCCACGCAATCAACCGTCGACTTCAAGAAGTTTGGCGGAAAGGGCAAGAAGACCTGGAAGTTCAAGAAGGATGGCAAACAGGTTGCTAAGCCTAAAACGGCCAAACCTGGTCCCAAGCCTGGTGTGGAGTGCTTCTACTGCAAGGGAGACGGTCACTGGAAGCGCAACTGCCCCAAGTACCTGGAAGACAAGAAGGCCGGCAAGATTGTCGGAAGAGAGAAAGGTATATGTGATATACATGTTATTGATGTGTACCTTACATGCGCCCGTAGTAATACCTGGGTATTTGATACCGACTCTGTTGCTCATATTTGTAACTCACAGGTGGAGTTGCGGAATAGTCGGCGCCTGGCGAAGGACGAGGTCACGATGCGCGTCGGCAATGGATCAAGAGTTGACGTGGTGGCCGTCGGCACGCTCCCTCTGCATCTACCTTCGGGATTAGTTTTGGTTTTGAATAAGTGTTATTTTGTACCATCTCTGAGTGTAAACATTATAAGTGGTTCTTGCTTGTTGCAAGACGGATATTCATTCAATTCAGTATCAAGTGGTTGTGCTATTTCGATGAATGATATCTTTTATGTTGATGCTCCTGTGAATAATGGTTTATTCTTGTTGAATCTCGATCGTAGTACACACATCCATAGCATAGATGCCAAAAGGATTAGACTTAGTAATGATACCGCCATGTATATGTGGCATTGCCGACTTGGTCACATTGGTGTAAAGCGCATGAAGAAACTCCACTCAGCTGGACTTTTGGAGTCATTAGACTTTGGTCTCTTGACACTTGCGAACCATGCCTCATGGGCAAGATGACTAGGTCACCGTTCAATGGTTTCGTTGAACATGCGTCGGAATTATTGGGAGTTATACATACAGATGTGTGCGGCCCAATGAGCGTATCGACGCGCAATGGTTATCGTTACTTTGTAACCTTCACTGATGACTTGAGTAGATACGGTATATCTACTTGATGAAACACAAGTCAGAAACTTTTGAAAAGTTCAAAGAATTTCAAAGTGAGGTTGAAAATCAACTTAACAAGAAAATAAAGCACCTTCGATCCGATCGTGGTGGCGAATATTTGAGTTTTGAGTTTGGCACACATCTGAAGGCCTGTGGAATGTGCCACAGCTTACGCCGGAACACCGCAACGCAACGGTGTGTCCGAGCGACGTAATCGTACTTTATTAGATAGCGTGCGTCTATGATGTCTCTCACCGACTTGCCCGTATCGTTTTGGGGATATGCGTTAGAAACAGCCGCATTCATTTTAAATAGGGCTCCATCCAAATCCGTGGAAACGACACCGTATGAGGTATGGCATGGTAAGATACCTAAGCTGTCGTTCCTGAAAGTTTGGGGTTGTGAGGCTTATGTCAAGAAATTGCAGCCTGACAAACTCGAACCGAAATCGGAGAAGGTCATCTTTGTAGGGTATCAGGGAAACCATAGGATACACCTTCTACCACCAAGCCGAGGGCAAAACGTTTGTCGCTAGAAACGGCACCTTTCTCGAGAAGGAGTTTCTCGCTAAAGGAGTAAGTGGGAGGAAAATAGACCTCGACGAGATAGTTGATCCTGAACTCGAAATTCCGAGTGGCGCAACGGAAATTTCCTGAACCGTCCTCCATAACAGATGGAGTGGGAGAAAATGTCGAGGACCTATTATACCTCGTAGGTCTGGAAGAACCCGTACATCTCCTGAGTGGTACGGTAATCTTGTTTGCACCGTCATGTTGATTGAACAAGACGAACCTACGAATTACAAAGAGGCAATGGAAGGACCCGAGTCCGAGAAATGGCTTGAGGCCATGAAATCCGAAATAGGATCCATGTATGACAACAAAGTATGGACTTTGGTGGAGATTCCCGAAGGGCGCAAGGCCGTCGAGAATAAATGGATCTTTAAGAAGAAGACTGATGCTGACGGTAATGTAACCGTCTATAAGGCTCGGCTTGTCGCAAAGGTTTCCGACAAGTTCATGGAATTGACTACGATGAAACCTTTTCACCGGTAGCGATGCTAAAGTCTATTCGGGTTTTGCTAGCAACAGCTGCATATCATGATTATGAGATATGGCAGATGGATGTCAAAACAGCGTTCCTAAATGGTAACATTGAGGAAGAGTTGTACATGGTGCAACCTGAAGGTTTTGTCAGTCCAGAAAATGTTGGCAAGGTATGCAAACTTCAGCGTTCCATTTATGGACTGAAGCAAGCATCTCGGAGCTGGAATCTTCGCTTTGATGAGGTGATCAAAGGTTTTGGATTTGTCCAAAATGCGGAAGAGACCTGCATTTATAAGAAAATGAGTGGGAGCTCAGTTGCATTCCTAGTTCTATATGTGGATGATATATTACTAATTGGGATAATGTGGAACTTCTAAAAAGTGTGAAGGAATATTTAAACAGTAAATTTTCGATGAAGGACTTAGGAGAAGCTGCATACGTATTAGGCATTAAGATCTATCGCGATAGACCCAGGCGCCTACTAGCGTTATGTCAAAGTACTTATCTTGACAAGATATTGAAGAAGTTCAATATGCATTTGGCAAAGAAGGGTCTTGTGCCGGTTGTCAAGGGAAAAAATTGAGCATGGCTCAGTGTCCACAGACGGCCTTGAAAAGCCGAGGTGGATGGCACTCGATATGCTTCGGCTATAGGATCGATTATGTATGCCATGTTAAGTACTCGACCCGATGTAGCATTGGCTCTAAGTTTGACGAGTCGATTCCAAAGTAATCCTGGCAAGGATCATTGGACAGCTGTTAAGAACATATTGAAGTATCTTAAGTATACCAAGGACATGTTTCTTGTTTATGGAGGCTGTGGAGAGGAACTTGGCGTAACAGGTTACGTTGATGCAAGTTTCTGCACAGATCCAGATGACTCGAAATCGCAAACAGGTTATGTGTTTAAGGTGAACGGAGGCGCTGTGAGCTGGAGAAGTGGGAAGCAACCCATAGTAGCCCAATCTACAATGGAATCGGAGTATATTGCAGCTGTGGATGCTGCAAATGAAGCTGTTTGGCTAAGGAAGTTCGTCATCGAGCTTGGAGTGTTCCCGAGTGTGCAAGACCCTGTGAACATCTACTGCGACAACACAGGTGTTATTGCCAACGTGAAGGAACCAAGGTCTCACTCCACCGCCAAACATATTCTCCGACGCTTCCATGTCATACGGCAGTACGTCAAGGAAGGCGATGTAAAGATTTGCAAAATACACACGGCTGAATGTTGCAGATCCGCTGACGAAACCTCTTCCACGAGACAAGCATGAAGAACACCGGAAGCTATAGGTGTTAAGCTTTTACCAAGTTGTAAACTAGATTAGATTGTACTCTAGTGCAAGTGGGAGACTGTTGGAGATATGCCCTAGAGGCAATTAATAAAGTGATTTTATTGTCATATCTCTATTGTTCATAATACGTTTTAAATACCATGCTATAACTGTATTACGCGGAAACATTAATACACGTGTGGTATAAAACAATCAGGTCCCTAGTAGCCTCTATTTAACTAGTTCGTTGGGTAACAGATGATCAAGGTTTCCTGATCATGGACAATGGCGTCGGTTAACAACGGAGTCATATCATTAGGTGAATGATTTGATGGACATACCCAAAATATAGAAACGTAGTGTTCATACCTTCGACTGTGAGATCATATCAAATCTCTGCTTCGAAAGATATGGCTGATCGCATCAAACGGCATGACTTATATAGCGTGACAATAAAGATGACACTTTGGGTATCGGAAGGAAGCAGTAGAAGCGAGTGATCAAGAGCGGGAATTGCCAATCCATATAGCAGGATAGATACTCTGGGCCCACTCGGTGAGATTACATCAATGAGCTTGCAAGCATGTGACTAGGTCACGGGATGTAATATCACAGACAAGTAAAGATAGATTTGTCAATGGCGAGGTCATGCTCGGTAATCGTGATACCGGAGAACGACGCTCGGACAATCTAAGTATCGCTAGGCAAGAGGATGAGACTGGACGTCTAAAGGTTCAAACGATAGAAGACATTCGTGGACACACAGGGGCTATCATGGATATCCAGATCCCGCTGTTAGTCATTGATCGGAGAGGGTGTCTCGATCATGTCTGGAGTGATCCGAACCGTGAGGTAACACACTTAAGGGTGGGTGACGATTAGATTGGATTTAGAGAGAAAAGAAACCGGGAACTCCGGAAGTGTTCCGGAACTTGTCCGATGTTGATAGAGGCAACGAAATAGGTTTCGAGCCGGATGAATTAAATAATATGTATTTAATATTAATAAGTGTTATTAGTGATTAAATATATTTTTATTTAATTTATTTTGAATTTTTAAAAGGCATTAAATCATAAATGGGCCTTAGAGGCCCATTAGGGAAAATCCCAAAAAGGAAAAAGGAAAAAAAGGAGGAAGAGGGCCAGCCGGGCCCACCTAGGTGGCCGGCTGCCCCTTGGCCGACGCATGGCCATGTGGGGATTAGTCCCACATGGCCTAGCCAAGGGAGATGGTCTCCCTCCTCCTCCTTTAAATAGGGGCCGCCCATACCTTTGAAATACACCAATTCCTCCCTTCTTCTCTCCTACCTTGAGCGTGGTTCCATTTCTGGAGCTGCGTACGGGGAGGGAAGTCTCTCTACTCAACGCACACTGCCGTGCTGCTAGATCCACTCTTCCACTTCCGCTGCTCTACTGGATCTGGAGCCCGGAGGTCGTCATCCACACCGTACGTGTGTGGAACCGCGAGGCGCCATCGTTTGGCGCTGGGAGCCGTCTTCTTCCACTACACGTCCCTGAGGTCGGCATCGTTGTCTCCATCGACAACGTTTGTGCGGGAACGTAATCACGCTTCCGGTCTACAAGGGTATGTATTCTGATCTCCTCCGTATTAGTATATCTGCATAGTATAGATCCTGTCTAGTTTATGGTTATCGTCGGTAGAATTTTTTTTGTTTTCTGTCTACGATCCCCTTCACTTCTTGGATGGGGTTTACTGTGTCATCTACGTAGAAACTTGCACGTATCCTAGCAGACCTGAGGTTGAGGGAAGAGATCACCTCGTGCTGGCTTGGTCGAACAGAAGTTGTAAAGGCTCCATGGCCAGAATGAACAACATTGGTGACAGTGGACCGCCCTGCCGCAACCCTCTTCTGTGATTGAAAGGTTTGCCCAGCCCGCCAACGTGGTTTCTTATTCAGTTATCTCTCTTTTCTCCATAAGGTCATGTACAATGGTAGACAAGGCATGTCTTCTCTTAGCCATCCACATCATCTAGAGAAGGTAAAATTGTAAGTTGTAGAATGTATTATCTCGTATTGTCATCCCTAGCAATTAATGAGAATTAATTATATTTTAGTAGGAAATTGTATTTCTAAGAGAAGACAAATGGTACAATGGTGAAATTAGCCTTCTCTTATTTCGTAAGAGATCATCTCTTAGCTAAGGGAAGACAGCCTCCTCTTTCTTCATTCTCTCTCCTCCAACTAGACAAATATCCTACGTGTCAATGCTAAGAGAAGGCTAACGTCCTTAGGGCATGTACCGCGAATGTCGCCGTCCGGGTCGTCAAAGAATTACTCCCTCCGTCCAGAAAAGGATGTCTTCCATATATCTAGATTCGGATGTATGTACACATGTTTTAGTGTACACATATATCTGAATTTGGATATATATGGAAGACATCCTTTTTCAAACGGAGGGAGTAGAACTGAATCAAATGTTTGTTTTGCTCCAATTCGAATCTTATCAAACATTATTCTCTTTAGGAAAGGCCTAATCACATTGATGAATGATGAGTACCCAAAATTCCCTCATTCTCCTCTGAACGCTTCCTTCGGGGTTTGGTATTTAGACACCAGTGCTTCCGCTCTCGTCTCGCCATCGCCAGCCGCATCTCGTGCAGTTCACACTTCACACCACCCACCCATCTTGTCTAGTCGAGGGAATGGAGCTGCGGTCGGGGCATCGCCTCAGGCCGGTGTCGACCACCGGACCTCGCCGTCGTCGCCGGCCCGCGGGCTGCTCGGACGGAGGCGGACCGGACCTGATCAGCACCCTTCCGGACGACATGCTGCTCCACATACTCGTCCTCCTCCGGAGCGCCCGCGACGCCGCCCGCACGAGCGCCCTCTCTCACCGATGGCGCGGCCTCTGGAGGCACCTCCTCGAGCTCTACTTCCGTGAGATGGACTTGGACGCAGTCGACGACGCGCTCAAGCAGGTCGCCTGCACCGCTCTGTCCCGGCTCGAGATAGACATCCCCAAGAAACACTGGATCACGGACCCTGATCGCGTCTCGTCGCTTATCCGTGCCGCCGCGCGGCTCGCACCGGCGGATCTCGTCTTCAGCGTCTGGGCCGACCACTACGACGTCCCCATCGAGATCCCCCGCTTCCACCGCGCCACCTCGGTGAAGCTGAACGCGACCAACCTACTTCTGACACCGCCGGCCGAGGGCGGCGAATTCCCCGTGCTGGAGCGGCTGTTTCTCGATCGGGGCCGCTACGATGTGAACGAGATGATCCAGCGGTGCCCTCGCCTGCGCTTGCTGGAGGTACGCGACAGCTGGATCGTCGGCCCCCTCGTCGGCACGATCAGAGTCCACTCACCCACGATCGGGAAGCTTGTCGTGGCCTGCTTCGGGTATCAGGGTGACATGAATGTCGAGTATCCCAGGCCGGGCGCCTGAGTAACGTTGAAATTGATGCTCCCGCACTTAAGCAGTTGAAGTTTAAAACCATCATGGACGAGCAGTTCAGTGTGGTGCTGGTAGCGCCGGTGCTGGAAGATCTCTCATGGTCCTGCATGTCTGACTATCTCAATGTCGGGTTTGGTGAGATATGGTATCTGAGCAGCATAGACCTATCCAAGAAGGATAATGTCTGCATCCTAAAGCTGTCCGTAGATGCTATGGTGCGTCTCTCTTCGTGCTCGATTTACCTTACAGTTACTAATGCTAGCATGAAACTATGTCTTATGGTACCTTAGAGTTCAACTTATATATTCATGTGTGATGAATGCATGCATGCATCAGTGATCTTTGACAAATCATGATCCAGTTTGCACTTTGTTGATTGCATTACTTCTGTGCCACGTTTCTTAATTTCCTTTTTGGAACTTTTGTATATTCGCAGGACTTTAGGCCTGGGGAGGTAGAACGTGACCTGATTCAAGAGTTAACACCGCTTCCTACATTTTCTGTTCTGGATCTATGTTTGGAAACACATGGACATGTTTTTGGAGCAATGGTGTTATATCTACTTCAGACTTACACCCATATACGAAGGCTTAAAGTGGCCATTCGAAACTTTAAGGTAATACTACTTCAATCCGGCTACTTGATATACATATATATTTTCATAAACCTGTTTCAGTATATGCTTGAGATTGCCGTATAAGTTGGTATTACACATGATTATGTTTTGGAAATTAAGAAGCTGCGACATATTCATTTGTTTCAGGACACAAAACCATGCTCGCAAGATTGCTCCTGTGATGCACCCGGAGACTGGAGAACTCAAAGTATCCCTCTGCTGTCGCTTGAAGAAATAGAAATTGTTGGTTATGAGGGAACTCGCCATGAATTCGATTTCTTGAAACTTCTGTTCAGAAGTGCAACACTGATGAAACAAATGATCGTGAGGGTATCCAGTAAGCTTTCTCCAAGTAACAGAAGATACATGAAAGTTCTCAGCATTTTCGAGGCAAATCCTTCCGTGAATTGCTCTGTTCAGCACAGTTAGGCAGGTTATTTATGCATGACTCATGTGATTCTAGTTCTAGTTATAAAAAGAAGTGACATCCTCTATCTCTATCGTCGTATACAAACTTGAACTTGGGCCCTGTCTTCCTTAGCTCGTCTTCATGTTTTCCTGAAGATTTATGATAGTGCTTCAGGCATGTTTCCTGTCCCGTCTGTCTTCTGTTATGGTATGAACTTGGTTGGCAGCATTATCGGGTAGAACGGGAGTTCATGTTCAACAACTGTTATTAGCCCAGTACAAAAGAACGGAATGAAACGTGGGACTTGCTCTGGAGAATTAAGTGTTGCTGACTAGAATGTCACTTTTTTTTCAAAGGACATAATGTTAAATGAGACAATTTCCACTCTGTGTTTGATATGTGTGGATTGAAACATCTTACTCTTGGACATGACAGCTTGAGAATTAATTTCAGCTGTATATGTGCAGTATTTCGGAGGAGCGAAATCCTGAATTTTAATATGATTTGATCGATAAATGGCAATGCAGGACATTAGAACGGGTATAATTCATGGATTAATCAATGGAAAATTAATCGAGTGGAAATTTGTACTCCTGTTCTCTTTGATGATTCCTTTCCGGAGATGTACTCCCTCCGTTCCAAATTAATTGACTTCTATTTGTCTACACATGGATGTATCTAGACATGTTACACGTATAGATACATTCACACGTGGACTAATGGAAGTCAATTAATTTGGAACGGAGTGAGTACAATGGTAGAGGAGAATGTCTTCCCTTAATCCTCCACATTATCTAGAGAAGGCAGTAAATAGAAGTCATACAATATATTATTTCTTATTGCAATCTCTAGCAATTAATGAGTAGTAATAAAATTGTGTTACGTACTAAGGAAAGCAAATACTACAACGGTAGTTTTTCTTAATTTTTAAGAAACCGCCCATTAGCCAAGAAAACACAACATTCTCTTTATTTGTTCTCTCTTCCAACTAAGTAAAAATCCGACGTGACAACTCTAAGTGAACGTGTTGTACATGCCTAAAATCTTTAACGAGGCAACGTGCAATGTGAAGCTATGTACGCAAGGCATTCTTCGAAATTGTGCACTTCCCGAGTTACTGTACTCCTGGTATTAGTAACAAGACAGTACAAATTCACTGTCTACACCGTGTAAGTACACCTGACAGTGAAAAGAAGTTTTAATCACGTCAGTCCTTCAGGCAAAACCACACATAGTATGAGCTGTTTTCAGTTATCCAAAGGAGACGGCTTCTTGAATTGCCAAACCTCCGGAGTTTTTAGAGCACAGCCTTAGAGCTGATTGTAATCTTGATGATATTTGGTTAAAGGTCGAGAGTTGTAAAAAACAACAAAAAGTAGCATTACCCACTGGCTTGTCATCTTACAGCAGACAAATGTTACCAAAAATAAAAAGCAGAGGGACAACCAGGAACATTTCCACGTCTATTACTACAATAGGCAGCACTCCATGTTAGTTCATGCCCACAACCAAACCAGGTCCAGCTGAGAGTCTTCCACATCATCAAGAATTTCTACTAGCGAAAAGTAATATCCAGGAATGGTGGCAGCAGTTTAATAGGAACTTCACATGCACTGCTTAAACTTGTCGTCACCCTCATATTCCGAACCCTCATCCTCATCTGAGGATTCCACTCTGTTAGGTAATTGACTGCTAGGTTCTTCGCCACCAGTGCTAGTTTTAGTCAGCTTTTCTTTCTTGCGCTGCTTCTTCTTTTGGCGTTTCAGGCGTTTCTTGGATGTTCGCTCCTCGGCTGCTTTTAGCCTTTCCTCCCTCCGCAGATTGAACTCGGCCACCTGTTTCCTCTTTTCGTAATCACTCTCCATCCTTGTTATTCGGTCCTGCTCCCTTCTCCTCATTTGCCGATACTGTCGAAACAAGAATGCTTATAGTCAAACAATATTAACTACCAGCGTGTTGTCATGCAAGCTCTTAAACAATTTATTCATGAAAACTGAGAAATCTGGAGTTAGATTTTGTTTGTATATAGATAAACAGTAAATACGATGGTTTGAGAACACAATAAAAAAATGGTTGCTCTAAACCCAGTGAATGATGGAACCAATATGTAACTCATGATTTTCAGCTGCTATCAATCTCTGATGTACCAATAGAAGGATGTGGGATAACAATTCTGGTGAACAAACATGACAAACAAAATATATCCTGAATCACAAATTGCTACAATAAGTTATCTATGATTATTAACGAGTTTTCAAAGAACGATTTTTTTTCTTCCACCGAGTCACTTATAGTGATTGTATGCATCTAGTTGAACCCAAACACAAGTCAATAGCACTTTAAAAGTTAAACTAGGATTGTGTTCACAAGTCAACATCAGTACTTCAACTAAATGAAGAGTCGGGAGTAACAAAACAGACACGGTGTGAAATAAGCTAGGAGCCATACGCACAAGCACATAGACATTTAGCTGCAGCAGCGTCTGGCTACATAGGTTGCCATCAAAAGGAAAAAATATAGCTATTTCTTTTATAACGGCAGAAAAAATTCTTAAAGCTGCACCACAATATTAAACATTTAACTAGCCTTAAAAAGCATCCAATTATCCAATCATATCACAAATTCAACAGTTTCCAGTTAGAAGTTGGAAGGTTGAAATTATGCAAGGACAGAGATAATCATGTAAATTTCAAACAAGAAAAATACCATCATCCAAATAACGAGGGTGTCACTGTCTATGCATGTCTTGTAATCTACATCATACTCCCTCCGTCCGGAAAAGGATGTCTTGTATTTGTCTAGATTTAGATGTATGTAGATATGTTTTAGTGTACACATACATCCGAATTTGGATATATGTAAGACATCCTTTTCCAAACGGAGGGAGTACATTTTATCATGTGACACTTAACACAAATTACATAATCAAACCACCTTCTGAAGCCAATGACTATAAATAGGGTTCATATTACGCGTCATTACTTATTATGTCAATCACACCAGAAACATGTCGATAAAAAATGAGCTCCTATGCTCTAGAACATCCGACAAGAGCAAGATAGAGACTAGACCCTTTTAGACATATAAGTTCTAGTTTGTTACTTGCATCTTAGTTTTGCTGGCAACAGCTAAAATAGATAATTCAATTTAATATGGGATCCTGGAAATATATCTTTGTCCATGTTGCCATTCAATTGGAGTGTTGATAAAAACATTTACCTAATAAACTGAACATCACTACTATGTTCCTAGAATTCAGCTAAATGCTATATGCTTCTAAAAGCATCAAATAAATACATCCAGGTTTCTTAATCATAAGGAAAAATATGACTGATGCGATAATAGGCAGAGGCTATCTGTGTGCCCATATTTCCTCAGTAATAACATGTACTTTGTCAAACACTATGTTGACTGCTTAAGATATTTCTGACCTACCATTAAAGCGCATAGTCTATCGTACTTGGTTTTTCATATCAATGAAAAATGGGGATCCTTTCACTTACACTTTACAGATGTCCTTTTGATAGTAAAAAACCGCTACATTTTCATTGATCATCAGTTCTCAATTGTGGATGATTTCATAAGTAGTTTTGACATGTATTAGTCAACAAAGCGTGGAAAATTAAAAACTATGAGAGCTTACACCAGAACATATACACTTACACATTTACCCATTACATTCTAGTTACCTACCTATAATAACGTCAGCTCTAGTGACTACTTATGTAAATTAGGGAACCTCCCATCTTGAGAGCGCCTCTGACAAATGACGTAGCAATGTTTCAGAAAAGGAGAAATTGCGATGTGAAACCAGTTGATGAGTCAAATATGTTATTTGAAGTTGCTGAATTCTTCAAGTACCTACAGAAACTACCCTAAAAGTAAACAGCATCCATGCAGAACATCAAATCTTCTCCTGGTGGGCCGGTAGCTACTCTGGCCTTCCTTCTAGTTGAGTACTCATAAGCCACTGGAACTTCAATCATGATGTGACAATGCCTATGATTACTGGTATGACCATCTTGTATCTGACCCTTTCTCTTAAATCTCATCATAATTTAATTGACCTTCACCGTTCATCACAGATTAGCCATTTGTCTAACCTCCCACTAATGAATCGATGTCAGCAAAATATTCATTTATTTTAATATCAAATTTGTTACTATAATAACAGAACAACTTGCGCTCTTGGGATTCAAGGACCGAGAAAAAATTGGACATCATGTTATCTTGGTATAGCCAACATCACAACATAAGCGAAGACCCTCTATCAGTATTCTTAGAAGCAACAACAGGTAAAGTTTTTTGTGTACGAGCAATTTCTGACGTTAGCAACATGGTATTTTGATATAGACACCAAAGAACCACATTTAGAATCAACAGTTCATGTTCAAATGAAGTATATGCAAAAACCAATAAATGGTAACTTCCACCAAAGCATTTAAAAGATCTACTCAAGTGTTAATTTGCAATAAATCTCATTATAATAGCCACCATGTAGAGTTACAGGTTAGTCTCCGCATAATATAAAACATTAAAATGTTTTGGCTCAATCTGATTTTAGCTGAATTCTCCACATGAGAGGGCGGGAGAGAGAGAAATAATACCTGGTGGAAATCGCCAGAGCCAGAGCCAGCAGAGGATCCAGAGGTGTTGCTGACACGGACAGGGACATGCTCCATGATGCGCCTCAGCTTGACCTCTAGGTCCTCCGTGTCCTCCCGTAGCTTGACCCCTCCTGAGCTCTTTCCTCCACCCTCCGCCAGCACCAGCTCCATCCCACTGCCCCCACCAGAAGCCTTTGCCATCAGTTCGTTCCCGCTGTTACCGCCAGAAACCGTTGCTGGTGGTGCCATAGGGACTAGCTGCTGCATATTGTTATCCTTACCAGGATCTGACATTGTTGATAGCAAGTCTACCAGTGAATCTGCCTACATAGAACAGAACAGCAAAATAAGTTAAGGATACGGATTTGGCTTCCAAGTTTAGGGGACATGTCTAAACTCCATTTTAATTTATGCATTTGAAATTTTCTACTCCCTCCGGTCCACTTTAAAATGTCGTAGAGACAGCACTAGCGTACTACAAAATTATATACAAAATTGCGACACTAATTTCGGATCAGAGAGAGTAGTTGTTTTAGTGCTACAGAAATAACATCAAGGGCATGAAGAATGGAACTATATTTTTTGCAAACAGACATTAAGACATGTACCATGTCCAAATAAGATGAGCAGATACCCTCTCCTAACGAATCAACTATATGCAAGATGTGAACCTATGCGTGTCCTAAAGCCTCGTTACCTTGGGACTAGAGTAAATTATAGGAGTAGTCTACTAGGTGGCAATGAAATCAGGACTCCTGGTTTGTAACAGTAACTGCAATTGCATCCAACAAACACTAGAGTTGCAGCGTGGATGCCAGTTAGAAAAGATAAAATCAAGCCGAACCCGCCACCAAATGGTTGGATTGAGGCAACTAGGAAAGGAAGAACGCTAACTGCTGGCCGGCCCCAAAGCACAAAATACTCGCAGAACGTTAGGGCGTCCGTACCTCGAAGAGAAATCAGGCTGATGGAGTCCCAGTCCAGTTCACCCGAGCGCGGAGCTGAGCGGAGGAAGGAGGCGCGGACAGAGCAAGAGAGGCCCAAAAGCTTCCTTTAGAGCGCCGGCCAGGAGAGGGTTGGGCGGCCGCCGGAGTCGGCAGTCCGCCGAGAGAGAGAGGGGATGGCAGGGGAGCGTGCTGTTTCTGGTTCAAGGAATTTTTTTTTCTCGACAAACTGGTTCAACGAGGGTCGAAGGGCGTGTTGATAATTGACTGTCAACCGTCCGATCTATATCCAACGGACAGCATCCATCCTCGCCCATTGGCCAGCGCCTCTCCGCAACCCTAGCTCCCTGAACCAGATCGACCGGCGGCGCCGGTGCCCAGACCAACCGTCCCGCCGCCGCAGTCACTCGCCGCCGTCCTCCCACCGAAGCACGCCTCGCAATCTTCCTCGTCCGACCCCAACTGCTGCACGGCCTGCTGTGGTACGATTAAGATCACCACTAGCAGTTTTCAGCAATTCCGCCAAATGCAATTCTCCCCGCGCAATGTCATTTATGTTGCACATGATACAGGACATGAATGGAGATCAACCTCCTGTCGAAACTGGGCGCGTACTATGGTCTGATGGGATGGACTTGCTGGAAGATGCGGCGGAAAGAAAACATCTCCTCCCTACCGGACTTGAAGGGTACTCCTATCTTGAATGTAATCATTCCCTCTCCATTGGTAGTTTGGTACCTCTTGTTATGTCATGAAGCTACCTGATGATACCTGTCTAGAGGACTTCCCGATCATCATGCAGAAAATCACGTACCTTAAAAAGTTGATTGTATTATAATTTTATTATGATGCCCTGAATTTGCCAGCATTGACATGCTTCTTGGAGGTGGGCTGCGCAGAGGCCAGTTGACAGAAATTACTGGCCAGTCGTCTTCTGGTAAAACACAGGTAAGAACATGACTGAACTTTCTTAAGATACAAAACATGCTTAATTATGAACGTAGCTGCCTTTCTGCAGAGCATAATGCATCAGCATGTTTTTACTTACTGCGTGTACTGTCAACTGCAGGCCTGTCTATACTCTGCTTCACACGTTGCAGCCAGGCATATGGGTGCTGTTTTGTACTTGGATACTAGCAATTCATTCTCTCCTAGCCGAATTGCTCACATTCTTGACCAGCTTCCCATCTCTTTGATCAAAGAGGTTAGTAATAATAAACCAATGATCTATGTTCCTGCCCTGCTCTTATCATTTGTCTTCAGGGGTTATTATACCTTTTTGTTTTCTATTCTTGCGGTTGTAAGTGGAATGGCATTTGCTTTGGCAGTCAATTGATTACCCTAAAACTTCTTGACCATGTGATTTCTAAGCATATGATTCTCAACTTGCAGCCAAAGGACGTGAGGCTTAAGAGGGTCATGAGCAGTATCATCTGTGAGTCTGTATTTGATATATTTGCTTTGTTTGAAGTACTAGATCAACTTGAAGTCTCACTGAATGACAAGGTTGGTATGAAGGGAACCCTTTGATCTCATTTTTAATTATCCTAAAGACTTCTCTCATATGTCACAGTTTTAATAGGTAAACAATGGTGGTAACAAGATATGCCTGCTTATCATTGACTCAATATCATCTCTACTTGCTCCCATCATCGGCGGGAAGAATTCACAAGGTTCTTATTCTGTACAGTATATGATGCAGTTTAGCACTTCAGCTATGCTATAAGTAACTCAGGCTTTAAAGATCATTGTCCTGAGAGTCTGAGACATAATATGCATGATTTTGTGAGTTACAAAATATATATATAATTGGTGCCGCAATCAGATTCAACAAGATAGATTGTTTACTGTCATTAACTTAAAACAACACAGTGCTTCTAAGTCACAAATATGCAGCCTGACATTGGTAATTTGAATTGGATCATATGTCCATTTGCCTTTGTTGACGATTTCACTTCATGAAAAAGGATGTTGTTTCCTTTGTCTGATGCTGTATCAACAATCCTGTAGGGCGCTCGATGATGATATCAGTGTCAATGATTCTTAAGAAGTTGGCAGATAAGCATAATCTATCTGTTCTGGTAATGCCACCTGCTCTAACTTGATTGGCAGTCATTCTCATTCATGGCATGTAAAATGTATGCTTTGGATTTGAGCATAGCGTTACGACCTTTCTAAAATATTATTCTAATTCTTGGAGTGAACGCATGGATTTAATTTGTTTATCACTTTTATCTCAAATGAAGCATCTTTATGGCATTTATTTGTGTGAGCCACCCAGATTCATTCAGAGTCACCATGAATCTTTGGCCAAAATCAAGAGAATATTTGACTGTTGTCCAAAATTTATTTCTTGAGCACAATCATAGTCAGCCCTTAGGTGGATGCACCGGCATCATTTGGAGAAGTATCTGTTAATTTCTTCCTGTTTCACTTTGTCAAAGAGTATTTTGTTGGAAAAGCTTGAGTAGGATGCATTTCACCATCTGCATACCCAGTTTTAGAGTAAACTGTAGTCCCTGAATTTACCTGTCTTTCAGGGGTCATGTCCCTACTCCCTAGTGAGAGCCGTACTCATTGGAGCAAATAGTAAAAAGTCATGTAATTTTATCTTAACAAAGAACCTTGGACTTCTGCATCATGATTCAAGTCCAACTAAAAAATAAATGAAACAAACTTTATGGAAAGGAAACCCCGGAAATGATAGATTTCTAAGCAATTATTGTAATACAGCTTTTCAATTATGCATCAAGGATTTGCAAAGCTGATTTAGGTTTGTTTTTAAGGGAAACCAACAATGAACTTCCTAAAGAAACCAATGAAATTATAACTGCTAGGTTTTGTAGAGTAATAACATATCTTTTTCCTCTAGATCTAGTATTCTCTGTATATAATCACCAGGGAAGATGGCCTCTGGCAGGTTCTTTTGTACAAATACCAAGTTATTTTGCATTGCTTAAGCAGCTCAAGTAATACCCAAAAGGAATGATTTCAAAGATGGAACTGCTATGGCACTTTATAGCAATCCATGAGAAAACATGTACAAATATTTCTCTAGTTTCTCTTAGACTTTTTGCTAGTTGCCTTGAATGCGAACTATTGATAGACTCACAATCAAGGACATCTACACAAATTTAGGTTCCTGATAGTTCATTGGATATAAAATACTATCTGGATCTTTGGGTAGTTGGACTGTTCGGTCAGCAATTGATTTTCTGCAAGCATTCACTAACTATTAGGCCTAAATGATAGTTTTTTCAAATTTCTGTCAGATGTGATAAAAAAAATGCAGCTATCAAATCCATCCATCCATCGACTAACGATTTTGTGTTACTCTAGGTAACTAATCATATGGTCGCTGGGAATGGAGCTCCTAAGCCTGCCCTTGGTGAGAGCTGGAAAGCCGTTCCACATATTCGCTTGATGATCTCTCGTGATCGTGGGAGCAATATCTGCACAGCAACGATATTGAAGCACACACTACTGGTATTTAAATCGACAATTTGGTTATATTTTTAGATGTCCTGGTTACACAGCATTGCTTCTCCACATTGTCAAATTTCAGGGACATCATAGAGAAAATCCTATATACATGTTGTAGCTCAAGAAAAACGAAAAAGATGTTTGCAATGATTCCTTGGCATTACTTTTATGACTTGTGCTGGGACTTGCAACTCTGATAGGCTGACACCAAATACGTTTGGCTTGAAGACATAATAGGCACATGAAATCAGTAGTAAGTAGTTAACTAGTCCAAGAAATGCTTCTTCTTTGGTTGTATACATGCTCTTAAAAAAAGTGGCCACCCAAGCTGCATCACTGCTTCAGTAAAATGCTCAGCAGCATTGCCGCAGTTTTTTGTCCATAAAATGTTCTAGTATAAGAGGCAGTTTTTTCTACCTGTTCCCTCATATGTTGATAATAGATAGTTTCTATACTGTGTTCTTTTGCACTTCCTTTTGGGAGTAAATTGGCTGACTTGATTATTCATACATGCTCATACTTGCTCTCTGGAGGTTTGCAGTTACTATTTTTTATTACAATAGAACAACAATGCTACATAGATAGGTGAAGCAATGGCAAGTTGGTATTTTATACTTTTATTATTTTATCATGATAATGCAAGAGGATGCCTTATTTCCTTGTTGCTAATTGTTGACATTTTTTCCTGACAAGGTAGCAAACTAGAGTTACATTCAGTTGGAAGGGAAAACATTGAGAACTTCGTTTTTTGCTCGCAGGACATGATGCCTTGGGTTTGATTGGTTCCTGACATTCTACTTTGTTGCAGGCTTCTGGCCGCCATATGAAATTTACGGTGCCTGGCTGAATTCGGTGAACATGGCATTACAGGAGAACATATCTTTATTATCTTGTTTGCCGACGCTTGTGGTGCAACGAACCTTGATACCCTTGTCTTGTAAAATATAATATTGAAAAGGACAAAACATCTATCTACCACGCTGCAAAATTTCAAGTTGGGATTTAAAATGCAGCTTGAGAACCCGAAATAAAAGATCTCTCTGTAAATAGTAGCTTATGTAATTTGGTTTGCGAACTCGGGCCATTATCATGGTCGACATTGTATTGGCTAGAGGTAACTTTGTCGGCTGTTGGGGTAGGAGGAGGCTACAGCCGACAAAGAGGGGGCATAGAGGTTACTGCATTAAATCAATACTGAGTTGAGTGACCATTAAATCAATTTAGTTCAACTCACGTGGATAAGACATCTAAGAAACAATGCTTTGGGTAGGAGTACTTTAGTTTCGTTTCGATGAAATTGGCCTGGGGGCATAGAGGTTCTGCATCCCCTCCACTTGATGGTACACAATGATCCGTTTTTGCGGGATTTAACCCGATCTACTTGAACATTTTCCTTCTCTGTCAGCATGGATGCATCCTGTATCACGAGTGCATCGCATCCGCCACCACCGTCACAAGGGCCGGCCGCGAATATGTAGATCCGGTGTAGAGCAAACCAGAGTTGGAGAGTGAATTCACAAATCACACGCGCAGCGTACGCGGGCTGTGTCGGTGGGCTTGCGTCCTGTTATATTAATATAGCAACCACCAAATACAACTGCGAGAACACTGCTGGGGCAAACAACACAATCAAATCCCAAAAGAAGAAATAAAAGAAAAAATAATGTCAACAACACCAGATTGACGAAGCAAAGATAACCCGCAACCGCTGCGCCCCTCCGAAGGATTCCCACCACGCTCCCGTGCCGCCAAATTGCCGCCTACCAAGCAGCACCTTCAAGAAGGAATGCGACGATGACGACGCTGCTACCCGGACGGATCCTAGGATTTCTCCCGGTACACGGAGGGGAGTAGGGAAGGTGTACACCCGACGCCCTTCAAGAAGGATGGCGGCGCCTGGAGGCGCACCGCATTGGTATCGGTAAGAACCAACAGAGATTTCTCCCGACCTCGGCAATCTACACCTCAGACAAACCGTCAGCTCCACCTAGCTCGCCGTCCATGAACATGCACCAGCAATCTTGAAGTCATCCACGACGTCTCACCATGGCAAATGTTGCGAGGGCGGCCGAACCGAGAAGAACGCACCGTAGATAAGGGACGGCAATACCGCAGCCTCGTGGGAGGGCACAACCTCCACCTCCAAAGGCGGTAGCGGACCGGACGCAGCAGCAAGACCACACCGGGCCACACTGCCCCGCCGGGCCTAGATCGGGCCCGTGAAGCTCCCGTCGTCACGCTGCAGCAGAGCGGCGCCGTAGTTGCCATCCCCATCCCGAGCTTCTTTCCAGCCCAACCGGAAGCAGCAGTACAGAGCCCGAGCCGGCCCGCCCTTACCCAAATCGGGCCCAAAGGGCCCAGATCTGGGCCTGCAGGGCGCCTGCCGGCCACGGCCGCACCACGCCGTCACCGCTACCAACAAGCAGCGCCTTCGCTCCGCCGCCACCCTGCCTGAGCTGGAGCGCCGGCGGCCTAGCTGCACCGCCGCCAGGAAGCCCATGCCCGAGCCGAGCTCCTGCAGCGTCGGGTAGAGAAGGGAGCCGCCGCCGGCGGCCTCGCAACGGCACCGCGCGGGCAACACCCGACAGCGCCCGCCGGCGGCGGCCACGAGAGGAGAGTGGGGCGCGGCCTAACCTTGGGCGAGGAGGGTGGAACGGCGCCGCCGGTCGCCTCGCTCGGGGAGGCAACGCTGGGGCGAGAGGAGGTTTTTTTTTTCACGGTGATATAGTGTGGCCTGTAAGTAGTGAGTGCGCGCGCCTGACTGACAAGCCGCGCCACGTAGAACTTGAACATGATATTAATTAATTTTCCCGAAATACACAAATGATTCAAATACAGAGCACATGGACAGCCCTACATTACTCAAAGTCTGAAAACCGTGTCAGTGTGTGGATGGCAACGGCAAAGCTCAAAGAAGGCACTCGGAGGTTTCCGCCCGCCTTGTAGCCCATGAATTTTTTTTTTTTGCGGGGTAAAGTATTGTATTATAATTAGATAAAAGTGTTGTTACGATCCTTCTGAATACGGTCCTGAAGTTCGTCACGAACCGAAGCCAACCAAACCTGAGTTCTTTGGTTTAGCATCCCAAATCTAGCTAACTCATGGTTAGCACTATTACAAAGCCTAGAATTTTTAAGATAGACACGATGCGATCCGTAGTAAGAAGCAGTCGAAGATCTTGCACCAGATGACCAAGAGGCGACCCATCTCTTTCAGAACTCTTCATCATTTGTACCAACTCTGAACTATCTGTCCCAATGATTCCTGGCATAAATCAAGGCCAAACCGTAGGCCCTCCATGCATGCTTGTAGCTCAGCCTCCAATGCAGAAGAGCATAGCCGCAAGTTTCTGCAAGCAGAAAAGACTATAGAACCATCACTCTGACGTAGTATCATACCGGCGCCCGTGTTCCCAGTTTGAGCCACGAAAGCACCATCTACGTTCAATTTCAGTATACCCTCAGGCGGCCTCTTCCATCCCTCATTCATCGAGTTTTTCGAGGAAGACGCTGCACAATTTCCGACCCTAGAATCTGCTTCCCCTTTATAATCTGCTCCGGATTTGCATGACTGATATTTTCCAAGGAAAGCATGTAGCTACAAATGAATTTGCGCGAGCCTTCAATCTCCGGCAGTTCCTTCTCATGAATAACCTCATTACGAGCATACCAGACGCGCCATGCAACCATCAACACACGGTTACACATCTCCATTGGCATCGACATCAACGAGCACTCGAGCCAATCATGATCTAACCTCCCCCTTATCACCGAGATCGGCCAAACTGCACGCATTGCCGACCATAGAGCTGCCGCGTGTGAGCATTGGATCAGAGCATGGTATATGTCCTCATCATCGTGTCCACAAATCCGGCAATCCCCAGCGACAGGGAGATGCCTCCTTTCTTTATTGCCCTCCGTTGCCAAGGCATTCGACACAGCTTTCCAAGCAAAAATACGAACCTTCTGTGGAACATTGCATTTCCAAATCTTCTTCCAGATAGGTTTATCACCGAACGGAGCTGAGCTGCTGGCTGCTCCTTGCCGATCATGCTGTGCCAGCCGGAGCCCCATATGATAAGCACTTCGTACAGAGAAGCAGCCATTCTTTTCATGTTGCCAGGCTAGAAAATCCTCCGGTCTTCGCTGCGACAATTTAATCTTTAGGATGACATCAACATCAATACGTGGAAAGGTCCTCCGCACCAATGCTTCATCCCAATTTCCATGTTCATCAATTAAGCTAGACACCCGGATCAGCCTTGAAATTCCCCTATCTCCTATCACTTTGAGCTCGTCTTCTCTCGGCAGGCAATTGTCACTCCAGATCCGAACAGACTGGCCATCG
The DNA here is from genome assembly GCA_947311845.1 of Poa pratensis. Lineage (NCBI taxonomy): Eukaryota > Viridiplantae > Streptophyta > Magnoliopsida > Poales > Poaceae > Poa > Poa pratensis. The sequence goes on from CAMZMU010000063.1 coordinate 100,604,469, forward strand.
CCAATCCTCCAAATTATTCCACTTTTCAGCAACTCCAGACCATATGATATAGCACTCCAAGTGGGAGACGGGTTACCCGTAAACACTGTATCAATCAAGTTGCCCTAAGGATAGTATTTGGCTCGAAGAACACGGGCACACAAACTATTTGGCCTTTGAATTAACCTCCACGCTTGACGTGCCAGTAAAGCTTGATTAAACACGTGCATATCCCTAAACCCCATACCTCCGTGGGGTTTAGATCGAACCAGAATATCCCATGAGGTCCAGGGCATCTTCCTTTTCCCCCTCTCGGCACCCCACCAAAAATAGTACTACCTCCGATCCATATTAATGACCTCAACTTTATCTAGATACGGATGTATCTAGTTAAGTGTTTAGACTAGATGCATCCGTATCTAGACAATGTTGAGACCATTAATATGGATCGGAGGGAGTAGGAGTAAGCACCTTCAGCAATGTCCCACGCATGCATGCATGGCCTTGGGCATCCGGTGATATTAGTCCAGTTAGATTGGAACTTGGATACGCATGGTCGGCCTGCGTCGATCTCTGGTCAAACACACATACATATTCCATCTGCCGTGTACGTTACCGCGCGAACTTGTTCTTGTTGTTCTGGATCTTGGGCGCGCCCGAATCGATATGAACGGTTGTGCCTGCCTGGATCGTCAGCGCGCAACATAGATAGTAACTGAAAATACAATGATTCCTGACCGGATGGCAGTCGATCGGCCGGCAGATCGCTGTCTACACTGTACGTTCTTCGTCTCCACAGTAGCATTATACGTACGGCGGCATATATAGCAGCTTCCTACGCATGTACTAGCAGAAGCAAGGCACATCGTCCAACCAAAACTGCAGAGAACTCGGCGACGACACCACATGCGTGGATCCACCAACCGCGCCAAAAAGCGAACGTTCAAACTGGCTGCGTGTGTACGCTACACCTAGCTACTCCACACATGGTTAGTACAACTCGTACCACACATGGTCGAGCTAGCCAAGCAAAGAGAAGCCGAGCTACCCTAGCTAGCTAGCTGTTGGACGGTTGCCGGTGTGTCGAAGGTGGCGAGCACGACGTCCCTGCAGGTCGCATGATCACACGCGCGCGCACCGTCGGTGGTATGCATGCATGTGCGCGCCGAATCATTGGCAGGCCGAATGTTTGTCGCACAAGCAACCCGGCCGCTCCGATCGAGTCGCCGGCGCCCCTCAAGGATCGGAGTGCGTAAACCTACTTACTGGGGACAGCGGAACATTTCTTTTTTTTGAAAACTAAAACTTGTATTCAAACGGAAAGGAAAACATAACACAGCCAAATACAAGCAACGAAAAAACAGAGAGGATTCAGAGAGCAACACTGCTGCAACACTCCATCTTCAACCTCGAGGACACCGAGCGCGCAAGACCTCCACCGTCGATGACGACGCAGGAACCAGCCGCCGGCACCACACACCAAGGGAACGGAAGAACTCCTTGCCCAAAGGTGTTGACGAGCCGCAACAATCCACCAGCTCCGACGAGCTGGATCTGAAACCGAAGAAGGTCCAACGGCCGGGAGGACATCGGAACATGCGGATGTGCGTGTTGGTCTGTTGGACTCCATCGAGGAGATCAATCTCTTTAGATAAGATAAGTGGACATCCATCAATCCTAGGGTCAACCTCCACCTACGGAGTACCTAGAAGGTGCCCGTACGTACGTCTTTGCAGGTTACGGTCATTGCTCGAGTGGTTGTACTATGTGTTTGCTATTGCGACGGACTGTGATTAAAAAATTATACTATGTCCTTTGAATTTTTTTTTTGAAAGGTTGTAGGCAGTTGATCTGCCATTTGATTAGATTTGAAGAGATTGTTTATATACACAAGAGAACCCCACGTCGTCGACCTCAGCCACGCCCACGTCTACGGCCTAGCTGGGGCGTCATCTTGCCTCTCGCATATCCGCCTCCAGCTCCGCGCGGCGCTATGGAGTCAGCTCGTGAACCAAGAGGTCAGGGGACGTGATATGGTGGTGGTAGTGGTGGACGCCAACGAGAACATGGAGGGGGCTACCTAGTGGAGGCGCGGGCGGACGAAGAGGGGAACAAGTGAGGGAATACGGTTTAGGGACGGGAGGGGTAAATAAAGACAGAGAGGGGCTACTCGGTCGTAGCACAAGCACCGATGAGTGTTCCAATTGAACAGTGGCGCCGGTCAGCCTACCGCGTGGGTCCAATTTGTTAGTCAGGCCTTCTCAAAGCGTCCCGGTGGCCCCAAATTCTCCCCACATATTGGTTCGGTTTGAGAGTCGTCGAATAGTCAGGACAAATGGGTTAGATTTGAGAGACATGGTTGGGTGGTGGTTTTCAGTTTGGCCCATGTTCGTCTTATCCGGGGTAATAAAGGGCTAGGTTGGAGATGCTCTTAGTTTGACATGTTTGTGATGTCGGATTGAGCACGGTCTACAGCTATCCTCCGGTCTATTTGACTTTTCACTGAAAAAGTAGCACCCTCGGGAATTGAAAACTGGGAATCATTTAGAGCATCTCTACCAGACCCCGCAAGAGGGCCCAAAGCCGGAAAATAACTGATTTTTGCGATTTTGAACAAAATAATTGTCCTGAACTGATCCCGTAAAATGGCTAGTCCTTGAAAAAAATTGTCCAACTCCCAAAATATCCCATCCTACCCAAGATTCTCAGTTTTGGAGTCAATTTTTTGCGTGAACTGAAAATCCACGCGACAGTTGGCGGGAAGGAAATTTCAGCCCACCCGTCACCGGATCGACTGCCGAGACTAGGGCAGCCGACCCCCCCCCCCCCCCCCCCCCCCCCCCCCCCCCCAAATCGGCGACGCGTGCGAGCAGTTTTTTTTCAGATGTAGATTGAGAACGTAGGGAAGAAGATGGGTAGAAAAACGATATTAGGGCCAGTTTTTTTGGACCTGTTATGTGAGGACATCTTTCGTACCGAAAAAACATTTTCGGTTTACGTAAAATAGTTTTTAAGGTACCAATTTTTACGGGATGTGCTCTTAGAGCATCTGTAGCAGATCCCATAAAAGTGGAACCGGAAAACGCGCTTTATAGTTTAGCCGAAAACAATTTTACGGTATCGCGAAGGCCCAGGCAGAACAAATCCCCTAAAACATACCGTAATCTTTTTCATTTCTTTTCTTCGTCTTCCCCCAACGACTTTATCTGTACGTATAAGCTGCCGCCGTCAGAGGAAGCGCTCCGGCTCCCATCGCCAATCTCACCCTGCCCTCCTAGCGCTGGTCTCCCCGCCTTGACCCACCTCCTCCCGTGGAGGTGCTCCCATGTGAGAGCTTGGCCATGGAGGTGCTTCCATGGGGCCACGAGCATGGCCACCCCCCGCCCGGCTCGAGCCCTCACCTGACTCTCCTATCGCTAGCATCCTCCGCCTCGACGCTCCTCCTCCCATCGAGGTGCTCCCATGGCGGAGCTTGCCCATGTAGGTGCTTCCATGGGGCTGCGAGCACAGGCCTCAGAATAAAACTTTCTCATCGGCCCCGGCACTAGAGCCGACGGGAGCGTTGACACTTTTCAGTTTGTCCTATTTAGAACATTTATACCGACTACAAAACTGTAGTTATGGGTCACGGAGGTGATAATGACCGGGGAGCTACAAAAAAAAAAATTCCGGGTCAAACCGTTTTCGAGGCGATCTGTTCGGTGCGTATTTTTCGATTGAAATAGTAAATATTAGGGTTTGACCACTTTTACTGGATATGCGCGATGCTCTTAGAACTTATGGTTGCGGCAGACTCTGTTTTTTAAGATAAGGGGGTGCAGATCCCCGGCCTCTGCATCCAAGAGATACACACAGCCTTCCGCAATTATTAAAACTCCATAGTTATCAAAGTTTACAATTCATGGGTCACTTAAGGTGGCTACAAAGATCAGCCATTCGAAAAAAAAGTTCACTAAGCATCAAGCCTTCTATGGTGCAACCAGCCACCCCGATTGAAGACCTTTCCAAAAAGGAGAGTCTAATGGTTTAACCTGCACTTGTGATAACGTTTTACCACCCAAATACTTATTAACCAAAAGCTCTTGCCATACTCCCTCTTCATTCAATAATTTATAAAGCCACTTACTCAATAGGCATTTATTTTTTATTTCTAGAACCGCAATACCCAAACCTCCTTGATCTTTCGGCCTACACACAATGTTCCACTTTGTGAGTCTATATTTCCTCTTATGCTGATCACTTTGCCAAAAAAATCTTGATCGGTAGTAATCTAATCTTTTCCGTACCCCTTTAGGTACTTCGAAGAAAGATAGCAAAAACATTGGCAGACTTGTTAAAACTGAATTAATAAGCACAAGACGGTCACCGTAAGACAACATCTTGGCCACCCAAGACGCCAATTTTCGCTCAAAACGATCTTCAACAGATTTCCATTCTTTATTTAAAATTCTTTTTTTAAGAGTCTCCGATAATGAATCGAGATCCCCAAATACCTAAACGGGAGTGATCCGATTACTGCTATTGTACGTACGAGTAGCTCATTGAGTATCTATTCAGAATAAGATCCACTCCCTCCGTTCCACAATGTAAGATGTTTTAACTATTGTCCACATTCACATATATCTACACGTATTTAAACATACTTTAGTGCATATGTTCACTCATTTGATTTTGCACCTAGTTAATATGTGAGACAGCTAAAACATCTTATATTTAGAGACTGAGGAGTATACAATCATGCATCAATAATCACAGTACAGTTGAAAGATGCAGTCGGGTGTCGGGTCTATGTAGACACCGGCCGGAACATGCTGGACCGACGTCAGTGTGCACACCGCAGTGAGAATGCAGTATCTCAGATAACATGGCGGGTTCCCTGTGGAGGCTGAATGGCTGATATATACAAACGCGCAATCAACATAATTGACCATCATTACATATTCCGAATAATCAGAGCTAGCGGGCACAGTATGAAAGCGATCGGTCGACCTCACATGCATGCAAGCATGGAAAGCGCATATGCGAACACAAGACGCTAAATTTAAGGCAATAATCTCGACAAACTGGCGCTCCAACAATCCACGGTTTGTTTGGTTGTCCGGGTTAAATATTTTCAGGAAAATAATCCTGGTCGAGAATCTGAAGAACCAGGTGTAAAATCCCGAAATTCTATTCCCGACCTCTAGACTAGGAAAAAATTCTCCCCGGAAAAAGGCCGGGATCCTAAAACGACGGAAATCACACATTTTTTTTGCTCCGAAACTCTTATTCTGGAGAGCAAACATATAGTAGTACTATTTCTTTTCTGAGTTCAGGCCAGGCCAAATTAAGCATGTGATGGCCACGAGCGAGGTCGAGGCCCTGGGGAAAGAGGAAAGAGTGTTGATTAATCGGCGGAAATGTTGGACTTGGCCTCATATATATAGTCCATACATGCATATATACACACTCTTAAAAGTCACACTCACAATACATTTTTTCTTTAATATACAAGTGGAGCCGCAACTGTTAGATGTACGCATATATCTACTTTCCACTTGGATCTAGTTGATCTTGTGCTGTATTGCTCCTCTCCAATAGGCCACGTACTACGTACTTTCCGACGCGCACAGCCGCATGTGGGATGTCTTGCGTATCCTCGAGTGCAACATCTATATTGGATATTCATTGCGAGATGGCCCTGCCGTACAACCCCAAATACAGAGCAGAATGGTTGGTGCAATTTGCTGACGTCGGCCACAAGCAACATATACTGTACGTACGTAAAAGATTCCCGGAATAAGTGAAGGTAGCTAATTATGGTGTACCACCCCGCGTTGCCAGAGTGTTCATTTTATGAGGGAATGAGCTTAATTTCCTTCGAGAGAAAAAAACATATTCTTCTATTCACCGTTTTTCCTTTCGTTTTTCGAAATGTGGAACATACCGCCGTCCCCTGCATCAATCGATGCACACAACCTTTTTTTATTGCAAGATTCAAGAGTTTGAAGTTTTACAGTTCACAAATCGCACAAAGTGAGCATAAAAAAACATCCAGATTAAGAACATATAGCCCTACGCATCATGTATTGTTCTAGCAAGTCGCCAACCACCCACATTATGCCACAAAGATTGTAGATACCCCGAGCGACCGCCTGGAGACGTGTGCATCCATAGTCCATATGTGGCCGCTACTCCCATGACCAAGTTTGGATCCGGTGGCTAGCCATACGATCGAATAACCCATAGAAAGTGAACATTTCCAACCTTGTTAAAGATGATATCATATCAATAATTACATAATGCCCAGACCAAAGCGCAAACCCCGATACACATTGTTATGTTCGGGCACCCCTTGCCGGGAGCCTCACGGATTGTGGTAGTCTAATTCGACTATTCAAGTACGGAGTAACATTCAAGCCCTTAATTGTTGAGCAACAGTTTTTTTCTTAAATACCATATGTGATGTTGCGTGCTCTGCGTTTGCCATGTTTGTTTTGCAGGAATTACGCAATTAGCTAGTGACCAATCCACGTACCACCGAACCCAATAGCGACGTTCAAGCCTAGTCCTAACATGGTATGCATGTGCTTTGAGGCCACAGTCCACACACACTCACACTCTCGAAAAGCTAGTCGTCCTTCCAGTGATGCCGACACTAGCTATTCCCTGGCCTGTATGCACCATGATTGATGAGCGAAAGAATTACTACTGCTGCAAACGCTGTTTTCAATTATTGCAGCAGCGAGCGCTGTCTCCGTTGCTGTCTATTCCGGCCACAAGCGTGCAGAACACATCAGAATGGGTAGCTTGAGCTCTGCGTCTGCGGAAGCTAGTCTTGTCGGCTGAAGAAGCAAGAGTAGCTCTGCGTCTGCGGTACAAACGTACAAGCTACTTTGGCTCCAGGCACTTGGAACTTGCCAATGCAGCATCGCCCGCCAGCTGCAGGTGAGAAAGGTGTAGGGGCATCCCGCCCTCAACCTCCATTTGCATTTCTCATTTACTCATGCAGCTTCACTACCCAACCCCCTCTTGTGAGCAGGCCCCATCTGATCATTTTCTCTCTGCCCCCCACTATATCTCTCTCTCCCCGAGCCACCTATATATACTCTCACATGGACATACACTCTCTCAAAGCAGCTCGATCGCTTCGCTACCAAGTGTACTCTCGATCTCCCCCTGTCTTAATTTGGGAGCATCTAGCTAGCTACCTCAGCGGCTCAGCGGAAGCTTAGGCTTAGCAACAATGGCGGCCTGCATCTCCTCGCTGCCGGCCATGGCGCTGCTGCTCCTGGCAATGGCGGTGGCCTCCTCCGACGCCCAGCCTTCTCCCGGCTACTACCCGAGCTCGAGGTTCCGGCCAGTGGCGTTCAACCGCCCGTACAGTAACAAGTGGGGCCCGCAGCACCAGACGGTCTCCGGCGACCATTCCGCGCTCACCATCTGGCTCGACAGAACCACCGGTACGTGCACTTACTATAGCGTCATCTCTGGAGGACATGTTTCAAATTGTGTACTGAGTACTGTAAATAATTATTACTGGGTGCATGCATGCTTGCATATTTAGCAATTATTTTTCGCAACAGCATCACCGACGCACTACGTACGTGATTCACTGCTCAGGCTTGTGTTCTAGTCTAGCGAAAGAGACGCTACTAGCGCCATGTTAAATCGTCGGTGTGCGCACTTGTATATCTGAAACACAGTGCATCCAGGGCCCACGTGTCAGAAACTGTTCTTTGTTAATTCTGGAATTTAAAGTTCTCTTGTTTTAATCTGTGCATTTGCTCCCCGATGGTTACTTATTGTATGTGTTGTGTGGTGATCTGCAGGGAGTGGGTTCAAGTCGAAGCACGCATTCAGGAACGGCTACTTCGCCACCCGCATTAAGCTCCCCGCCGGCTACACCGCCGGCACCAACACGGCATTCTACGTAAGCACGCAACGCAACGCATTAAGTTTTGTTAGTTCTGACAATCAATGGCTTGGTAACTGACACACATTTTTAGCTGTCTAACAACGAGGCGCACCCTGGTTTCCACGACGAGATCGACATGGAGTTCCTGGGCACCATCCCGGGCGAGCCCTACACCCTCCAGACCAACGTGTACGTCCGGGGCAGCGGCGACGGTCGCATAGTGGGGCGGGAGATGCGCTTCCACCTCTGGTTCGACCCCACGGCGGGGTTCCACAACTACGCCATCCTCTGGAACCCGGACGCCATCACCTTCTTCGTCGACGACGTTCCGATCCGCCGGTACGAGCGCAAGACGGAGCTGACATTCCCGGACCGGCCCATGTGGGCGTACGGCTCCATATGGGACGCCTCCGACTGGGCCACCGACGACGGCAGGCACAGGGCCGACTACCGCTACCAGCCCTTCGTGGCCCGCTTCGACCGCTTCGTCGTCGCCGGGTGTGGCACGTCGGCGCCGGCCTCGTGCCGCCCTGTCAGGGCGTCGCCCGCCGGCACGGGGCTCACGCCGCGGCAGTACACGGCGATGCGGTGGGCGCAGCAGCGCCACATGGTGTACTACTACTGCCAGGACTTCCGGAGGGACCGCTCGCTCACGCCCGAGTGCTGAATGCTGAGTGCCGGCTCGAGCGGGCCGCCCGTGAATGGTGGTTGATGTCTCGATCTGCACCGCATCATCTTACTCCACTCCACCATGGTTTTGTTTGGAAAAGGTATACCTACCCGTGGCTGCCCTACCGCCGCTGCCTGCTTGTGAGGCCGGTGGTTGAGGCGTTGGTCGTTGGCATATTGCCAAAAAGGGTCTCCGTCCATCGATCGTGTCTTTCGATCTGTTTCGTTTTGGTTGTGTTGCTGTGTTGTGTCTAATTTTCGTTTCACATGCATGCCCCAAAGGGGCAACGGAGCATGATACATGACAAGTCATACATGCCCAATGTAATACATTGTATTGTAATGTAATATGTTCTCAGTGTTTGTGATTTATACTACTATACTACTCCACTAGTTATTTAAGACATGCTGGCATATTGACATTCACTTCACCGTGTGGACAGTAGGTTTCTTTTTGGCGCAAGGCAAGTAGCACCTCGGGTCTTGATTTCGCTGCCTGATGCCTTTCGATTTCGCCGGTGGCTGTGTTAAGCCTTGGCGGCGAATGGTTCTTCGTCCGGGTGTGGACTCAGCTATTTGTTGCCATCATGGCTGATCTCGGCGGATTGAATCTTCTCGCATGTGGCTGTGAAGCTTCTTACGCACTAGTGTCCAACGTTAATCGGAAAACGATCAGTGTTGAAGTCCCTCTCTGAGGGTTTTATTGCTATGTGTCATGTTTCTCTTCTGTTGCTGTCCTAGCTTTGATAGCTAGTTTTTACGCGCTTCTCCCTCGTAAAAAGGAAAGTAGGAGCTCACTCGTGGAAAATGACCATTCGATGGCATCAATCAACTCCTCCCTCAGCCCCGCGTCACTCCTCCCAGAGAGGCAAGGGTGGATTCTAGCCCATCGCCTCAACAACCCTCCCTCCCTCACCTACCCCTCGTCGTCTCCGTTCAGCGCCGCCAGGAAAAGCCAACACAACCGTGGCGGCGGCGAGGCCATTTTCTCCTCGCTCGTGTTGGCTTTTCTCTGCATCGGTGAATCAGTGGTCCAACAGATGTGCTCTGGAGGCTCGTCGGCGTCTTCCTCCTGGGGGAGGTGGTCGTCCTGGCCTTGTGGTCGTCTTGGTGGTGGCCTCCCCATCCAGATTGAGTCGGCTTGGACTTTGGATCCGGTCGGTGGACTGGCAGCTGAGGCGTTCCTCCTCTGAGGCGGACAGTGACCAGAGTTGATGCTCCGGTGGTGGCAGTTGTCATACTCTGTCTAGATCCCGCCATCTTGGCCCCTGATATAACGAGTAGGGGTGGTGTGCTACAGCGCTGGTCGATGTGGCTCGTGGTCAACGCCCTCCCCCATTCATCGATAACAAGATGCTCATGCGGCGGTGTTTCAAGCTCATCGATATGTCTTCCATCCACTAGCTAGTCTCATGTATGTCGAGGTCAATGTCTTGCGTCGTGGTGAAAACCCTGCACGACGGTGTCCGGAGCTAATCACGACGGCGCTTGCGGGTGCCACTTCCTCCTTGGAGGTGTGGTCATGGTCCTGACCCTCCTCCCCCCTTGGTGTCAGGGGAAACCCTCAGGTTTGCCACGACGCCGTTCCCTTCATGGAGGCCTCTGCCTAGACGACCGAAGGGGTCTCCAATCTAGCATATGGAGATGGTGGCCTCACCGGTGAGACCGGTGAGCCGTGGGTGGTGATGTGTCACCGTGTTGGCTACTTCTCCAGGTGTGGAAATTCGGGGCGCAATGTACGTTATCGCCGACACTTTCTAGTCAAGACCTTCTTCAAGTGAGGCCGAATCCTGCCATCCGGTCGCCAACTCTTAGGCGCATAAGTAGTGCTACATTGGTGCGGCTAGACTGGAAGTTATGGTTGTGCTACGGTGATGTTCAACTTTGGTGGTGACATGGTCTTCAAGCTCAGTGTCCCGCCTCCTAGCCCTTATTGGCCGGAGTTGGGCAAGGCGGTCTTTGTTGTCCGATTATTAGCATGTCTTAGCTGGGTGAGTGTGTTGTTGTAGCCATGACGTTGTTCTTGTTGCAAGCTTAATACATTCTTGAAATAGAACCATTCTACGGATTAACATCAGGTGCACTACTCCCCGCAAACGAAAAAGAAAAACACGACGTCCTCTACTGAAGAGACAGACGTCCGGGTCCTACTCTATATGTCGAATTAATCTTTGACATACGGAATATAATTGGAAATACACCGTCAGGTACTACACTGAATACGCAAGCAGATCTGTCGGTTATTTTTCTAGTGCTCAACTGTCGGCACATCTGTCGAGGGGACCAAAAATAGGATGCGCACGCAGAAGCATTGACCGTATCAGTGGCCATGCCACTAGCTGCAGACCACCCTGGAGGCCTGGACTTGAGGACTGTGTAGGTCATGCTGCCTGCTTCCATAACATAACAACAACATCAGTAGACTCAGAGCGTGGAATAGCAAGTCGGGATACAATACAAGAGCTGGTGTCCACCGAATTATTGGCCAAAAATCGATCACAAGGGCTGAAATCGCACGGCTCGACGGCTAATCTTACCTACCACCGCTCGGCTTGTCGGAAGATTCAGATCACAATTCAATCCACGAGTTCTACGCGTGAGATGGCTGTCAGTGCGCGGTGGCGATTGCTTTTTTTTTTACTCTAACTTAAAAATATTGTTTACAAATATTTAAAATATAGGGCTGCATGTAGCCCGGGCTACAAATGCCTTTTTCGCATATCATCTTCCTTCCTAGCCCATATTGCCCTTGCCATGTTAAACTCCAAAAGAAACTGGCGCCAAGTATCATTTTTTGCAGTACACACTTGGCAGATCAGAAGGTACCCATTTTCCGATGTGCCCTCACTTCTGCAACAAGGAGCAAGAAAGTCGCCATGCGAAATACACACCCTCTGGAGCACTTTAACCTTTCATGGATTCTTCCACTTTTGTTCTGCTTGGTCGGTATTAGAAACCTCGACCTAGCCCTCCACGTAGTTTTCCATGCGCCTCTATGTTTCTACGACCATGATGTAATTCCGAACCCGGACTTGTGGATATGCATGTGTACTCGTTTAATCATTTATCTGACATTCATATTATTATTATGATGATGTCTCATGTCTTCATGTTTAAGTTGTTCTCTTAGTTCTTGGTTCTACGATCATGCGCCTCTATGTTTCTACGATCATGTCTCATGTACTCGTTTAATCTAGCAAGGTTGTGTGCCTTCACAACTACTGCCTTATCTCGAATATAAAATGAACTGATTCAAACGGTGAAGAGTAGTGCTTAATTTCCTTGACAACAACAGCATTTGAGCGTCCTGATCCGTCAGCTGTGTCAAGTACAATTCCTTGGCAATCGGATATGACACAAATCTTTGAAATGCCCAGATCTTTCTAGAGCTAAAGCATCTCTGCACCCTAGCGTCTCCAGGACTGCTGGATCAGAAACGCCCGGGAACACTGATACTGCTGCACCCAAATAATTGCCTTCATGATCTAATACTGTGCGTTAGGGCTCCTGTCATCGTTCAGAACTGTCATATATACAGGTCCAAGAAAGAGATGGGCCTGTGCTCCCATTTCGGTGGCTTGGGCTGCGCTCCTACTAGTTGGGCTCCATTCGAAATGTTGCTCTCAAAGTAGTAGGGGTGGAAGTAAAAAATGCGTTGTGGCACACGGGGACGCACCCCCTGAAATCTCACCGTTCGCTTCACATGCAGCCCACGCTCATGACCACCCAACCGTATGCCTTCCACTTTATTGTATTTTTTATATGCTAATTTTGTATCCCCATGGATAAGAGACACGGTCCCCCCACCTGGTGACATCATGCTTAATTAATGCAATGCAGGCATTTAACCCAGCCGTATTAAATGAACCTCCTCCTCCAATCAATGTTAAGCAAGCACACATGTCATTTAACTTAACGTTTTTACATTAACATTTCTCATATATATATTATCTCTTTAGATAAAAGCAAGATTTTTGTATGTCCGAACAATTTAAATTCTGAATCTTTTTGGAAAAATGAATTTTTATTTAGCACAATTTTTGAAAATAATACCTTTTTGAAAGAAAAAAAAGATTATTTTTCAATTTTGAACATTTTTTAGATATGAATATTTTCTAAAATCAGAATAATTTTCAATTTCATTTTTGTAAAAATGAACATTTTCTAAAATCTGAACAATTTTCAATTTTTAATGTTCTTTAAATTTAATCATTTTATATCTGTTTTTTCCAAAATATGATAATTTTGTAAAATTGAACCTTTTCTAAAATCTGAACAATTTAAATTCCGAATCTATTTTATTCTACACAATTTCCAAAAATAATACATTTTGTAAAATTACATTTTTCAAAAATCTATTTTTTCATTCTTTTAATATTTATTTATATATGAATATTTTAAAATCTAAATAATTTTCAATTTTGAAACATTTTCGATAATTTAAATTTTGAAACATTTTCGACTATTTTGAAGTCTGAACAATATTCAATCCTGAACTTTTTAAAAGTTTAATTATTTTCAAATCTGATATTTTTCAAAAAAATAACACATTTAAAAAAATGACATTTTCCAAAATTTGACTAATTTTCAATTCTAAATGTTTTCTAAATTTATTCATTTTTTATATATGTTTTTTCCAAAATACGACATTTTTGTAATCATGAACCTTTTTCAAAATCTAAAAAATTTAAATTCCAAATATTTTTGGAAAATTGTTTCTTTTATTCTAGACGATTATCAAAAATAAAATTAAATCTTCATTTTTTTCAATTTTGAACATTTTTTAGATATGAATATTTTTCAATTTGTACAGTTTTCAATTATGAACAATTGAATATTTGAACATTTTAATTCCGGACATTTTTTAATTTGAACATTTTCTAAATCTGAACAATTTTCATTTGTGAATTTGGAATATTCAACGTTAATTAATTTGGTTTAATTACATAAGTAAAAACTGGAAAAACTTACAATGTTTTACCTCCTCTAAATTACTTTTTATACTATATTCGAGAAATATAAACCATAATACAGTTAGGCTAATGACCATCAGTCTAAATTCACATGATTAGTCTGGACTTTTGTACATGGGAAAAAAGATTCATACGACATAATTTTTTCCATACAAATTACAGCTCCGCTTATATATGGTAAAAAAGAGAGCATTAAATAGCACTTAACTCACATGCACCAAAGAGTCAAAGCACAATAAAGAGCTTTAAATGCCATTTATTATCCGTGGTGTTCCATCCTGTTCCAGTGACGTCATTTCTCTTTGTATACACACATATTCTTAAATTCAGCTCCATTTATAAATCATAATCGCTACTTTGTTTCCTAATCGCGAAGCTACCAGAGCCCGTTGGATTCCCTCAACGCTTGTCTCCATGTGCCTAAAGTTCGCGTCCGGGTGGAAGTGGTCACAATAGTTGCAAAATGAACATAACAGATGGTTGCCTCCGGATGTTGGCATGGCCAAAATAAATGTTGATGGAGCTTTTGCTCGTAACGATAGCAAGTCAACAGCTGCAGCTTTCTGTAGACATCCGGGAGGCAATTATCCTCGGGCTTCGGTCATGGTTTTTGAGGGTTTTGGAACCAAGTGGAATGGAATGGAGTAGCTTGTGTATCTAGACAATATCTGTAACACATAAAACATCTTAGATTTAAAAACTGAGGGAGTAGCTTGTGAAGTGATGAGGAGACCAAACTGTTTATTCTTCCAACAGGAGAAACTGCACCAATAGATCAACCGAAACATGAACAGAAAGTTCATATCCAAAAAGAAACTAACTTGCCGGCGGTAATCAGAGTTTTTGCAACCCGCATTACATGATGTCTCACTCCAAACATCCACATCAAGTACCTAGGAAACAAACATCACAAACCTGAAAATGACTATGAGTATGGCCATGGAAAGTACACCGGCGATGAAGACCAGGACGCTGAAAGTGCATGGTGTCCCCATGTATGGTTTTGGTAATTAATGACAATCCTTATGGACTAATGGTTGTATTGAGGTATTCTTGTAGGTTTGTCCATTGGCATCGCTTGAACTCCATGTGTTGGATTCAAGGTTGTATGCCATCAAGATCATTGATTATAATGGACATATTTGATATGATCAAGAAGATGAAAAGATACAAGGTTGATCAAGACCAAGTGCAAAGAGTGGATTCAAGTTGATCAACACACAAAGCTAAAATGATATACCATGTGGGATCATGTGATCCAATGGTATGGTAAGAATTTGTCCATATAGCTTTGTGAACTAACCCGTTATGTGTGTGTGGCATTCCTTTGTTGGGATTAGGTATCTCTCCATGGGCTTGCATCAAAAGGAAGATTTCTTATAGCTCATGGAGGATGATGTCAAGTGGTGATCGTCATTAAGGTTGAGATATGCAAGTTCAAGATGGGCATCTAGAAGATATCATATGCTTGAAGCTTGCAACCCTTTTGGAGATAATGGTAAAGTGAAGATGTTCCTAAGAGAGACACTCCCATCTTGGTGTATGGGGGAGAGATATGTGAGTCTTCACCAAGTAAAGCGCAATCAAGAAAGGTGGTCCACTTGACGAGATCAAGATCATCATCATCTAGCTCAAGTGGGATGCGCAAGGCAAAGGTATGATCTTGATAGGGTTTCTATTTTACCGGTCTCATGGTGTTAGTGGGAGACCGGGTTATAGGATAGACGTCGTACTATCAAGAGGGGCTCTCAAGTGAGTAACTTGATCGCATCTTTGTGGAAAACTCAAACCTTTGCATACTTGGCATTTCATCTTTCTTGGTTCTTACTTGGCTTTTCTCCTTGTTGGGTTTTGGTGCTTGTTGTGATCTTCATGACAAGCCCAAGTTCTCCGAAAACGGATTTCGTATGAAAAACTTGTTGCGTTTTCGGGTTGAAAATATTATTGGTTTATCCTTGAGGAAAGTCCCACACCTTCCCATGTGTGGCAACTTAACTCTATTTATGGTTCTTAATATTTTCAAAAAAATTGGTTTCATCCCATTTGGATTTTCCTTGCATTAGTTATGCTTGTTCTGCTATTTCTGACAGTTTGCAAAACCGGAATATTGGGCCAGACTATTTGTGTCAGGGCTGGATATTCCGGGGTGCTGGTTTTTCTGCTAAGGAACTTGTGTGCGAGCCTCTGGAGAAACCGGAATATTGGGCCGGACCTTTTGGGTCTGGGCCGGATATTCCGGCCCCCTGGAATTTCGGCTAAGGACCAGCTGCCAGCCAGTTTGCGAGCTTCTGGTAAAACCGGACCTTTGGGCCGGACGTTTTGTTTCTGGGCCGGATATTCCGGCCCCAACTCAGGCCGGATATTCCGGGGGGGGGGGGGGGCGGATATTCCGGCCCCAGTTTCCTGCAACGGCTCTATTTTGGGGGGGGGGGGACCTATAAAAGGCCCCTTCTTCCCCAAAGAGAAAAAGCTTCCAGCAGCACGTTTTTCTCTCTCTCCCCCACCATTGTTGACCTTTGAAAGTTTGACTCTCTCTCAATTCCTCCCATGATTCTTGCATATTTTTGAGGGAAAAGAGAGAGGAGATCTAGATCTACATTTCCACCAATCCATCTCTCCTCTAAGTGAGGGGAACCCTTTCGATCTAGATCTTGAAGTTCCATTTGTTGAGTTCTTCTTTGTTCTTCCTCTCTTCTCCCCCCACAAACATTAGTTGCTTTTGGTGGGATTTGGGAGTGAAGGACTTGAGCACTGTTTGTGTTCTTGCCTTTGCTTTCGTGCATCGGTTTGCTCTCTCTACGAGGATTCATGGAAGTGAAAGTTCGTGAACTTGTTACTCTTGGGTCGTTGGACCCTAGACGGTGTTCGTGTGACCTTTTGTGGTCAAGGCCTTTTGTGGTCACTTGGGAGCTCCCAATCCTTTTGTGGGTTGTGCCTCAAGATTGTTGTAAGGGACTCGATTTCCGCACAAAAGGAAATCAATAGAGAAAGGTGAACCGAGCTTTTGGGAAGGTTCATCGGAAAATAGGGTAAGGCCATTTGTGGCGTCTTGAGTTTGAAACTCGCACCCCCTCCAACGAGACGTACTCCCCTAAAAAGGAGGAACTCGGGAATACATCTTCGTCTCCGCGTGCCTCGGTTATTTCTATACTCGAGCTCTTTACTTATGCACTTTACATTGTGATAGCCTTCGTGCTTGAAGTATTATATCTTGCTATCACCTTGTTACTTGTCTTGCTTAGCATAAGTTGTTGGTGCACATAGGTGAACCTAGTATATTTAGGTTGTATTCTTGTTAAATTAAAACACCTAGTTTTATTCCGCACTTATCAAGCCTAAACTGGAAAAGTTTTAAATCGCTTATTCACCCCCCTCTAGGCGACATCCTTGTCCTTTCACACGCCCGGCGAGATGCACCTCTCCACCGCCAGGGATGGAGCTTGGGGGTGCGGGCAGGGGCCATTGCCCCCCCATGCTAGATTTTTGTGTGAAAACCCCCTATGTAATATGTGTTTTGACCCCTAAATTTGTGAGAAATTGACTACATGGCCCCCTCCAAGTAGTTCAGTGTTCATTTGGCCCCCTCCTTCTGCTAATCCTGACTCCGTCCCTGTCCACCGCGGAGATGCCCACCAGCGCCACCATAAATATATCTCGCCTGAGAACACGCCAGAGCACTGCTGTGAGAGTAGGAGAGCACGAGAGCACACACAAGCATGGAGGGAGAAGAAGACGCGGGAGCAAAGAAGATCCGCATGGCGAGGGGCATCCTTTCACCTGCTGTCAAGGGCCTCACGGCCTCCGCCGGCGGGATGGGGACGACGAAGCGACAACCTACGAGCTCGTCAAGACGGCTCTCTCCACCATGCTT
This sequence comes from Poa pratensis, assembly GCA_947311845.1. Lineage (NCBI taxonomy): Eukaryota > Viridiplantae > Streptophyta > Magnoliopsida > Poales > Poaceae > Poa > Poa pratensis. Next base: position 100,621,858 of record CAMZMU010000063.1, read on the forward strand.
GCAGGGTCAGTGCAGGCGGCCCTGGGCGAGGCCGTGGGAGCCTGGGAGGAGCTCGCGAAGACACCCTCCTCAGGCGGCTCCTGTACGGTGCGGCCCTGGTGGTCGCCACCGCGGCCGGCGCGGCCGTCCCCATTTGCGGCTACCTCCTCCCCTACATCGGCGGCCGAGTTTCGACCTCCATATCTATGATGGTGGTGCTGGCGGGCATCTCCGCGGTGGACAGGGACAGAGCCAGGATTAGCAGAAGGAGGGGGCCAAATGAACACTAAACTACTTGGAGGGGGCCATGTAGTCAATTTCTCACAAATTTAGGGGTCAAAACACATATTACATAGGGGGTTTTCACACAAAAATCTAGCATGGGGGGGGCCATGTAGTCAATTTCTCACAACTAATGATGGATTAATCACCCACGCTATGTCCAAATGCATGCCGAAGTATACATGCATGGATTATGCGGTGAGATTACAACAACTATAGATGGATTAATCAATTGCAGCACGGAATTAACTAGCAGATACACTACCAGCAGCCTATCGAGCGTGGACAGAGGAAAAGAAACGTGTGACGGTGTGAGGGTCAGGGATGAGTAGGGCCGGGTCGGGTGTCGTACTCGTTTATTTTTTGAAAAAAGTGTCGTACTCGTTTTGCGTGAGTTTTCGTGGGATGGCAGTTTCTTGTAATACTAGTGAATGAAAGGGGCAAAGCCTGATGCCAATTCGACAGCTCGTTCGGGAAGCACCTCCCGAGGTGCTTTTTCTCGCCTGCCTATTCCGTGTGTGGCTTCGGTAAAAGCCCACCGCCGCCGCGATGCCTTTTGCGGTGCCTTTTGTTTCCTGCTTACTTTGGTGGAAAAAGCCCAAACAAAAGGGCTACATAAGCTCAGGACCATCTGTTCCATGCCGTCCAGCCAAACATCAATCCAGTTAACCAACCAAAACAGAGTTAATAATACTAGTTCTTCAAGATGGCGACTGCGACTACGAGCGCTCGAGCCACCATGGCCATCTTTCTTCTTGTCGCGCTCTCCACGTCCCGCATTGCGTCCTCTCTGGTTAAACGCCCGGGCGGCTCTGACGAGTCCGGCTGCCAGTTCACTGGCTACCTCCCGGGCAGGTCGTCCGGCGACTGCGACAAGAACAACAACCCCGACTGCTGCGCCGACGGCCAGCAGTACCAGCGGTTCCTCTGCTCGCCGCCGGTCTCCACCGCCACGTGGGCTGTCCTCACCGTCAACAGTTTCAGGAAGGGCAAGGACGGCGGATACCCGTCGGAGTGCGACCGCGCGTACCATGACGACTCTGAGATGGTCGTTGCCCTCTCCACGGGCTGGTTCAACGGCATGTCCCGCTGCGGCCATAGCATCAGGATCACTGCTAGAGATGGCACCTCCGTGTCCGCAAAGGCGGTAGACGAGTGCGACTCCATGAACGGCTGCGATGCGGAACACAACTATGAGAAGCCATGCGCTTATAACATAGTGGATGCTTCGCCTGCGGTGTGGAACGCTCTAGGCCTCGACCAGAACACTGGGATGGTGGACGTCACCTGGTCCGACGAGTGACTATATATTTGTACTCCGTCTAAGTGTGTATTTGATTCTTTTATTATTCCTTTTGAAAATTAATACTCCGTATATATTTTTCGTGACAATAATTTTTCAAATTTTAAGATGTTCCACATAGATAACTTTTTAAAAGAAGGTAAAGGATTTGCCAATTTTATTGACTAAGGAGAAGTTTACAACACTACCCGTGGGCTAGCCCACGACCAAATAAAAAATCTACTCTCACGGCATTAAATTACTTGAGGCATTGGCCCCGACAAGGCAACACATAGCCACTTTATATTTTTTTATCTTTATTATTAAATGGGAGTCTGCAGTCCTGATGGTTCGTACATACGTTGATACGTTGTCCCGTTTTCTGCCAGACCATCCCTGCCTCGATCGATCCATCTCGCATTGCCATCGCTAACATGGGCCAGCCAAAAACCATAGCGCATGCCCTCTCCCCTGCACGTTCACGATCCCCATCCAAAGCTACGCCGCCGACCCCGAACAACCGTGGCTCCGTCAATCCGTTCGTCACCGCAGGACCCAGCGTCCCATCGCGTCGTCGATCCACGAGGATCGGATGAATAACAGCCTCTTTCCCGCCGGCCTTCGCCAAGCCGACTGCGCCACGCTCGAGGTCCATGTGAGGTCGATTGCGACCTCCGTCGACAATGGCCTCTCCCTCGCCGGCCTCCGCCCCGACGCGCTGCGCTCGAGGTCCGCCGCCTCGGCCCGTGCGAGGCCAACTGCTGGATACGGCCCTCGATCACCCAGCGCACCTACCAGGCTGCCGAGATCATCACTACCGACAACAACATCGACAGCAGGTAACCAGGTGCCTGTTTGTACACCTTCTCGAGTTCTGTGTTTCCTGATTTTACATGTGTATGGTTGGTGTATCAGTGATCCTGTAGTATTTCTTTTCCCTACATGACCTGAAGTAAAATTTTCTGGAGTATACTTGCCCGAGGTATTATTCATCCGATCAATTCGTCTATGTGCCAAATTGTACTTAGTTGCTATCGCAGAGATGCAATATTGTGAGGCGCTACGTTGCTATCTCTATTTCTGGAGAAACTTTAGATTTTTTATGGCTGAAAAGAAACATAAGAGCTTGTAGATGTATACTGCAAATCAGGAATACAATAGAATTGGTGGTATTCTGCTTGCCACAAAGGCTCACGCCGTGGCCAACTAGCGCAGCACGCGCTGCTCCTATTCCAAGCTGGCAACCGCACAGGAATGCGATCTCCAATCCCGCTCATATGACAACGGAATGACATTCTCATATTATTATTTATGGTTTGTAGCGATGCATTTGTGTAAGAACTAGGTCATGCCAAACCTACGGTCTCTAATGCAAAAGCTTGCATGTTTGCCATGTTGGGCAAATTCAATTCATTCGACATGATGGGTTGTATTTGGTAGGAGGCGTATTACTTAAGAAGATTGATAATGCGTCTGGGGATGTAGTAAAGATACCTACATAGTCTTACTAATACTATTTACTACTTGCTTCATGGAATAAATAAATTAGTAATTTACACCATAGTCCTGCTCATTTCTGTTTAACCTATGGCACTCTACACAATGCCTCTGCCATTATTTTTATCCACCGGTTAAAAGGATTACACTACTGCTAACTAATTTTCTCTTCACATTTGTCATTTGCAGGTGGGCATGAAGGGTGAACCATAGCGTAGAGGACCCACTCTGTGGTTTTGCCATGTCAAGTTCTCTTCATTTCATCAGAATTTGGTGCTGTACATTTCTCTATCTTAGAGTCTGCGTGGTATTTGTTCAAAATATGTAATGGCATACACACTTTAGTTGTATAATCACAAAATGATTAGATGATATTGTTTTCCTCAGTGTAATGTTTGAGCAGTTTGCATATTACAGGAAGTACTTCAAGTTGTCTCTACGAAACCAAACCAGCACGGGAGAAAATAATAGTAGTGCCTTTGATATTGATCTTGTATGTCTTCTATGCCTAAATATTTGATGTCACATGCAATCAAATTAGACATGGAAGCCGGAAATTATGAGTTTATACGCACTGGTTGGTTTAGTTATCGCTATGGATGTTATTTTACTTAGTGCAAGATGATATCTGCATAGTGAATATGATGTAGTCGTTTGGTGCTCTGTTGGTTCAATGTGCCATTTAGTTTCTGTTAGATGCATGCAACAGCCATATGTTGAATTGTTTCTCAGCTATACTCTTATATAGAGAAGTATTGATCTGCCTAACCATTTTTACAATGCATATGAATACACCCAGCCAGTCAAAAGTTGTTAATCTGATGCTGCTAAGGTTGGTATGTTATTTTGCTGTTGAAATAAACCGATTTGATTTTTGCCCCCATGTTCCTGTACTTATATCGTCCTTGTAAACTTTAACCTCACTATAAGTATCTTTGTCAATTGCTTAATATCCATGACAGTAAAATAATGTCTTATGTGTACATTAGAATGGCTTAAACATGTTCTGCAATTTTCTTACTAATCAGTTGTTTACATGGTCATATCATGTTTGATATCAGGTGATTTTTGTAGGTCTATGCATCATTAAAGAGAAATCTGAAGGTCTATTTTTGTTGGTAATAACATGCTAGATGATTTTGTAGCTCCAGTATTAATTTTGGTTGTGGGTGATTTTTTTCCCAATCTAATGGAATGCCTTGTGATCGGACCTGGTCGGTTAATCTGTTCATGTAGTCCGAAACTTGTAGTTAAGCAACAAAATAGATCCTTAGAGGAAGCGACAACACACTGGTCTAAACCATGGTTTTGGTTACCGGTCGAGAAATCCGGTTACCGGTCGGTAACCGGATATCCCGAGCACACTCGAGAAATGGACATACCGGATGAAAAATCCCGAAATTTTGAAATTTAGCAAAAACTTTCTTTAAATGTTTAAACTGGGAACAAAAATATTTGAATTTTTGAATTTCAAATTTCAAATTCATCGGGTAACCGGCCGGGATTTTCCGGTAACCGCGGTAACCGGAAATCCCGACCACTCTCGGGAATTTTTTTTCTACCGGTAACCAAAACCTTGGTCTAAACGCAATATCTCTGCTCATGAGAAGGATGGTGCCTTACAGTGTCTTCATTTGCTCATGAGAAGGATAACGTTTTACAGAACCTGGCAGTGTCTTTATTTTCCAAAAACTGCTAGGAGTGTCGTCCTTTGATTAAGTAGAATACATTAGCCTATATTATATCCAACAAACAGGCATATATATATGTCTTCCTGTTTGAAATTTGGAAAGCTACTGCCATCGGTCACAATTTCTTCAATAGTGTAGTAATGTTACATTTTTTCATCATGCTTGAAATATTACAGCCATAACGATGACAAGGTCCTTGTTCTTGCTGCTACAAAAGCTCCATATGCTCAGGTTGATAACATCTATGAATTGTTCATCTAACTATATTCTGCATCTTTTCTGCAAAGAGAATTACATTGTGAATCAGTTGTTCTTGTGCTCCAGGCCGTGCAGCATCGTTTTGACAAGCGCATGTACATTCCACTGGCTATATATTCCCCCCCTAGAAGATCCACCGAATGCATCCTTGAGAGCCTCATCCAGAACCAAAGAATTTCATGGGGTTTTAGCAAGATGAGCATTCCGTGCTTGTGCTGATGGACATTATCTTTTTAGGTCGGAGTTGGGATATTTTTTCAACTCTTTGGTTTCCAGTTACGCTCGAGGTATGGTTGTCTATATGTGTCCTCAAGTTATTGTTTGATGGTGCTCGTTCATTTGTTTTACTTGACTTGGCACATCATATTAAAGAACAGTTTAGAGATATGTATAAGCTTCTAGGCTGTAAACTATGTTATACTCTATCGTTTAAAGACTAGGGACACTAGTGGAAAACAGGGCACTAGTACCGGTTCCAGAGGGCCTCTAGTTTCGGTTGGGCAACCGGGACTAGCCAATCGGGCCTAGAGCCTCCCCCCCTCCCCTCTAGTCCCGGTTGTCCACGAACCGGGACAAGAGGCCCTCCCACGTGGCCACGGAGGTGCCCGTTGGGCTGGAGACCTTTAGTCCCGGTTCGTGTTACGAACCGGGACTAAAGGTAGGCCCTTTTTTCTTTTCGATTATTTTTTAGTGTTTAGGGTTTAGGAGGGGTTCACGGGGTTTCAAATGGTTTCCATCGAACGGGAATCACATCGTACGGGGATCAAGTTGATGCATATATACATAACACATATATATAATTACATGAAGATCACGTTGATGCATATATATAACACATAGAAATTAAGTAGTATATGAAGATCACGTTTCGGATAAAGTACTTAATTACATGGAGATCACTATTACATGGAGGCATACTATTTTACATCATAGTGGTACTCTCCGAATTTAGGTATGACATCCTCAAGGAAAAATCCCGCCAATTCCTCCACAATTGCTTTGAAGCGGCCCTGCATTGGGAGCGCGTTCCGCTTTCTTGCCAACTTTAAAAGAATGAGATCAAAATAAATACATGAGTTGTGTGTATATATATCAAATCATAATAAAATAATTATGAATGAAACTCAGCACAACTGATGGTAACAAAATAAAGTTGTAAATAATGTTTACGTACATCTTGATTTCTTCGGTTGTTGAATCTCTCGTTGGTCCTCATGCGAATGTACTCGCAAACGTAGAATCCACATAAATCAGTCCCCTGTGGCTGTTTATGGCAAGTCTGTACAAGAATATAATTCAATCAAATAATAATCAAGTATGATAATGCATGGTGCGCGGACCTAGGTAGTACTACTTACGTCGTGCAAACGCCATGTCAGCTTCAGTTTCCATTCACCGGGTTCTTCCTTGATGAACGTCTTCCAAACGCTGCCCGACAAAGAAAATGAACAAAGGAGTTATTAATTACTTGATATCAGGAAATGAACGAAAGAGGCGATAAGAATTGAAATTACTCTGTGAGCATATAAAAACAGGTCTTGAATTATTTAGGATCTCTCCTTAATGAGACAAGGACTTCAACTTCTCCAACGTGAATGTTAATGACGAGAAGAATAAAGTGGAACATGCGCACGTTTATATACGCAGTCATGGATAACTCATCAGTTAGAACTTAACATCTGATGAGCAAAATAGAATGTGTACAAGACAGTAACACTCATTTGAAGTTGTAAGGAAAAAGTATTTCTTTTTTGTCACGTTGACGCTTCAAAAACCTTAACAAAATCCCCGGTGTGTCCTTGTTATAATAGGGATTTTCTATGGTGACTTCATGAATTTTATCCGGGTCAATGAACCCAATGTCTGTGATTTCATCCTTTTTGCATTCAAAAAATCTTCAATCTGCATAATATAGCGCACAAAAGATTATAGTGAGGATAATTACAGACAATGAACGAGCTGAGCTAATTAAAGACTTAAATTACAGAAATAAATCACTTACAGACAATAGCAACTGATGATAGATTTGTCGAGTGCCCGGAGATTGTATAACTGAAAAAGTTCGCTAAACTCAACGGACACAGCGTATTCTTGGAAGTAGTGCTCTTCCTTAACTGCCACCATGATACTGATTATCCCTTTCTTTGCGGCTTTCTTGTACGAGGTATGCAAATGACGCATTTTGTTGTTAGGCACTTCACCTGCTCGACCAAAAATTTCCCTGGCAACATATTTATATGCTAGCTCGGAGATGGGGTAATCAGTTGTCGAACCTATGTGCTGTTGAGAACCTTGAGCGGCCTTGTCGTCAAACACCTTGAGCGGGGGGACCGATTGTGCGTCTTGTTCTCCGAGCTGGGGAACTTGTTTCCCTTTTTTCGGCTCCTCCGACTTATTGCTATATGACTTGTCAATAGAACGCTCATAGTTTGAATGCGGCTTTGGTGGAGGGTTCCATAAGGCAGCGACGGTGCGCTCAACGACCTCCGCCGGTAATTTCTCCCTTGGTGGCTCGGGCTTTTTCGGTGCAAAAAAGGCTATATTGTAGGCCTTAACGACGGCATTGTTTTCCTCGGTACTCATTTCCCAAGGTCGCTTCTCAAGAGGCGGCGGTGTTTTCTCCTTTCTAGCTTTCTTCTTAACCGGCGTCCTGTTGTGGCGCTTCGTCGGGAGCCACTTAACGGGCGCTTCCTCACACGGCGGAGGTGGACTTTGCTGCTGAGGTGGAGATCGAGATGGACTCGCGTTGGGGTCCCTCTCGGGTAGGGTTGGACTTTGCTGCTGAGGTGGACTGCTACAAGGAGGAGTCGGTGGCCTTGGCAAGGAGCCTGGAAAGACGATGTATTTCTTGTTCCATAGGACGAAACCACGCTTGACATCTCCCAGTGTCTTCTCCTCGTCACCTCCAGGAATCTCAAGATCCATTGTTTCAAATCCCGGCACAATTTCATCCACCCCGACACGAGCATAGCCAGCTGGAATGTCACCAAGATGGTAGCTTGCTCCAGGTTGATTTGGTAAAGCATAGCCGACCGCCACCTTCAAGGATATGTTCCTCATTGACATATGTAGCTCACAACCTGTCTTCTCCGTGACATCATCCACGGGGTAGCGAGCCGCCGGCGGTTCGCATGCAGATGCTTCTAGCTGCGTGGAACCCACGCTGCTTTTTTGCTGAGATGGGACGACATCGGCTTGAGGATCTTCTAGCTGCAGCTGCTGAGATGCCCTTTGCTGACTAATTGAGTCTATTTGCTGTTGCACCTGACGTTCCAATTCCGATAACCAGTATAACTCCTTCTTCTTCTTTCTCCCACGGCTTATATAACTGTCAGTGCACTCCGGATACCCTTCCTTCAAGGTGACACCGCCGGGATGGCCTCGTAATCGTCCATAGTGTTCAGGACTCCCCAGGGCGAGTGTCAGCTCGTCGTTCTCTCTCTCGGGATGGTACTCTCCCTTTCAAACTTTATTGATTGTGTCTACAAGCAACGGAGTGATTGTTTCAATTTTTCCTTCCATTTTCCCTTTGCAACAATCAACCCTGTCAGTGGGTCCAACACTGCCCCATGCGCGAACAACCAGAACTTGGACTTCTCGGGCCAGTCCGCTGTTTGTGGAGTGATCCCTTTAGCAAGCAGTTCTGTTTCAAAAGCTTCCCACTTAGGAATGGCAGTCTTGTAGCCACCTGTTCCCAACCTATGGTGATATTGCTTCTTCCAGCATTTATCTTATTTATGGCCGATCGGGCAACAGCGGTAGACGATTTCTTATACGCCACAAATGCGGGTCAGTCATGTTTTATCTTCTCTAGTACTCCAGTGAAATTATCTGGATCTTCTTTTTCATATTTTCTCCATAATGTTTTCTTCCAGCTCTGGAATTGTGTGTCCATCTTCTTAAGAGTCCACTCCTTCAATTTCTCCTTCTTGCCTTCGGGTAGATTGAAATGTGTCATGAGCGTATCATAAAGCAAATCTTTTGTATGTTCGTGGACATAACTAGCTTCATCTTCGTTGGCGTCCTTCGGCTTATGCCAATCTGTAATGGTGATCGGGAGCATGTCCCTAACAATGACTCCAGCTTGATTTACAAATTTACGGCAGTTCTGTATGGGTGCCAGCGGTTCGCCACTATCTTTAACTTCCTCGATCTTTAACCTTGGACCCTCGCTCGACATCCTTCTCGTCCGGCCTCGAGGACCTTACTTTTTAGCAGATTTGCTCGATCCGGAGGGCTAAAAGAAAAATGATTCGTTAATACGTGCAATACAAATCAATTAATGCATCTAGTGATCAACACAGCCTTAATATATATACCTCGCCGGAGTTTGTTAAGGGCACTTCATCGTCTCTTCTTTCTTCAGACTCAAGTCCCTCACCGGAGTCGTTCAGAAATTGTGAGCTGAAATCATCTTCTCCACCAGAATCTTCTCTACCGGCATCTGTTCCACGGGCACACGCATATATTATTTGTTGCATTTGGTCTTCATTCTCATCGTCTCTGAAGGGGGCGTCCATAGCTCAATGTCCCTGCAATCAATTATATATGATTCCAATTTTGTAATAAGAAAATGCCCAAATTTCCAACTTTGTAACTAAGACAATTAGAAAAATTAACATCCGGGCTGACCCAAATTCCAGCCCAAATTTGGGCCAGCCCAAAGGATGGTGGGCGCGCGGCTACAGGCCACGGTCAGCGATGTGGCCACGCTGGCGGAGAGGCTGCAGGCGCTCGTGGTCAATGCTGGCCCACCTGGCAACGTGGCCAGCATTGGGTCGACGCGCCGCGTCCGCCCATGGCCATGAGCGCGTGGTCAATGCTGGCCCACCTGCCAGCGACCCACCGCCCCATCTTCCCCACTCGGTCGCGTCCGCGTGTAACCGCCCACTCACCACCGCACGACCGCGCCCTCGTCTTCCCCAGCGCCCTCGCCTTCCCCGCCCCCCTCGTAGTCAATGCTAGCCCTGGCCTACCTGCCAGCGACCCACCGGGCCCCCTCGTCTTCCCCACCCCGGAGTCAATGATGGCCCTGGCCCACCTGCCAGCGACCCACCAGCCCCCTCGTCTTCCCCACCCCCGGAGTCAATGCTGGCCCTAGCTGGTCCTTTAAAAATGGACCCCGGCCGTGTGGATAGCGACGCCAGTCCACACCGCCGCCCCCACCCCCACCTAGTCCTAGCCCTAGCCAGTGCACAGCGACCCCTCGTCGGAGCCAGTCGCGGTGGTTCAAGCCGCCCAGGAACCAGCACGAGTCCGGCTCCTCCTCCGGCCGGCGCGCCACGCCTCCTCCTCCATCACGCGCGGCCCTTCCTCCTCCTCCACCGCGCGCGGCCTCCATTCCGCCGCCACCACCGGCGGCGTTCGGCATCGCGCCGCATGGCGTGCAGATGGTTGGGGGAGCGGCGCCGGCGCGCCGTGCCGGTGCAGCGGATGCGGCGCCAAAGAAGAAGAAGCGGATGCGGTGCTACATGCGCGTGGAGGAGTGCTGGTGGTATTGGAACAATGCCACCCTGATGTACTGGCCCGACGTCCACCTGCCGGACGACTGGCACCTGAATCTGCAGCGGATTCCGGTGCCGCCGATTCCGGCCAGTGGCCGGGCCAGGGTGGCGCCGCCGCTGGCTCCTCCCACCGGACCTTTTCAACGACCCCGCCTACGCGCCGGAGTCCCCCAACTGGGACCAGTGGTTCGCGGACGAGCATGACGACCGTCGCCGCGCTTACTTCGCGCAGGCCCCAGCACCGCCGCAGGAGCCCGAGGCGTACACCGCACCGCCGCCCGGCCAGGAGCCCGAGCTGTGGTTCGAGGAGGAGATCCTCGACGACGATGACCCGGAGATGCAGGCCGCCTACGAGGTGTCCCGGCGCTCCCTCGTCGACGACAAGGTCAAGCGGTGGGAACAAGTGCTGGTCGCGGCCCAGCCGCCGACGCCGTGGTGGCAGCACATGGCCCAGGAGCAGGAGGCCGAGGAGCTGGAGTTGGAGCCTGCTCCTCCACTACCTGCCGGTCTCCTTGACCAGTCCTGGGGCTGGACTGGCGGCAGTTGGTCGCCGCCGTCGCCGGTGCCGCCGCAGGAGCAGGAGGAGCTGGCCCAGGGGCAGCCGCAGTAGGAGCCGGAGGAGCAGCCGCCGCCGGCCCATCTGTGGACCGCGCAGGGCTACGTCCTCCTCTCCGACGACGACTAGGCCTCCGGCGCCGCAGCCATGTCCTCCTACCGCCCCCTAAAATGTAATGGCCTTTAGGCCTTTTTTATCTTTATTGTGGCCCGCCCCCTAAAATGTAATGGCCTTTAGGCCTTTTATTATATATAAATATTATTATGGAAATGTCCCCGCCCCCTTTATGTAATGTCCCCGCCGCCGGCGTCGGCGCCCACCGTGGTTCGATTTGAACGAGAGAGGAGGACGGGGAGAGAGAGGAGATAAAGACCGTACCTTGCGCGCGGGGGACGGCGACGTGGGCGTGGGTGCTCGGGGACTCGACGTCGAGGAAGAGGGCGGCCGCGGTGACCGGAGCAGGAGAAGGCGGCGGCACGGGAGCAGGGGAGCACGGCATGGCAGCCTAGCGGCGTCTTCCTCTTCTTGGGCCTGGCGGCAAAATGAGGAGACGAGAGGAAGGGGAGGGATCTAAAAGGCACTAATGGGCCTTTAGTCTTTTTGGGCCGCTGCCTGATGGCCCTTCACGTAGTTACCTGCGTGAAAAGTAAATGGGTTAGGTTGAGACTCCAAGTGCAGAGTATGTAGTAAGTGGAAGACGTGTTTTCCCCACGAGGGGTGACTCGAGAGTTTAATATCGAACTCTCGGGGAATCAGTAGTGAAGATTTATCTTTCATATCCTTCTTTTGGTTACCTACAAAACAAAGTAAATGTTTTGGTCTCAACCTCACCTAGTGGTTGTCAAGCACAAGGTGTGAGAATGATATCAAGATAATATGCAATGCAAACAAGAAATAAATATGCAATGGTGGTAAATAAATATGCAAGGATGGTGGTAGCAATGATAAATGATATTTTTGGGTTTTATATGATGAATGCAAGATGTAAAAGTGTTTTTGTATTTTCGGATTTTTAAATGGCAGAAAATGGTAAAGTGGTAAAAGTGGTTGGAAAGGTGTTTCTTATGATTAAAAATGGACCGGGGTTCATGGTTTCACAAATGCACCCTCTCTTTAATAAAGTGGTAGACAATGGAACACTAGAGTTGACATATGAGATTGCAACACAACAGTTTAATGACAAGTTATAATTATATGGGCATCACGTCCTAACATAGAGACCTTTTGGTTATTAGTCTCTCTTATACTTCACCAAGATGCGAACTAAATCATAACACCTCAGTAATTAAGATAACTCAGAGTATAGCATTAAGTATCATGACATGAAGTTAAAATAAGAACATGCTAGATCTAGTCATGGAGGAAGTGGCAATGGTCACACCCACATCTCCGGTAGCATGGTATTTCTTTTTATCCCTAGTGAGGCAACAAAGTAAGGTAGAGATACCCAAGTGGATCGCAGAACTTTCTCTCACGTCCACTGCACTAGCCACCCCCCGTTACTCCAACTAATGCACACGTTCCCCCTCACACGCTCTCATAAACATGTTTGATCATGACAAGTAAATAAGAACGGGGTACATAATATGCATCTACTTTCATAACTGAAACAAAACCATTGCAATCTCAAACATATATTAACTCATAAAAAGATCCACCACAAAGGTATTACATAGATGACCGTAATCATGTTCGGCAGCTCATACGGTACTAATTAGTGAAGCTCAAGAGAGAGAGATACATAAGTTACTTCCACAAACCCATAGTCCAGAGGTGGACTACTCCCTCTTCATCATGGAGACGGTGGAGAAGTCGTTGGAGAAGATGGAGACCACGCCGGCAGCGCCCCGCCGGAGTTTTCCCCCTCCAATTTGCAGCTCCAGGTCTCTGTTTCGTGGTTTCTGTGTTTCTGCGGCGCTCCTTCCAGAGAACGTCGGGGGCTGGCCACGTGGGCCCACCTATCTTGGCCCTCGGGTCTCCGCTTTTTTGCTTCCTTCGCTCCCAAGTCTTTTTCCTTCCAAAAATTGACGCCCGTAAATTTGTAGGTCATTTGGACGTCGTTTGGGTCCCTGAAACATTAAAATATAGAAATAGGGTTTTCTGCCTATGCAGGGTTAATTCCATAAAAATAGGAAACATATCAAATATTCTCAAAATCATTATAAAACAGTGATATAACCCTTATATGATGCAAATATGACTGGGATATAAGTAAAATAATGTAAAGTTCATGTATGCATTTTACATGCATCACTGCCAAATTAGCGCGCGAAAGCCTACCTTTAGTCCGGTTCCAGCCACGAACCGGGACTAAAGGATCTTTTGTAATTTTTTCTATTTTCTTTTCTTTGTTTATTTTATTCTATCAATTTAATTGTTCAAACTTGACAAACTTTATATCAAACGTAAGCCCTGGACATATAGAATCTTTTGGTACTGGTTATTTTCAAATTTGACTATGTTGAATGTATTCAAATTTCAAATGGATGAGTTGAGTAAATTTGATTATCCAAAACTATCGACGGTTCTGTGATATAACCACTACTTGTGTACCTTAAAAACATTTTTGTAAAATTTTCGGAGCAAACTATCACACATTTGTAGTTCAAATTTGAATTACTTTCAGAAAATAGGCATAAAGTCGTTTAAATAGGCGAAATTAGGTAGATACTGAGAAAATTACTAATATTTGTGGATTATCCATACAATATGGTATACTTTGTGAGAAATTTGGATGGGTGCCATTTTGCACCATATTTGTTATACTCAGTTCTGCAACATTGTTTCTCATACCAAGATACAGTTATGTGTCCTCTGTCTCATAGAACCAGGATCAAAAAGGTTTCATACATTATTACACATGACCATCAACATCCTTTTCTAGTGTTGTGGTATAAACTTGTTCTTCGTGTGTGTCCCTTTCTTCTGATTGCGCCGTAACCATGGACAATCTTCATCATTCAACACGATGCTTGGGTCAGTTTTCACTGTGAAGGACGGAATTTCATGAAACTTATTGTAATCTTCTGACATGTCTGTCTTGTCCTCCGCTCCCACGATGTTTCTTTTTCCTGAAATAACTATGTGGCGCTTTGGCTCATCGTATGATGTATTCGCTTGCTTATCTTTTCTTTTTTTCGGTTTGGTAGACATGTCCTTCACATAGAAAACCTGAGCCACTTCACTGGCTAGGATGAATGGTTCGGTGTCGTACCCAAGATTCTTGAGATCCACTGGAGTCATTCCGTACTGCGGGTCTACCTGTACCCCGCCTTTCAGGTTGAACCATTTGCACCAGAACAAAGGGACCTTAAAAGAAGGTCCATAGTCAAGTTCCCATATCTGCTCTATGTAACCATAATATGTGTCATTTTGCCCATTATTGTTTGTTGCATCAAAGCGGACACCACTGTTTTGGTTGGTGCTCTTTTTATCTTGGTCGGCCGTGTAAAATGTATTCCCATTTATCTCGTACCCTTGAAAAGTCAATATAGTCGAAGATGGTGCCTTGGCCAACAAGTATAGCTGTTCTCCAACAGTGGTGTCATTAATGAGACGTGTTTGCAACCAACCGCCGAAATTCTTCACGTGTTCTTCATCAATCCAATCTTTAGGTTGCTCCGGATATTTCAAGCGTAAAATATTCTTGTGTTCCTCGATATACGGAGCCACCAAGCTGGAATTATGTAGAACTGTGTAGTGTGCTTGAGTGAAAGAATGTCCGTCCATACATATTGTTGCTTTCTTTCCTAGCGTGCCTTTTCCACGCAGTCTCCCCTCATGGCGCGATTGAGGAACACCGATCGGCTTAAGGTCAGGAATAAAGTTAACACAAAACTCAATGACCTCCTCTGTTCCATAGCCCTTGGAGATGCTTCCTTCTGGCCTAGCACGGTTATGAACCTATTTTTTAAGACTCCCATGAACCTCTCAAAGGGGAACATGTTGTGTAGAAATACAGGACCGAGAATGGAAATCTCTTCGACTAGGTGAACTATGAGGTGCGTCATAATATTGAAGAAGGATGGTGAGAACACCAACTCGAAGCTGACAAGACATTGGACCACATCCTTCTGTAAACTTGGTAGAGTTTCTGGATTGATCACCTTCTGAGAAATTGCATTGAGGAATGCACATAGCTTCACAATGGGTACTCGAACATTTTCCGGCAGAAGCCCCCTCAATGCAACCGGAAATAATTGTGTCATAATCACGTGGCAGTCATGAGACTTTAGGTTTTGGAACTTTTGCTCTGTCATGTTTATTATTCCCTTTATATTCGACGAGAAGCCAGACGGGACCTTGATACTGTTCAGGACTTCAAAAAATATCTTCTTCTCTTCTTTGGTAAGAGCGTAGCTGGCAGGACCTTGATACTTCTCTGGATTCAGGTGATTGTCTCGTTCGTGCATACGTTGCTGGTCCTGCCGTGATTCCGGTGTATCTTTCGTCTTTCCATACACGCCCAAGAAGTTAAGCAGGTTCACGCAAAGATTTTCGTCACATGCATCACGTCGATTGCAGAGTGAACCTCTAAGATTTTCCAATAGGGTAGCTCCCAAAATATAGATTTCTTCTTCCACATGGGTACGTGTCCGTCAGCGTCATTCGGAACAGATTGTCCGCCAAGACCCTTTCCAAAGATTACTTTTAAATCCTTGACCATATCATATATTACCCCAGTGGGGCCGGTAGGCTTCGTCCGGTGATCTGCCTCACCTTTGAAATGCTTCCCTTTTTCCTTACGGGATGCTGTTTCGGAAGAAATCGACGATGCCCCGGGTACACATTCTTGTTTCCCAAATATATACTTTCAGTCTCACCTAAACAGTGCGTGCATGCATTGTATCCCTTGTTTGACTGTCCTGAAATGTTACTAAGAGCAGACCAATCATTGCTGGTTACAAACAACCACGCTCATAGGTCAAATTCCTTTTGTTCGTGCTCATCCCACACAGATACACATTCGTCACGCCACAACTGTAAAATTTCTTCAACCAATGGCCTCAGGTACACATCAATGTCGTTGCCGGGTTGCTTCGGACCTTGGATGAGCACTAGCATCATAATGAACTTCCGCTTCATGCACAACCAAGGAGGAAGGTTATAGATACATAGAGTCACAGGCCAGGTGCTATGACTGGAGCTCTGCTCTCCGAAAGGATTAAAACCATCTGTACTTAGACCAAATCTTAAGTTCCTTGCGTCATCTGAAAATGTCGGGAACTCTCTGTCGATTTTCTCCACTGCGACCCATCAGCGGGGTGTCTAAGCATCAGATCTTTCTTACGGTCTTCTTTGTGCCATCGCAACAACTTGGCGTGCTCTTTGTTTTGGAACAAACGTTTCAACCGTGGTATTATAGGAGCATACCACATCACCTTGGCATGAACCCTCTTCCTGGGGCACGGCTCGCCCTCAACATCACCAGGGTTATCTCATCTGATCTTATACCGCAATGCACCGCATACCGGGCATGCATTCAAATTCTCGTACTCCTCACCGCGGTAGAGGATGCAGTCATTGATGCATGCATGTATCTTCTGCACCTCTAATCCTAGAGGGCAGACAACCATCTTTTCTTCGTACGTACTAGAGGGCAATACGTTATCCCCTGGAAGCATCTTCTTTATTATTTTCAGCAACTTTTCAAATCCCTTGTCAGAAGTACCATTCTCTGCCTTCCATTGCAGCAATTCCAGTTTGGTACCCAGCTTTTTCTGAACATCTTCGCAATTTGGGTACAACAATTTCTTGTGATCCTCTAACATTCTCTCCAACTTCAACCTCTCATTTTCACTTACGCAGTTTATCTTCGCATCAAGAATGGCCCGACGAAGATCGTCATCGGGCTCATTGATAACCCCCAAGAGCAGGGGATCACTGTAGCACCTCTCGATGTGGAAGTAAGGTATCGATCCGCAGGAGCAAGAAGGAAAAGTTATCTATTCCCTATGACTAAAGTGTCACAAGTTTTAGTTGATTATGCACTAAACAAGTTTAAAGAATAAGATGGTTGATTTAGTGGATGGAAGTTTTATGTAACAAAACAAGAATGTAAAAGTGTCCCAATCCTCTTCAATGCAAGAGGACAAGACAAAGGTTTTCTCTTATAGGAACAATGGACATGGGTTCACTTAATCCTCTCTCTCTCATCTACGGTGATTATCATGTTATAGATAAAGTACACACAATTGTCATGTTTTAATGGTAGCTTTTATGATGGCTATATGTCCTAAAACACATAGTTGAAAGAAGTACTCATTTGTGTTGCTAGGTCACCCTCGTAAGGCTAGCGTGGTTGCTGTCACTCCCACATCATACTCGTCCTTTTTACCCCCAGATAAAGGATGTTGGGCTGTATTTCACATGTCACTCAATACATATGCCGTGTCACATCGGCCATCCCGTACCTACATACATCATACTTCATAATGGACAATATTCTAAATACTAGTGCAATGATTCATAATTCGTGTGCATGACCACATCTCTCTCATCTATCCACACTTGGTGGTGTCAATCACCTCATGACAAGGATAAACAAGGCATTATGCATAAATCAAACCAAAACATGCATCATAAATATCTCCAAAGTATGACAAATCATAAAAGCTCCAACACAACGGTAAATGTATAACAAATCATCTCATACCACAATATCCACCATAAGAATTACATAGATAGACCCATACTTATGCAAGGCACATCATATGGACTCCAACAATGATCATACATAGAGACATTAGATCAAGTTACCACCACAAACCCAAGGTCCAGGGGGTGGACTACTCCCCCTTCATCATGGAGACGGTGGAGAAGTCGTTGGAGAAGATGGAGACCACCCTGGCAGCGCCCCGCCGGAGTTTTCCCCCTCCAATCTGCAACTCCAGGTCTCTGTTTTGGTGTTTCTGTGTTTCTGCGGCGCTCCTTCCAGAGAACGTCGGGGGACTATTTTTATAGGCGGTTTTAGGTCAAAACCGAGTCGGTGGAGGAAAGATCGACGACAATGGAGCTCCGAGGCCCAAAAGGAGGGGTCCACGTGGCCAGGTACATGGGCCGCGTGGGCCCACCTAATTTGGCCCTCGGGTCTCGCTTGTTTGCTTCCTTCGCCCCCAAGTCTTCTTCCTTCCAAATATTGACGCCCGTAAATTTGCAGGTCATTTGGACGTCGTTTGGGTCCCTGAAACATTAAAATAAAGAAATAGGGTTTTCTGCCTGCGCAGAGTTAATTCCATAAAAATAGGAAATAAATATAATATTCCCAAAAATCATTATAAAACATTGATATAACCCTTATATGATGCAAATATGATTGGAATACAAGTAATATAGTGCAAAGTTCATGTATGCATTTTACATGCATCAACAACCCCAAGCTTAACCTATACTCGTTCTCGAGTATGAAGGTGATAAAACTAGCATGTACTTTGCAATTTAATACTAACAATGGATATCAAATGTGATTACTATTGCTACATATAGTCAAATGGTTCATTCTTAAAAGGAGTAGCAATATGCAAGATAGTTTATGAAGTGATATCAAGTATTCAATGCAAGGATGTTCAATGATAATTCACAAAGTGTAACATAAGAGAAGAAGTACTATGGACCACAAGTATGCATAATAATAAGTAAGAACATCCTACAATGGTCATAGATTATTTGATGAAAATCTGAATATAAAGGTGGACACTTTGGAAAGATATATATGAGTAGATGTAAAGCATGAATGAGTCTCATCTAACTTCTGAACTTCTCTACTTAAGTCAATGATTGTATATGGTAATCCTTGGTGTCAAGCTCTCATTCCCCTATCATAGCATCTTGAATAATTAAGTTTAAAGTGAAAGCAAATACGAGTAGTGTGCTTGACAAAGTACAGGTTGAAAGTCTCATGCCCCTTGAATACAAGTACCTACTCCATGTGTTACTCAACATGGAAAACAAAGCAAGTTCAAGTTAAATATCATTATAAGTAATAATAGTATCATTAAGAGCGTCAACTGGGGTACCTCTTGTCCCAGGATATGGAACAAGCCCATATCAAAATGACAAGACAAACAAACACAATGAACAATCTCAACACCCTTTTTATTTACCATAAGATAACTTTTTATTGTAAGGTATATCACAGAAGGTTCACCATAGCATGTAAGTAAATTTCCACCATGAATGATGCATGGCTTAGATTAGCGGCACAGGCGTCTCTCTAACCATTTATACAAACTCATTTAAACTCACTTCATTTCCACATTTATTTCACCCATGGTAAGCATCCATAAACAAAAGTACATGACATCAACAAAATGAGATGAAGTGCAATGTTGAAAGCTTGCCATGTGACAGCACATATGAGCTAACTCTCAACCAAAGACATTTGTCAAGCCCACAACATCATAATTTTAATCACAATGGGTCATGTTTTATTTATGCAATGAAAGTAAAGTGTGCATCAAGTTCGAGAGAGCTCTATAACCAACTTTTCCCACAACAATCAACAACATAAGCATTTTCATTCAGAGGTATAGATAACACAAATATCATGATAAACATACTCGGAATAGCATAAAGCTATTAGGTAGATATGGTGGAGTCACTGGAAAAACTTTGGTTGAAGGTGTTGGAAACAAGTTTTTGCTTGTTGGAATTTTTGGGCTAGCAAGAGGGAGAAAGTTGACCATCTAAATGCATGCATGAGTGTCCATAGAACTAACTAATCCATGTTAAAACAAGGTAAAATAACATTCAGCATCAAAACATGAATAAAAGATAGCTCTTGATAAAATATTTGCAAATTATTACTCATTAACAAGCTCATGAATCATGCAATTATATGTATCTTTTAAAATTAACTCCAACATCCCTTTTCCCAATCTTATAATAGCATCCAACATAATTCAACCCAAATTTCCAGTAGCTCTCTCATATATAAATGATAGTGTGGTGGTCTCACAAAATAAAAATCTAACCTAAACAAACAAAAAGACGCTCCAAGTTCATGCGATAAAGTGTTTCGATCGAAAAACAGAAGTTAGACGTGTACAAACCGAGAGTGTGTAGGTCCAGTGGGGTTGTCTTCACATCCCCAAGCTTATGATCTTCACCATCCTTGGATAGCTCTTGGTGCATCTCCTCTAATCCCTGTGAAATTTTTTCAAAACACCGTTTCTCCATTTCTTTTTCTGTGGGGTGCATTAGTAGTGATAAACAAATAGATTTCTTGCTGCATATTGATGGCGTGAATCACACGCTCGTTGGGAGACCCCAAGAGGAAGGTATGATGCAGTTCAGCAGCAAGTTTTCCCTCAGAAAGAAACCAAGGTTATCGAACCAGTAGAGCAGCAACTCTTCAGAAGGTTGTTGGTGGCTCGCACGGCGCAATACGATCACCAACGTGGAATCTGCACACAACACAATCAAACTACTTTGCCCCAACGAAACAGTGAGGTTGTCAATCTCACGGCTTGCTGAAAACAAAGGATTAAACGTATGGTGTGGAAAATGAGTATTAAATTGCAGAGAATGAAAAAGGAACAGTTTGCAGTTTGTGGTTGTTTAATCAGTGTAAAAGAATGGACCGGGGTCCACAGTTCACTAGTGGTGTCTCTCCATAAAAGATAACTAACATGTTGGGTGAACAAATTACAGCTGGGCAATTGACGAATAGTGAGCGCATGACAATGCATATACATGACATGTTGACTACTATGATATTTAATTGGGCATTACGACATAATACATAGACCGTTATCCAACAGCATCTATGACTAATAATCCACCGCCGGGTTGTCATCCGAGTCCCCCGTTGGTATTAAGTTGCAAGCAACGGATAATTGCATTAAGTAAAGTGCGTAATGTAAACAAACACATATGCCCGTGGACATAGCATCGTTAGGTTATCCCTAGTGGCAACAGCACATCCACAACCTTAGAACTTTCTGTCACTGTCCCAGGTTAAACGGAGCATGAACCCACTATCTAGCATAAATACTCTCTCTTGGAGTTACAAGCATCTACTTGGCCAAAGCATCTACGAGTAACGGAAAGCATGCAAGATCTTAAATAACATATAAGATAGATTGATAATCAACTTGACATATATTCAATATTCATCGGATCCCAGCAAACACAACATGTAGCATTACAATAATATGATCTTGATCATGTAGGGCAGCTCACAAGATCTAAACATGATGGCACAAAGTGGAGAGACAACCATCTAGCTACTGCTATGGACCCGTAGTCCAAGGATGAACTACTCACGCATCACTCCGGAGGCAGGCATGGCGATGTAGAAGCCTCCGGTGACGATTCCCCTCTCCGGCAGGGTGCCGGGAAGAGGTTCTGAACCCTCCCGAGCTAGGGTTGACGCGGCGGCGTCTCTGGAACTTTTCGTGGATATTTGCTCAGGTACTTAGGGTTTTCGCGTCGGGGGGAATAAGTAGGCGAAAGGGCGGCGGCTGCGACCCCCGAGGGGCCCACACCACCCTAGGGCGGCAGGGGGGGGCCCGCGCCCTAGTGGCGTGTGGGGCCCTGGTGGCCTCTCCTGCTCCTTCGTCCGTCAGGTGGTTCTGGTAAAATAGGGACCCCCGTGTAGTTTCGTCCAATTCCGAGAATATTTCCAGACTAGCTTTTCTGGAATACAAAAACAGCAGAAAACAGGAACTGGCACTTCGGCATCTTGTTAATAGGTTAGTCCCAAAAAATGTATAAAAGTGATATAAAGTAGATGCAAAACATGTAGCAATTGGTATAAAACAAGCATGGAACATCAAAAATTATAGATACGTTTGAGACGTATCAGCATCCCCAAGCTTAGTTCCTACTCGTCCTCGAGTAGGTAAACGATAAAAACAAAATAATTTTTGAGGTGACATGCTACATCATAATCTTGATCATATAATATTGCAAGGCACATGTAAATGAATGAAGTGATCCAAGTCAATGGTCTATAATTTGCTACCAAATAGATAATGAGTAAACAATGAATCACACAAGCTAAACGTTTTCATGAATAGTACTTTCGAGACAAGCATCAAACAGTTTTGCATAAGTGTTAACTCATAAAGCAATAGTTTCTAATAAAAGGTATTTAATCAACACAAAGGAAGAATTTAGTTTCAGCATTTGCTTCAACTTTCAACATATTTATCTCATGGATATTGTCAACACAAAGTAGTATAACAAGTCCAATACATTGCATATAACGCATGTTGTAACAAAGTTGACACTAGTGTTTGCTTGTGGAAGACAGAAAGAATAGGAAAACTGACTCAACATAAAAGTAAAAGAAAGGCCCTTCGCAGAGGGAAGCAGGGATTAAATCATGTGCTAGAGCTTTTAGGTTTTTGAAAGCATATAGAGATTGCATAAAATATTTGATACTCCTCCCAACCTTGCTAACACAAGCCATGGCTAACCGAATCCTCGGGTGCCTTCCATCAATCACATACCATGGAGGAGTATCTATTTTTGAGAGGTGTTTGTTAATTGTCAACGAATGGTAGCGGGTGAGAACAGTATTCTACCTGTCGAACGGACTTTTAAGAGCGGCTCCCATGAAGGACGTTATTTCTACCAGCAAGGCAGATCATCCCTCTTTCTCTTTGGTTTACACACATTCAGGTATTTCACTGTTTGTCATTGCTTACTGATGAATCAGGGCAAAAGTGTGAAGAGAATTAATTGGTTAAAGTTGTAATTAATTGGGACTGGGCACCCCGTTGCCAGCTCTTTTTGCAAGTTATTGGATAAGCGGATGTATATGCCACTAGTCCAGGTGTAAAAGTCCATTCGACAAATAGAATAAAGAATAACCACACTAATTCCTCATGAGCTAGTAAACATTGACACAAAAAGGGAATAATAACATTTTGAATAATTTAAAGGTAGCACATGAAAAATTTACTTGGAGTGGCAAGGAAATACCACATATAGGTAGTTATGGTGGACACAAATGGCATGGATTTTGGCTCAAGGATTTGGATGCACGAGAAGCATTCCCTCTCAGTACAGAGTTTAGGCTAGCAAGGTTATGTAAGCAAACAAGAATATCAACCCGTACACCAAGTTTTATATGACAAACATATTGCAAACGTTATAAGACTTCATACCGTCTTCCTTGTTAACCAAACCCTGTTATTAGAAAATATCTAGACCTTAGAGATACCACCGATGCAAACCAAATTTTCAACAAGCTTTACGGTAGTTCTTCACTAATAGGCTTAACTCATGTGATGCACAATTTAATCATGATCTACTTGTTAACTCAAAACAATTGACAAGCATCAAGTTATCCATTAGTGATCTACAAGATTAAGCAAGTTTTTCCTTATACCAATTACCACATGCAACATTTTCTGAACCAACCAAACACCAATCAATTTATTTCATCAACTCTCCAAACAAATATAAGTGAAGCAAGAGAGTACTTTCTACAAAAGAAAGCTAATAGCTCTGACAAGAGATACATGAAAACAAGAGCTAAAAGCTGAACAGCGCTAGATATGAATACTCAACAAATATAAGTGAAGAATAGGAGTATTCTCATGAAAAAGCGGAGCGTGTCTCTCTCCCAATCAAGAATGCTAGGGTCCAGTCAAGCTTTATTGAAAATAAAAGTGCAATACTGAAAATAAAAGCACACAGACGCTCCAAGAAAAGCACATATGATGTGAAAGAATTAAAATATAGTTTCACTAGAGATGACCTGATAATTTTGACGATGAAGAAGGGGATGCCTTGGGCATCCCCAAGCTTAGACGCTTGAGTCTTCTTGAAATATGCTGGGGAGATCCATGGGAGCCTCCCCAAGCTTAAGCTCTTCACTCTTCTTGATCCTATTATATCATCCTTCTCTCTTGACCCTTGAAAACTTCCGTCACACCAAACTCAAAGTAGATCTCATTAGAGGGTTAGTGCATAATCAAAAACTCACATGTTCTATAAGACGCAATATGACTTGTTACTTTAAACATTAGCTACAGCCACTGATGTTATGTGAAGCTCTTCCGTCACACCAAACTCAAAGTAGATCTCATTAGAGGGTTAGTGCATAATCAAAAACTCACATGTTCTATATAGATGCAATATGACGTGTTACTTTAAACATTAGCTACAGCCACTGATGTTATGTGAAGCTCTTCCTCCAAAAAAAGAATTTCACTCAACACTAGTAAAACAGAGAATGCAAAATAAAAAGGCATAATCTGTCTAAAACAGAACAGTCCGCAAAGACGAATTTTTTCAAGGCACTTACGACGCTCAGATCGAAAAACTTTAAACTAATGAAAGATTCAGACATTCATAAAGATTACGCACAAAAAATTTCATATTTAATTAACAATCTGGTGATTTTAGGAATTTCGTACAGTGAACAGCAAAAATATGTTTCTACGCAGCAATCAAAATTAAGCATCGTCTTAACATTAGAGGCTACTCTTGGCACAACAATGCGAGAAAATAAAGATACAAATGAGTTGTTACAGAAGTAAACATCCTCCTTGACTAATACTGAAAATAAAAGATAATGGGCTGCCTCCCAAAAGCGCTTTCTTTAACGCCTTTTAGCTAGGCATAGTATTTTTATGATGCTCACATAAAGATGAGAGTTGAAACGTAAAAGAGAGCATCAAGACGCATATATAAAACATGTTAAAATCTAACACTCTTCATATGCATAGGAGCCTTGTAAGAAAACAATTAAATGAAGCACAAAGTGACTAGCATAGGAAGACAAAACAAGTGCAACTTCAAAATTTTCAACATAAAGAGAGGAGACTTAATATTATTGAAATATATGAAACTGTGTCTCCCTCTCTCATACTGACCATTAGGTCTTAAAGAAAACATCATATAGAAGCAACACAAGAGAAAGCTCAAAACTTTCATCATAAGGAGAGGAAATTTAATAACATGAAGATTTCTATAACCATATTTTCCTCTTTCAAAATAATTTTCAGTAGCATCATGAATAGACTCAACAATGTAATTATCACAATAAGCATGCTTTTCGTAATCTATAAGCACATAATTTGTATTAAGCTCAAAAATAGTGGAGTCATTAAACTCACTTTTGACAATAGTAGCAAAATTAATATCATCAGGCAATATAGGACCATCATCAAGAGAATTATCATAAATAACATTAGGGAGCACATTTTTACTTTCTGCAATTTCCTTTACTTGAGTCAAGGAGGATGTTTTTTCAAATTTATCAAAAGAGATATTTCAATAGAATCATCACATTCGACAATATAGCATTCTTCCTCCTCCAAAGCTAGGGGACTAAAAATAACATTTTTATCAAAACCTGCTTTCCCAAGCTTAGAGCTTTCCATGGCATTAGCAATAATGGTGTTCAAAGAATGTATGCTAATAACATTGCTACTATCATGATTGTTATACAAATAAATTTCCATAGGCTTTTTAATTTTCTCTTCAAACACCTCATGTCCCAACTCAAGATAAATTTCATAAAGCTTTCTCATGTTGTTTTCAGCCATAGGACTAGTTTCAAGGAAAGTAACCATTGATAGCAAGTAAATAGCTAGACATAATAACTCAGCAAGAAACAAAACCGAAAATAAACTAAATGCAAGTAACTAATTTTTTTGTGTTTTTGATAATTGAAAGCAAACAAGATAAAATAAAATAAACTAAGCAAGACAAAAACAAAGTAAAGAGATTGGAAGCGCGAAACTCCCCTTGCAGAAGACTGCTGTCTCCCCGGCAACGGCGCCAGAAAAAGAGCTTGATGGCGTGAATCACACGCTCGTTGGGAGACCCCAAGAGGAAGGTATGATGCAGTTCAGCAGCAAGTTTTCCCTCAGAAAGAAACCAAGGTTATCGAACCAGTAGAGCAGCAACTCTTCAGAAGGTTGTTGTGGCTCGCACGGCGCAATACGACCACCAACGTGGAATCTGCACACAACACAATCAAACTACTTTGCCCCAACGAAACAGTGAGGTTGTCAATCTCACGGCTTGCTGAAAACAAAGGATTAAACGTATGGTGTGGAAAATGAGTATTAAATTGCAGAGAATGAAAAAGGAACAGTTTGCAGTTTGTGGTTGTTTAATCAGTGTAAAAGAATGGACCGGGGTCCACAGTTCACTAGTGGTGTCTCTCCATAAAAGATAACTAACATGTTGGTGAACAAATTACAGCTGGGCAATTGACAAATAGTGAGCGCATGACAATGCATATACATGACATGATGACTACTATGATATTTAATTGGGCATTACGACATAATACATAGACGTTATCCAACAACATCTATGACTAATAATCCACCGCCGGGTTGTCATCCGAGTCCCCGTTGGTATTAAGTTGCAAGCAACGGATAATGCATTAAGTAAAGCGCGTAATGTAAACAAACACATATGCCCGTGGACATAGCATCGTTAGGTTATCCCTAGTGGCAACAGCACATCCACAACCTTAGAACTTTCTGTCACTGTCCCAGGATTAAACGGAGGCATGAACCCACTATCTAGCATAAATACTCTCTCTTGGAGTTACAAGCATCTACTTGGCCAAAGCATCTACGAGTAATAGAAAGCATGCAAGATCTTAAATAACATATAAGATAGATTGATAATCAACTTGACATAGTATTCAATATTCATCGGATCCCAGCAAACACAACATGTAGCATTACAATAATATGATCTTGATCATGTAGGGCAGCTCACAAGATCTAAACATGATGGCACAAAGTGGAGAGACAACCATCTAGCTACTGCTATGGACCCGTAGTCCAAGGATGAACTACTCACGCATCACTCCGAAGGCAGGCATGGCGATGTAGAAGCCTCCGGTGACGATTCCCCTCTCCGGCAGGGTGCCGGGAAGAGGTTCTGGACCCTCCCGAGCTAGGGTTGACGGCGGCGGCGTTTCTGGAACTTTTCGTGGATATTTGCTCAGGCCATTAGGGTTTTCGCGTCGGGGGGAATAAGTAGGCGAAAGGGCGGCGGCTGACGACCCCGAGGGGCCCACACCACCCTAGGGCGCGCCAGGGGGTGGACCGCGCCCTAGTGGCGTGTGGGGCCCCTGTGGCTCCTCTCCGTTGCTCCTTTGGTCCGTCAGGTGAGTTCTGGTAAAATAGGGACCCCCGTGAAGTTTCGTCCAATTCCGAGAATATTTCCATACTAGCTTTTCTGGAATACAAAAACAGCAGAAAACAGGAACTGGCACTTCGGCATCTTGTTAATAGGTTAGTCCCAAAAAATGTATAAAAGTGATATAAAGTAGATGCAAAACATGTAGCAATTGGTATAAAACAAGCATGAAACATCAAAACTTATAGATACGTTTGAGATGTATCACATATAATCCTTAGACAAAAATTCATATGGATGTCCAGAACATGTATAATGTTGTATGCCTACTCATAAACTCAATTGGATCAAAAAGATTCAAGTTAAAGGTTCTAAGCATGCATCAAACAAAATGGGACAGAATCTGTCAAGAAAAACAGCAGCAGCTAAACGTATTTTTCTACCCCTACTTAACTTTGTCGGAAAATTCCGAAAACATTCATGAATACAGAGGATGAAAAGTTGCTACTACAGTTCAAATATGAGCTCATTCGGAGTTACAGAATAAGAATTAAAAATCATATCGTGCACAGATTCGTGCAGGAATAAAATCTCCGAACGCTATAAGCAACTTTTCACACCAAAATGAGTAAAACTTGGCACTTTATTAGAAATTCTAGAATCTAAACTAAACACTAAGTCTCTTGTTACGGCAAGAGGACACAAAGTAAATCACAAATAAAAACAACCGGGTTGCCTCCCGTAAAGCGCTTTCTTTATAGCCATATAGCTAGGCTTCTTACTTGATATTTATTGTGGACGAATCTCATGAGGGAGCTTGAATTTTGGTGTGTCCCTCTTCCTTGGGAAGTGTTTCATGCATAATACCAGGATCCCATGGTGTTCTCAAACCAATCAAAATGATAGTCAAGTTGAACCCTAGTTGAGAGAAAAACAAAACACAAAAGTAATAACAACGAAGTCTAACTTTCTTTCTATGCATTGGCATTTTGTATATGAATGAATCACCATAAATAGAAGTTTCCCAATGCACATTAACAATATTTACTTGTAGCATATAATTATTAGTAACATAAAGAGGGTCTTATCATCTCCTCTTTCATAATAGTTGCAAGAAGTAAAAGTAAATTCACCCATATAACCATTGGACTCATCCAACTTAGATAATTTAGGTACATAAAGAGGATCATTAAATTTGTTATGGAATTCATTAGCATGCTTCCCTCTTTCAAAATAGTTATTAATATCAATATTAAGTTTAATATCATGGTTGCAACAAAGATTTGGAACTAAAGGTAATTGCAAACCACATAAGTATTTCTCAACATAAGCAAATTTCTCCTCTATGGTGTAATTAGGAGAATTTAAGAACAAAGTAGGATTCTCATGAGTAAGAGTACCATCACAAACAGCAAGTATATCATTTTTATCCTCACATAATTCAGTAACAACTAAACATGGAGGTTTATCAATAAGCATAGGACCATCATCTAAAGCATTATCATATAACATATTTAAGCAATACTCCTCATTATCATCAATAAGTTCACTAGTAGTATTAATAGAAAGTAAAGGAGCATTATTAGTTTCATCATAATAGCATGGGTTATCATATAGGACCATAGAATTTTCAGTTTCACACTCATCATAACATGGGTTCTCATAAATAACAAAAGATTTTTGAGTTTGAGTGCTACTATCAAATGTCGATGGTGAAGATGGGAGATCCAACTCTTCCCCAAGCTTAGATTGGAGCACATCCATTTCAATCTCCTCTTCACATACATTTGCTTCCAAGCTTATGTTTTCATCATCCTCTTGGGGTTGCACGGGCATCCCCAAGCTTAGGTTCTTATCCTCCTCTTCCTGCAAAATGTTAGTGCTTTCTGTGGCAGCAAGAATTCGTTCTTTAACATAAACATTGTCACTAAATTCTTTTCTGCAAATTTGGAGAATAACAGAAACTTGCCCTTTCATTTCACGAGCTACATGACTAGTTGCAAGAAATTTATCAAGAAGAGAGTCTATCTCATGGGCTCCAACATAAGCAATATATTTCTCAACTTGTTATATATCCGGGCATAAACATTCATCTTCACGATAACAAGCAATTATAGGATCACTATTATACTTGCATTGATAGTGGGAATGTTTAACAACTCTTCTATTGCAACAAGTTATACCATGTAACTCACAAAACTGATTAGCTATTTTGTGAAGAGCCTTAAGCAATTTACCCACTCTATTTGCCTCTTTGGTTGATTGATATTCATAGTAGGCGTCATACCTTTTAAAATAATCATTACCCATAGACATTCCAGAAAGTTTCTCCATTTTTTAATTTTTTTTTTTTGGGTTTTTGATATATAAAACTGAAAGTAAAACTAATGAGAAACTCACAACCAAACAAGTTTAAAGGAACCTCCCCAAGCTTAGATGATTGCAAGATATAAAACAAGATAAAATAAATCTAAAGTTTAGTGCACACAAGAATAGAAGCTTAAGCGCTACGCTCCCCGGCAACGGCGCCAGAAAAGTACTTGATAACCCCCAAGAGCAGGGGATCACTGTAGCACCTCTCGATGTGGAAATAAGGTATCGATCCGCAGGAGCAAGAAGGAAAAGTTATCTATTCCCTACAACTAAAGTGTCACAAGTTTTAGTTGATTATGCACTAAACAAGTTTAAAGAATAAGATGGATGATTTAGTGGATGGAAGTTTTATGTAACAAAACAAGAATGTAAAAGTGTCCCAATCCTCTTCAATGCAAGAGGACAAGACAAAGGTTTTCTCTTATAGGAACAATGGACATGGGTTCATGAGTTCACTTAATCCTCTCTCTCTCATCTACGGTGATTATCATGTTATAGATAAAGTACACAATTGTCATGTTTTAATGGTAGCTTTTATGATGGCTATATGTCCTAAAACACATAGTTGAAAGAAGTACTCATTTGTGTTGCTAGGTCACCCTCGTAAGGCTAGCGTGGTTGCTGTCACTCCCACATCATACTCTTCCTTTTTACCCCCAGATAAAGGATGTTGGGCTGTATTTCACATGTCACTCAATACATATGCCATGTCACATCGGCCATCCCGTACCTACATACATCATACTTCATAATGGACAATATTCTAAACACTAGTGCAATGATTCATAATTCGTGTGCATGACCACATCTCTCTCATCTATCCACACTTGGTGGTGTCAATCACCTCATGACAAGGATAAACAAGGCATTATGCATAAATCAAACCATCACATGCATCATAGAATATCTCCAAAGTATGACAAATCATAAAAGTTCCAACACAACGGTAAATGTATAACAAATCATCTCATATCACAATATCCACCATAAGAATTACATAGATAGACCATACTTATGCAAGGCACATCATATGGACTCCAACAATGATCATACATAGAGAGATTAGATCAAGTTACCACCACAAACCCAAGGTCCAGGGGGTGGACTACTCCTCCTTCATCATGGAGACGGTGGAGAAGTCGTTGGAGAAGATGGAGACCACCCCGGCAGTGCCCCGCCGGAGTTTTCCCCCTCCAATCTGCAACTCCAGGTCTCTGTTTTGGTGTTTCTGTGTTTCTGCGGCGCTCCTTCCAGAGAACGTCGGGGGACTATTTTTATAGGCGGTTTTAGGTCAAAACCGAGTCGGTGGAGGAAAGATCGACGACAACGGAGCTCCGAGGCCCAAAAGGAGGGGTCCCACGTGGCCAGGTACATGGGCCGCGTGGGCCCACCTAATTTGGCCCTCGGGTCTCCGCTTGTTTGCTTCCTTCACCCCCAAGTCTTCTTCCTTCCAAATATTGACGCCCGTAAATTTGCAGGTCATTTGGACGTCGTTTGGGTCCCTGAAACATTAAAATAAAGAAATAGGGTTTTCTGCCTGCGCAGGGTTAATTCCATAAAAATAGGAAATAAATATAATATTCCCAAAAATCATTATAAAACATTGATATAACCCTTATATGATGCAAATATGATTGGAATACAAGTAATATAGTGCAAAGTTTATGTATGCATTTTGCATGCATCACTCATCAACAATGGGCTCTTCTTCAGCTTCGTCTTCCCCCATTGTACTACCACCGTGTTCAGTGAACATAGGATAATTGTCATTATCCTCTTCTTTTTCATTGTCTTCCATTATAACCCCTCTTTCTCCGTGCTTGGTCCAACAATTATAGCCGGGCATGAAACCGGACTGAATCAGGTGGATGTGAAGGGTTTTTGAGGAAGAATAATCCATCGTATTCTTACATGCACTACATGGACAACAAATAAAACCATTCGCCCGCTTGTTTGACTCAGCAACATGGAGAAAATGATGCATGCCACTAATGAACTCGGGACTGCGTCGGTCACCGTACATCCATTGCCGGTTCATCTGCATTATATAAGTATATCAAAAACCATTACACTACATCATGAATAGATAAGTGACCAAAATAATTAATACAAGTTTATCATATTAAAAGCAAAGTAGGGTAGTGACCAAATGTAATACATAGTTCTCATAAAACATACACTGAAACTAACATACAACTATCTATTTTTTTTAAATCCAACAACAAATGCGATCAAAATCGCAACTAAGGTAATTACTGAACCAACATCATAATGATACCAAGCCTCTTGATTAATGGCATATTTTCTAATCTTTTTAATCTTCAAGCGCATTGCATCCATCTTGATCTGGTGATCATCGACGACGTCGGCAAGTTTGAAGTCCAATTTCATCTTCTCTTCTAGGCATTGGAGACGAAGATCTTCACTTCTTTTCAATTTTGCTTTCAAATCATTATTTTATTTTTCAAATAAATTTAGCATCTCGACTAGAGGGTCGGTTGGAATTTCCGGTTCAACAACTCCTAAATAAAAATATCTATGTCAAGTTGGTCGGCATAATTAGTCATAAACCGAAATGAAAGTAATAATTATAAAAGTATACCACATCCGAATCATAGACCAGACGAGTGCCGACGGGGACGGATATCAAAACCATGGCACTATACATATAAAAAACAATTTAATAAAATTATACAACTAATAACTATGCATGTAAATCATAAAACTAAGTTTTTTTTAAATAAAATATAAAAACAAGAGGCTCACCGAGGTGGTGCCGGTGACGGGACGACGCGGGCGATTGACGGCGGTGAGGACGGGGACAACACTAAAACCCACAAATCATACTTTAATTTGAGCTCAAACTACATATAAAACAAATGAAATCCCTAACTTAGGCATTTCATCAAACACCTAGCTAGCACTAGAAAAATGAAATGAGCTAAACTAGCAACGAAATGAGCTAAAGTAGCAACGCCGGAAGTGCTAACCTTTGGATAGATGGGGCGCCGTTAATCTTGACAAATGGTGGCAAAAAATGGGGACAAACTCGAGCTCGGGAGAGGAAATAGATGAGAAAATGTTGATGAACTCGAGCTCAAAAATGGCCATGGCCGGCTCGGGGGGTGGAAGACGATATAGGAAAACTTTAGTCCCGGTTCGTATCACGAACCGGTACTAAAGGGTGCTCGCGCTGGCCCCACCTCTGCGGCCGCCTTCCACGACCCTTTAGTACCGGTCCGTATCATGAACCGGGACTAAAGGTCCCCTACGAACCAGGACTGGACCTGGCCGGCGCCCTGGGCATTTGAACCGGGACTAGTGCCCCCATTGGTACCGGTTCGTAAGGGAACCGGGACGAAAGGGCCAAACCGATGGCCCTGTTTCCACTAGTAGGAGCGCAAGCAGTTTTCTTGAGAATTATTTGTACTTTTATTTATTTTTTGATACAATTTATCATATATGGCGTGGTTATGTTAGGAAGACCCACAGCGTTGTTGGAGTGGGGTGACTACAAAGTATAGTATGGTGATGCTTGAGTGTGACTATCACGACACACAATGGAGGCACAATGGTGAAAATGGTGAAGCTGACGGGCTGGGGAGGAAGAAGGGATGACAAATTAATCATTGTCATGTCTCTGGGGTTATCTGTTTTTTGTGTGCGTATGTATATAAATAAGAGGGGGGATCTGTTGAGAGATACGTAACCCTAAACTATGCTCTTTCGCTTGGCTGGATGATATTGCCGTTGAAATAGTACTAAAGATTGTGTTCATGTGATAAAGAAAAAACATGAGAACCTGTAGCAACGCACGGGCATTTAACTTGTCTTTGTAACAAGTATGCTTGAAGTCGTAGATTGGTCAAGCATGGAAAGCGAAGAAATAGCCTCTATAGGGTCCTTTTTTATGGATCATGTCAATCCACCGATCCTTGATGGTGTGTACGATTGCCAATTAGATTGTAAATCACCTGGTACGACATAATGAAAGTCAAGCCAAATCTTCAATAAAGACCAAATTCGACTAGTGAAACTATATTTGAAAAAGAGGTGAGTGGTGGTCTCTTGCACTAGGTTGCAAAGGTTACAAAGCCCATAATTTTGCCACGTCTCCAATTAAGATTTACACTTAGAGGGGCTCGAGGTTTTCAAACCAAGGGGGGCATCATCGAAGTGGTATGTCCCAATAATTGCATCTTCTAGAACGACTTAGACGAGTAGCA
Source organism: Poa pratensis (assembly GCA_947311845.1). NCBI lineage: Eukaryota > Viridiplantae > Streptophyta > Magnoliopsida > Poales > Poaceae > Poa > Poa pratensis. The sequence goes on from CAMZMU010000063.1 coordinate 100,655,574, forward strand.
TCCATGGTTAGTGAGCTTCCAAACGGATCACCAATGTTTGGAGTAATTAGTTGCACAAAACATAAATCGAGTAATTAGCCGATAATTAACGCACTTGGGGCCACAAGATTCCAAGGTGGTAGACGAAATGGTCTAAACAGACTGACCAGTTCGAATGTAGAGAGAGCAGTAGCCTAAAGACAGCGGCGAGGTTCTCAGGTTTTTGATTTATCTGCACCGACATTTCTAGTTCCCGATTCTTCATCTCCACGGACGAGACGCAAGCTGGACAACAAGCCTTTGAAATGAGCTATATGGCTAAAGCAGTCTCTAGTCACTCTTATGAACCAAATATGTTTGTTCAGGATCATTTGGTGCAACCAATAAACCCACTGTTGAAAAAGAATCTAGGATTGTGATTTTTTGCAACAGAAACCCCAACACTAGGGGCTGTGCGTAATTTTCTCGAGAAAAAAAGAAGCGAACTGATGTGAGAGGATTACTGGCTGATAACCCAATTTTTTGGGATTATAATCCAAAATTAACTCCAAGTACAACCACCACCAATCCCATTTTAAGAGCATACCCAATAGATTCCATAAAATACGGCTTAACCGTTTACCAGGGCAAAAAACAGGCTCCGCCACCCAGACGGACGTTGGGGCCCATCGCCCTGACGAGTTGTCATCTGGCGGCACGTCGATTCAGGTCGATTCAGCTAGTTGCCGGAGTGTCACTGTTCGTAATGACCGTCGCAACTCATCAGCGTCCTGTGAGGTATATTAGCGGCCGCCAGAGCTCCGCTGATTACCACGCCACCGCCACGACCGAGCCGAGGGACGGTTGCTTAGGTCGGTGTGGACGACGCGGTGTTGCCGAATTGCCGGCTCAAACTCGACCTCTTGGCGTCATGAAGGACCTCCTAGGCATTTACGCACTAGCGGGGCTATCTAGGCTTTGACGAGCAGCCGAACAGTTTCCTCCTCCTTGCACAAGGTGTTTGACGAAGCTGTTGGTGACTTATTCTAGGGCTACCGGTGAACATGAGTAATTTTTTGTGCCAAAAAAGTATGTTTTGGTGTTGTAAATTTTACTCCAATCAGTTATTACAGGAGATGCTCTAATATAGTAATACAGATGGTTGCGTAATAAGAAAAATTCACTTTGTCACATGGAAGCAATGTTTTTGGTGACCTATTATAAAGAAGTTATCAGAGATGCTCTAATATAGTAATAGAAATAGTTATCTAATACGGAAAAATCACTTTGGCATATGGAACCATATGACTAATAAGATTTTCGAAAAACACTTATATATCCTCGCTGCCGCTCGCCACGGCGCCCCGTCTGCACCCTCGGGCTTGACGCCGCCGTCGCCGTTGCCATCGACGCGAGGAGGAAGACGAAGTGCACGAATCACGAGGCATTTTTGACGGTGAGGGCCGGTCGACTGAGAACTCGCGAGTTCTCAGTCGACTGAGAACTAGCAATTCGATATGTATCCACTCAATTTGTCCTGGAATATTTTAAATTTTCAAAATATCATTTTCGAAATTTTAAACACTGGAACTCGGAGGCAAAAATCATCTCTTGAAGTTCTTCCACAATATTTTCAGGAGATTTAACAATCCCACAGTAAGAGGCTGCGTGTAGCATATTCCGCGATAAGAACTTGGGCACCAACTGGCGTACGTGTGCCGCCATTAGCGCGCACCGCCGTTTCGAGGACCGACAGGCGTCCTCCCGTTTGGCACCCTGCATGTCTGCCACATCGCAATGCTCCTCGTCGCTTATTAACGACGAGAGCCTCCGGTGCAGGACCGATCGAACAACGATTACATACACGTACCATGGCCGCCCGGCTTGTGCTCCTCCTTCTAGCGCTCGCCTACGTGACGTGGATCGAGATCCGGTGACATGCCATGGGCATGTCACCGGTGAACAGTAACCATGACATGCGCCCAGTTTTTCACCGTTGGATCCAAAACCGATGGATAGATGAACATCTGCTACAGTGCGTCTGCTACAGTGTGCGCGCTACAGGGTATCTGCTACAGTGCATCTGCTGCAGTGCTCGTGCTACAGTGTGTTAATCTGGTCTGCTTATTTTCGATCCAACGACCCAGAGTGCAAGGCACGGCACTGTTCATCGGTGACATGCCATGGGCATGTCACCGGATCCGTGTCCACGTGACGTCGCCCAGCGGCGCCGGCGCTTCCGGCTACGACGTCATCCGGCAGGTGACGGACACCGGTCACGGCGCCGGACGTCTCGGGCTGCTCCCGGAGGCGCAGTTCGCGGCGTTCGTGCGGCGGCACGGCAAGGAGTACTCGGGGCCGGAGGAGTACGCGCGCCGGCTGCGCGTGTTCGCGGCCAACGTGGCCCGCGCAGCCGCCCACCAGGCACTCGACCCCGGCGCGCGCCACGGCGTCACGCCCTTCTCCGACCTCACCCAGGAGGAGTTCGAGGCGCGATTCACCGGCCTCCTCGGCGCCGACCACGTCCTACGTGGCGTGCAGGGGATGCCGGCGGCGGCGCCAGCGACGGAGGAGGAGGTGGCCGCGCTGCCCGCCAGCTTCGATTGGCGTGACAAGGGCGCCGTTACTGATGTCAAGATGCAGGGTGTGTGCGGCTCGTGCTGGGCTTTCAGCACGACCGGTGCGGTGGAGGGCGCCAACTTCGTCGCCACGGGGAAGCTCCTCAACCTCAGCGAGCAGCAGCTGGTCGACTGCGACCACACGGTGTGGCCTCAGCAAGCTAGCTCTCCTAGTTACTTCCACCATCCAGTACTAGTTAGATGATCATAGCAGAGTTCGATTTCATTGTTGTTCCTGTTCGTTGTATGTTCAGTGCGACACGGTGGCAAAGAACGACTGCAACAACGGCTGCTCCGGCGGACTGATGACGAACGCGTACAAGTACCTGCTGAATTCGGGCGGGCTGATGGAGCAGGGCGCATATCCGTACACCGGCGCGCAGGGGCCGTGCCGGTTCGACAGGAGCAAGGTCGCCGTCCGCGTCTCCAACTTCACCACCGTGCCCCTCGACGAGGACCAGATGCGGGCCGCGCTCGTCCGCGGAGGGCCCCTCGCCGTCGGCCTCAACGCCGCCTTCATGCAGACGTACGTCGGCGGCGTGTCGTGCCCGCTCATCTGTCCGCGGGCTCTGCTGAACCACGGCGTGCTCCTCGTCGGCTACGGCGCGCGCGGATTCTCAGCGCTGCGGCTCGGGTACCGGCCCTACTGGCTCATCAAGAACTCCTGGGGGAAGCAGTGGGGCGAGGGAGGGTATTACAAACTTTGCCGCGGCCGCAACGTCTGCGGCGTCGACACCATGGTCTCTGCCGTCGCTGTTGCGCCGTGATCTACAAACAACACGATGGCCGGCGTACGTGTTCATGTAGTACTAGTAGTTCACTAGCTTAATGAGATGTCGTAGCTCCAGCAGCTTAGCTTAATCAGTGGGACATCCAATAATGCCACTACAAACATAATACCAGTACTTCTTCTGCAGATATACAACTCGATCCATCCATGATCCATAATGTCATTACTGTGTGGAACTGTGGATATCTGCTTTTATAAAGAATTCCATTTTTTTTTTGACGCGTTGGGTCCGGCGTAGCTACCTGTGTCCGTGCCCTGAGCCATCCACGCCGTCTTGGAAGCATTTTGCCTCCTTGATCCCTCTGTACCGCACCATCACTCGTGTGGTGCCGGGAGACGGTGTCTCGACCTCGCTATGGCACGACTCATGGACCTCACTTGGGAGAGCCGTCTCGACCTCGCTATGGCACGACTCATGGACCTCACTTGGGCCGCTCTCCCTGGCTCTGCCAGCCGCTTTCTCTCACTGCCTCTCCCCCGATGCGAGGCTTACGGATGCTTATGGGGGGATGGGTCCGTGCGTTGCGGTGCAGCCGCGTATCTCCGAGCAGGCCGATGCGGAGCTAGCCTACCTTCACGCGTAGTTGCGAGCCGTCCGACTCGCGCCTCTCCCTGACCGTCGCGTCGTCTCCTTTGGGTGCTCTGACAGGTTTCGGACCGGTGACGTCTACCGTGCGCTGTGCTCGTCTGGCGTGGTCGTCCCGTTCCAAGACGTCAACTGGGAGAACTTTGCCCCCCCCCCCCCCGAAGGTGCGAGTTTTCTTCTGGATCCTGCGCCTCGGCAAGACAAGGACCCGCGCGCGTCTCTTCCGACATGGCTGCGTCCCCTCGCCGCATTGCCTGTTCTGCCCCGGCCGCGATGAGGACCTGCTTCATCTGTTTGTGCGATGCCCACGTCTTGGTGAGGTGTGGTCGCGTGCCGCGCCGGGCCTGCGGCTACTGCCCGATGCCGACATGGCGACGCTCTTGAGCGAGCTGGGCGGCCACCTCCCCCGCTGGCACCCGTATGCTGTTAACACTGCGCTACTTGCGATCGTGTGGTGCGTTTGGAAATCGAGGAATCGTATGGTGTTTGACTCGGACAATCTCACCACCGCCCGTGTGCTCGCCATGATTTCGGATCACTTGCGGCTCTGGATGGTGCGCGCGCCCCGGCGAGTCGACCTCAGCGACTTCCAAGCCTGGTGTGATGCCTTGGTGTAACTTCTCTCGTGCTGGAGCATAGCCCCCTGTAGTCCTCTCCACTCTCTCTCTCCCCCTCCCCTTGTATCCTCACTCGAGGGTGGTATGCCGCCCCGCGCGTGTCGCACACCCTCCTGTTTTGTGTGCGACGCTGCTACCCTGTACCTTTTGGACTTATAAATTGAAAAATCGTTCAGGTGGGCGATCGCCCCCCGTTGAGCTCTCTCAAAAAAAAAAGAATTCCATTTCTGAATGAGCTCGTCAAGTTTTGAAATGTTGTCTCAATACTTACACACACGAGATCACTTATATCCTGTTCGAAGAAAAGGAGATTGACACTTGTACTTTTTTCTCTTCTTAGAGAACTACCACTTCTTGTCTACTCTTTGTGGTTGCACAAAAAACATTTCACCGCTTCTGCTCCCGGAGCCCATGATGGACAAGCAATGTAGCCAGGGACCTGAATGTAGCCCAGCGCCCCAGCCCATTCGCATGAGTGAAGATGCAAAAATCCAAAGGGCCGGCCATTCCGTAGCAGCGGCGCGGCGCCCACTCCATTTCCTACTGAATCGTGACGGCGAGATCGTGATTCGCCCACACCAATCTTCGACGAAACAAACCCCAACCCCCACGGCGATGATGCCGGCTCCGCCGCCGGCGCTGGTCGACGACGCCATGCGAGAGATCTTCCGGCGCGTCCCGCCGGAAGACCCTGCGAGCCTCGTCCGCGCCGCCGCCGTCTGCACGAGCTGGCGCGACATCCTCCACGACGCCGCCTTCGACCGCGACTACCGGGCGTTCCACGGTGCGCCACCCATGCTTGGCTTCCTCCACAACAGATTCTACAGAACGTACGGCGTCTCCCGCTTTGTCCCCACCGTGCCCTTCTTCCCGCCCGAATGTCACGACCGCCGCAACTGATTCGTCCTCGACTCCAGGCACGGCCGCGTCCTCTTCTTCACGCCTAAAGGGATCGATGATTTTTCCGTCTCCGAACCCATGGCCAGCCGTTGGTGGAGAATACCCCCGACTCCAAGTACTGGGACATACTCTTCCATGCACGGGAAGGCCGCGAAGAGGGAATCACCTGGAATGCCGCAGTGCTATGCGCCACGGCCGGCTGCGACCACCTCAGCTGCCATGGCGGCCCTTTCCTCGTGGTCTTTGTGGGCTCCTACCAGCTAAGGGGGATTATGTTCGCCACAGTATACTCATCTGAGACCGAGACATGGAGCGAAAGGATCTCTATTAACCAGCCGAATGCCATCAACAAAACGGGGCACACTGTTGTCGTGGCAGATAAGGTCTACTTCTCATGTATGAACAACACCAAGATTGTGGAGTACAAGGTGGGTCGGAACTCGGAAGGAACTATCCGTGATCAATACGGCGTCTCAGGACCAGGCACACCTTGTCCTTGTGGCGGCAGAGGACAGCATGCTAGTGTTCGCGGGCGTGCAATGTCCTAGCCTCTTTGTATGTTCAATGTCGATTGGCTCCGACGGAACCGTGGCATGGGCGCGACGCAGGGTCATCAACCTCCGGCCATTGCTCCCTCGGATTAACCTCCAGCGTGTTTCTGTGGTTGGTTTTGCGGATGGTATTGGTGTCATCTTCCTGGATACTTTTGACGGGTTGTACACACTTGAGCTCAATGCAGGACGATGCACGAAGGTGTATAGAAAGACAAAGACACTCTTCCAAAAGGTCATGCCCTACATGAGCTTCCACACTTAGAGGTACAAATTAGCATCTTACTGATTTGTAAATAAGCACAGTATTTCAGGTTGTTTGCTCGCTTAGATTGTGCAGCCCGTGAGATGTTTCCTAGCATAGTATAGTACTATATATGAAAGTTCGACGGATTCACAGCGTTTCCCGCGTCCACGTCACCCGAAAAACCCTGGCCGTTCGATCGACCGCACGGACGTCCCAGATTGCTTCAAAAATCGCGCGACACTGTAGCGTACTGTAGCTCGGGAGTTTCTACCAATCAGAGCTCGCGCACGAATTTTGGCGCAGCCAACTTTACAGAAACAACCTCGCAACCCGAGTAATCAACCCGCAGTCCAAAATTTAACGCAACGAGGGACCTGTTTGCGATTCCAGCAAAACACAAGGGCTTTTCTGCAAAACCGCCCGCAGAATCCCCTCCCTCCCCTTTCTCTCTCCCGCGACGTGGAGGTCGCCGCCGCCGCGTGCCCCCGCCGCTCCACCCCTCCCCGCTCAGATCGACGGACGTGGGGAACTCCGCCGCCGCGCCCTCTTCAACCTCGCCGGCGAACGCGTGTCGGGACGCCCGAAGGACGCCGGAATCGGCCTCGCCGTGCACCGCGTGCGCCGCCACCGATTCGGTCGCCGCCGGCGGCTCCGGCGACCAAACGGTCCAGAGCGCCGCCCCTCCGGCTCCCCTGCGCCTCACCTCGCGGATCCACACGGTCCTCGCCCGCCACGCGAGCTCGGCAGAGCGGCCGCATCCGCCGCCGGCGGGTGACATCACGCGATGACTTCACCGCGGGCCCGCCTGTCAGATTTCCCACTTCTTTTAATAATTGCAGAAAATGCTGGAAATTGAAAAATCCATATCTTTTAATCTGTAATTCAGAAAAATACAAATAGTATACCAAAATTTGCAGAAAAATGAAATCTTTACAACTAACACATTTCCATGCATGATTAAACAACTGTAAATAATTTTACTTAGAAGAACTAATTTAACCTTTTTATATTCATTTTTAAGCTTCTGCAAAAACATTTTAAATTGCTGAATATTCGCATGTACTTAAAACAACAAATTCTAATTCAGAATAAATATATTCTTTCAGTTTTTCCCGAATGTATTATTCGAATCTTTCCCAAAATATTTTTACGGTGGGATTTACTAGGTAATGGAATATAAGAGCTGCTTTTATTTAATTTAGGCGATCATTTTTTATGACCCACAAAAGATAAGAGAAATGTAAAATAATCCGAATATTGTTTAAGCAAAGGAAAAAGATAAAAAAGGCAAAATGTCCAAAAAAAACAAACTACTTACGACAAAAAAAAAACATGTACGAATATTTTAAATACTCCAATTCAGTAAATATTATGAAACCACATTTTAACATTTAAAATTGCTACATAATTACACATAGTCCACAATATATAAACATGCTCACAAACATCACAAATATGCTCGAATATTTCGAACTGATGAATACTTAAAGAAAATTCAAATACACTTCCTCCTTACAGCAATTTCTAGAACATGAAAGTATTTCTATAAATACCCTCACAAAAAATAAATGTTCTTGCATACAACTGAAGATGACATAAGTTATCCACCAAAATAACTTCGTACTATCTGCAATTATATCGAGAAATCCCATCAACATATTTGTTACCACAAAGCTCTCAGCATACAAATCGTGGATGATGGACTCCTTTAATTTGGTAGGAAACCTTACCATTCCCACCTCATTTTTGCAACTGTATTTCTCTAGGATAAATATGTCGCACGTTAATCATGATGTCGATGTCCCCACATCCTTCACATGTACGACAGTATTATTTTAACTACTTTTCCCCTAATTTCCAGCCATATTTTCCCAATTGTATTTCTCAACTTTCAAAAAAAAATTAAACTCAACGAAATCGTCGCCAGCACTGTCAAAAGATAAAAGAAAACAACTGTAAAATTGCTCCCGAAAAAAAAACAACAAAAAATGCTTTTAAAAAACCCCTCAATTACTTACGCCAAAAAAACAAATATGTTCGAAAATTTTGAAATGGTGAATACTTCAAGAAATTCCTAATGCACTTCCTCCTTACAATAATTTCCACAGCATGAAAGTATTTCTATAAATACCCTCACAAAAAAATGCTAATTATTTGTGCCATATAATCAAAATTCAAATTTACATATTTCAGAAACTTAAATATCCTTGGAATCTACTCATTTTACAAACATACAAATAACTCGAATGTCAAAAACGAACAATTTTCAAAATCTAAACAACAATCATATTTGAGCATTCCAACTCAAATTACAAATTTAAATATTCCAAATTTTTATATGACTTCCACCTCTGAGCAATTGGTCAACACTAAAAGAATCAAAATTTCAATAAATTACAAACTGTCCAATTTTAAAAACCTCCAATAAACTCCAAATTGTCCAATTTTAAAAACCCATTTGCCGATTTCATCTCAAATTTCACATCTACATATTTCATAATTTTAAATACCTTCAAACTCTCCTCATTTTGTTAACATTAAAAGAACACAAATTTCAATACATTCCAATACAAACAATTTTCTAAATCTCAGCATTCATTGAAGCGCAAACTTTTCCGAATTCAAATAATATTCATATTTCAACAATTTTTTTACAAAAAAAAAATTGAAAATCATCAACGGGCGCGGCATTGCCACGCTAATTATCCCTAGTACTTTCTTTAGGATACGAGCGATAGTTTTGTGGAATAGGCAGATTAACAGAGCAGCTGACCAAAGAAGTCCTTGGGGATTGTGCAGTTGGTGCAACAATATATATTCTGCGCTGAACGCTGATCACTTGATCAGGCCTTATTTGCAGGTTTTGACCTAGTCTGAACTTTGTTGATCAGGTCCTAGCTTGTGTTGACGAGAGAAATTTTGCAAATCATTTACTGATATGTCTCCTTGTGGTGCTATGTAGGATAGCCAAGTCTCAGTCAGGCCTCTAGACACTTAGCCAAAAGCAACTGAGATCATTAGGTTGTTGTTTGTCTCAGATATTCTGTTCCAGACTGAGTCATGACATGCCATCGATTCCTTTCCAGTATTGCTTATCAATTTTGTCTGATTGAAATAAAAAAATAGGAATGAAATTAAATTATTTGAAGGCCAAAGTATGATGCTCTTCTCGTACTCATATCATCGCTTAACCTGTTTGTGTCTTATTGTGCAGCGCCTACGACAAACTAATCAAATGACATCAAGCTATAGACTAGTTCACTTTTGCTGCCCTGGGAGAATTTGAAGTGAACTGCGTGTCATCTGTTGGTTGCGTTGGACAGTTTGGTTAGGATAGATGGGCTTTTATACTATCTTTTGTGCCTTTGACGATCTTTGAACTCGTTTTTAGTTGTTTCTGTTTGAAGTTTGCGATCCCAGCACTGCGTGCTTTTGATAGCGGCAGGAGACCTTGTGTGCTGGCCACAGTTTCCATTCCGATTCCTATCATCCATATTGAGAAGGTTTTTTTTTAATTTAAAGGCAGTCGTATTTGCCACTTGATTAGATAGATAGAATGTTTTACATTGTCATTTGCCGAAGCAAAAGTAACACCGAAAGCAAAAAAAACTAGCAAAAATCAATCTCCCGTGTCGTGCCCATGGGCGAGAGCCCGCTGCTCAAACTCCTCCCACACAAGGTGCGCCACCATGTTCGGCTGCATAGCTGTGTTTCAAAAAACCCTCATATTACTCTCTTTCCAACAACCCCACATGGCGTAGACGAACGCTCCGCTCGCCTCTCTCCTCTTCTCCTTCGGTATCCCGGCGAGCATGCCATTCCACCAAGCATCGATGTTGTGTCCCAAGGTTGGTGGCGGCATCCCAATGGAGCCCTTCCAACCGAATATGCGCTCCCTCACCTCCTTCGAGAAACTGCAATCAAGAAGAAGGTGTTGCACTGTTTCGGGATGGCATCGGCAAAGCTTGCAAATGGGGTCGTGTGGCCATCCTCTAATCGCCAAGTTTTCCGCGGTGAGGATCTTGCCGTGCAGCACCAACCAAGCAAAGTAACGACACTTTGGTTCCGCCTTGGCCTTCCAAAACTTTGTGGCACGGAAGGGAGGGCAAGAGCCTGTAAACTGGCACCGGTATGCCAAGGCCGCCGTGTATTCCCCGGAAGCGGTCCATCTCCACGCGATGGCATCCGGTTGTGGCAGCAATTGCACTCCTTGCATGATTGCCCACAACGATGTAAACTGCTGCAGCTGCTCCGAGGTAGTAATGTGGAACAGTGCCTTTATCCAATTGTTTGCATGTATTTCCTTCTGGACAGTGCGGAACTTTCACGTTGTGATGTCGTAGAGCTGAGGAAACCGAAGCTTGAGGGGGCCTCCTGGTAGCCAACGGTCTTGCCAAAAAAAGGCACCTTGCTCCATCCCCAAGCGTCACAGCAGTGGAGCACCGAAACAACGCCATATCCGCTGCGTCGCAAGGCAGCGGCATAGCTTGCCATGGCCGCTCCTGATCTTTCCACGCAAACCATGGCCACCTGAGCCTTAGTGCGCGACCAAACTTTTCAACATCAAAAACTCCTAGCCCGCCCAACTCCTTTGGGCGGCAGACAGTTCCCCAGTTCACCAACGAAAGAGGACGAGCCCCGGCGCGGCCCCTAACTTCATCCAGAGGAATCTCTTTTAATCTTGTCAGTTCTCCGGATGATCCATTTTGGCAACTTGATAACAGCAAGGTGATATATGATGGTGGCCGTGAGCACCGCACGACATAGGAGCACCCGTCCAGCCGGCGTGAAGTGATTGCCCCATCATCCCGCAAGCTTTGCACCTAGCTTGTCGATGAGCGGCTGAAAGTGGATGGCCTTCAATCTCGAATGGTGCAGCGGGAGACCAAGATAGACACACGGAAAGGTGCCATGCTTTGCCGGGAAGATCTGAAGAGCAGCGATGATTTGCGCCTCAGTGCACTGGATTGGGAAAGCCTCAGACTTTGCAAGATTTTTACGCAGCCCACTAGCCTTGCCGAACACCTCCAGGAGCAAACAAACCACCGGCATATCCTGCGGATCCGGGCCAACAAAAATGCCCGCATCATCCGCGTAAAGAGAAACAACAAACCGCACGGGCGCTCCCGTATCGGCCGTAGCATGCCCGACTCCGCGGCGAGGCGGAAGAGGTGATGTAGCGGGTCAATTGCTAGGATGAATAGCATCGGTGATATTGGGTCGCCTTGTTGGAGGCCGCGTGCATGATGGATGGCCGGACCCGGTTTGCCATTGAGGAGAACCTTGGAGGAAGCTGTTGATAGAAGAAGACATATCCACCGCCGCCACCTTGGTCCGAACCCAAGTTGCTCAAGCAACTCGAGGAGGTAAGGCCAGCGAACCGTGTCAAACGCCTTAGCGATGTCCAGCTTCAGAAAGAACCCCAGCGTTTTCTCTTTGTGCATTTGCTTGATCAATCCTTCGACATGAAGAAAATTATCATGTATGCATCGTTTCTTGATGAAGGCAGATTGGCCAGGCGAAACAAGCTCAGGGAGAAGTGGTGCCAGACGAGAAGCCAAAAGCTTGGAGAAAATCTTTGAGAAGCTATGGATTAGGTTGATCGGGCGGTAGTCCGCGATCGCCCCCGCCTCGCTCTTTTTGGGCAGCAACACAATGTTAGCCTTGTTGAGAATTCCGAACCCCGAACCACCTCCCTCCATGAGGGTCTTCATGGCCTCCAACAGATCATCACAAATCAGCTCCCAACAAGAACGGAAGAAGCGCCCAATGAAGCCATCCGAGCCGGGCGCCTTCTCCGCCGGTAAAGCAAAAACAGCGGCCCGCAGCTCGTCCATGTCGATTGGCGCATCAAGGTGGGATAGGTCACGCCTAACATAGCCCAGGGCGTCCCAATTGAGTGAGGTTGTGCGTGTCTCAGCCGTGCCCAAGAACCGATCATAATGCATCTTCAATGCCGCCTCCTTCTCTGTATGTGTGACCGCAATGCCACCCGGTGTTGTTAGCATCTGGATAAAGTTTTTCCGCCTCCTTCCATTTGCACGGAGGTGGAACAACCTCGTGTTGGCGTCCCCCATCTTGATCACTGAAAGTCGAGCTCATTTTCGAATTCTAATCTTGTTGATCGTTGCAATGCCCAGAATTTTAGCTCTCAAGCTGATACGGAGTTGCCTTTCCGCAGCCGCAAGTGGCCATTTCTCCTCAGCCACATCCAATCTCCCAATGATTTCTCTCGCGATGGCCATCTGAAGGCGGAGGTTGCCGAAGGTCTTTTTGTTTCATTTCTTGAGAGTTGTGGCAGTGCGTTCCAGTTTGGTGTGGAAATGCCGCAACGGATCAGCAGAGTTAACTTCAGCCCCCCAAGCTTGCTGCACAACCTCTCTGAATCCCTCCATGCGCAGCCAAAAAGCCTCGAATCTGAATGTTGAGACTCTAGGGATTTCAGCCGCGCACCAACTAGGAGCAAAGGGGCATGATCCGCAATGGATCAGGATGGTAGAGCCTGCAAAATGGCAGCCGGAAAACCCACATCCCAGTCCTCAGAGCAGAAGAAGCGATCAATGCGCGTCATGGTCGGATTTGCTTGCCCGTTGGACCATGTGAACTTCCTGCCGGAGAGCTTCGCTCACGCAGCCTCATCGTGTCAAGCGCAGCCTTGAAACGGCCCATCATCCGCCTATTCAGGTTACCATTGCTCTTGTCGGCAGCCCTATAGATCAAGTTGAAGTCGCCGAAGAGGAGCCATCTTTGCGGTCTGGCCAAAGCAATCGCACGCAGCTCGCGATGAACTCGACTTTCTCAGCTTTCACCTTGTGGCCCGTAAACCCCGGTTGCCGTCCACGAGGAGCCGTCCTCCCTGCTAGTGATCATTGAGAAGGTTTTACCAGGCTGTGTAAACTCCTGCAACGGTATACCCCTGTCGTGCTCGCGCAATGTGATAGACACTTCTCATGATCTCCACGAGCGTTTCTGGGATGTTGCTTGGTTTGATGAGTTTCTATATACTCAGATGCTCGAAACACTAGCCGCTCTCTGTTGTGTGCTTAATTATCGTCAGGATTTAGGAACAACATAGTTCTGGAGTGCTTTCGGTGATGAAACCAAAATATTTGGTACGGTCATCGTGGCATACTGGTAATATCTTTTGCAGTTTCGGAAGACTGGGTCATGGTCCAGTATGGTCTACCTGTTGCTCCGCCAATGCATGTGTATCCCTTTCTGCTATCATCGTTTGCTACAATTAACAAGAGTTTACTGTCTAACAGGTTGGAGATAAAGGAATTGATTGTGAAATCGAAGAAAAACCTGTCATATGAGCAGGACATTGGGATTATTAGGTAAATTATTTTTTTAGAAACGGAGGCAAAAGTTTTGTCTCGTCTCACTAAATCGAGATGACGAGAATTGGCCGATTAAATTAGCAGAAAAATGGGAGAAACCGTCGCAAACATCCTCCTTGACTGTCATGGAACACAACATTTTCATGCACACACACACACTGCCAACCCGGTTGCCAACATAAGTTGCACATACCACCAAAGCGAGATTTGTCATCAAGATTTCTTGTTGGTGTCATCGTCATCACTCATTATCGAGACATCTACAACGACTTCACCAAAAAACGAACAAGGAATAAAGAAAACCTCACTACAACGACTTGGTGAAACTCATGCTAAAGAGGATGAGTCCAAAGAGGACATATACCAGACACACGCCGACGAAGCTCTTCACAATCGGACCGCGCAATGCAGGTCATCGCCGCCGCTTGACTGATGCGACAACGCTCCGACTTTGCAGCAGGGGAAGACTCATTGGGCACGCTCGAAATCCGACTACCACCGTCTTGTCATGATCATACCATCACTAATCATTTCCAACGTTGCCACACAAGTCATCACGTCGAACTCGGTGCCCACCATTACTGCCATCCACTCATCCACACTTGTTGATGCACAACTTCAAGGGTGATGCCACAATGGCCCCAATAGGGAGACGGTGTAGAAGGCCACCATAATCTGATATGTGGATTGCTGGTTGCACCTGAGATAGCAAAAGGATGTGGGGGGACGGGGAGTATCACCTCGACGATGCCTTCAGGAAGGAACCAGTGCACCAGGCATCGCCATCACTGGGTCTGGCCACAAGCCCAAGGCAGGTTTTCTCCTGGATGTGCTCCCACAAGACCCCCATCCTATGCATCGGGAAGTCCACCAAGAACCCCACATCACGGGAAAGCCTGGCCCAGACCAGTCAGCATGGTAGGGCCTACACCATCCAGATCGGAGGGCACCTCCCAGATCAAGAATCATCAGAAAGCCCTCGTTGCGTAAAAAGGGATGGCAACGCCTAAAGCACTACCCTTCCTGGGCCATCCCAAGTTGTAATACCCCAGCGTTTAGGAACTAACGAAGGGTAGAAATCAGTGGCGGAGCCAGCAAGTTAACTCTGTGTAGTCAGTGTGAATCTGTGTAGTCAAATACATGTATTTGTATTATTTTTAATTATTTTTGCATGATTTTTACTTGGATTGTCAAAAAAACTGTGTAGTCTTATGACTACACAGCCCAAGTGTGGCTCCGCCACTGGTAGAAATAGGAATTTGTGCATCTGCATGCATCTGAAAACCTGAATAAATTTTTCGCAAACTAAAACCCTAGAGTGATCGGAGTCCTTTTATCTTTATGATTTAGGGTTTAGATCATTTTAGCGGAATTCGGTGAATTTCGACATGACCTCTAGGTAATTTGCTTGTTGAAGGAATTTGAATTCAAATTGAGTATTCAAATAAATTGAATTTATAAGTAATTCAAATAGAAACAATAAAGTAATATATTCAACGCACAAGTAAATAAAAGTATAGTGTTTGAATAATTTAAATCCTTACAACAAAATGGAAATACAAGGGATTATAAAAAGAATAATTTTATTGATTAAATACAATAATACATTGTCTTTACAATTGAATTTCAACAAACTGAAATACAAAGGGGAAATTACAATTGTTTCCTAAACTAAAATGTCTTGTACTCTTTTCTTCTTCTTTTTGATCTTTATTCCAATATTGTTTCCTGCAAAACAAATAAGAAACAAAGACATAATACAAAGAGGGGTTAGGGGTTAGTTTAACTCTCAGTTTAGCAATGAAATGCATTGCTAATTACATCCTTGAGTATAATTAAGGGACTAAGTGCAGCATCTGTTCTAAATCCACAATTTTGCCTCAGTACAACATCATAGGCAAGCAACAAAATCCACTTGGCAAGTAAAAAGAATGCACCACTAGAGATAATACCAAACCAGCCGAAGCTCAGTTCACCGAACCTGGGAAGCAACTACCCAGGCTGCACAATCACCACACCCAGGTTGGCTGTCAACTGCACAGCCATTTCACTCCCAGGGGAGGGATAAGAGCAAGGGGCTCGTAGCAAGCAAGGAGCAAAACTCATTTTCACTCACTCAAGCACCAGTTCGAGTTCATCAACCATAGCACACAGTTCATCACCAAACCACAAATCCATTCACTTTTCATCACTCAATCCTTGTTGAGAGCAAGAACAAGATGGGATAGAAGAGGCAAGAGCAAGTTGGAGCAAGGCGGGAAGGCCAGGAGCTAGAGGGTAGCAACCTGGAGCTAGAGGAGCAGGCCAGCAAGGTGAACAAGGAGGGGATCCACAAGATCTGTAGATCAAGCAATCCAGAAGAGCCACAAGCAGCACAACACCACCACCACCACACCTGATAAGAGGTTGATGCTCTATTTCTCTAGCAAAATGAACTGCTAGTTACACATGGAGTACGGTGGTGTATATTTCCCTCAGATAGGCATAGAAGTGCTATGCTAGTTCATCACAGGGATTTTAAACCAAGCGCATCATCTGTTCTAAATAAATTTGGGCCTCAGCCTATGCATCATAGGCAAGAGCACACATCCAGTACATGTTGCTGGGCACAAAACCCACAAGGGGAGAGGCACCACAAGCACAATCATGCACTAATCACACCACTGGGTAGTATAAATAATTTTCCCCAAGCTAAAATCATCAGAATGCTTCTGTGTAACTCGAAGGAGGCATCACAGCAAGCAAAGCTAAATTATTTAGCTCAAGTAAATGAGATATACTAGGACAGGGCATTAATAGAGCATTTTATCAAAGGAACACAACTATCAGAGGCATATTTCTAAACCTCAGGTTCAGAATAACACCAATTGGACATCATCATCAACAGTAGCAATAGAGCACCATCAGACCAACACAACCATAGCACCTACAGGGGCAAAAACCCTAGAATCAAGGCATGCTACACATCACAGAGCAAGGCACTGGCCTGGGGAGGGAAGTAGAGAGAAGAGAGGTGAGAAAGGAAAGGAGGGGAGTACACCTGACGCCCATGGCCATAGCTCCACGGCGACGGGGCAGTGCCCGTGCGGCCAGAGGAGAAGGGGCCACAGGGACGCATTCTTCACCACACCACCATGGCGGCACAGGGGGAGTACCCTGCACCAAGCCATGGCAAAGCCCGGAGCAGCACCAGCTCGGCGAAGCCAGGAACACGGCGGAACCCTACTTCGGGTTGAGGTTGCGCACGGTCACACGAGGAGAGGAAACTCAAATCGAAGCGGATGGGGCGGAGGAGCATCGCAAGGGCGATCGTTTGCGCCACGGCACGGCGACGGAAATCGCCGGACCTCGCCGGAATCGACCGGCGACGGCAGAGGCGAACGCGGGGCGAGACGAGCTCGGGCTCGAGAGAAATAAGGAAGCGAGAGAGAGGGGATCAGGTTCTGGCTCGGTCGGTTGGACTCGAGCCAGGCTCGGGTTTCGTCTTGGTTCAACCAAGAATGACCTGAGGGCAGTTTGGTCATTTCATAAATCAAAATTTAATTAGAAAAATTCTAATAATTTATATATTCATTTAAAATAGAAAATTAATATTAAAAAAATATAGTCAATTAAAAATAACTTTAAATCTAGAAAATTATGATTAATAATAACCTATTCTACCATAATTTAAAAAAATTCCTATATCTGAATAATTATGAATATACATTTTTAAAATAAAATTACAAGGTTTGTTAAAACAAATAAATTCAAATAAATTTAGAAATTATTAAATTCTAAAGTTCCTCAAATGATAATGCAAACTTTTATCGTATTAAACAATTATTTTATTTACTATTTAATAGTAAGTTTAGAGTTTAAATAAATTAAATACTTTCTTCAATTATAATTAATGCCTTAAAATAAATTTAATAAGGCAAATAATATTTAAAATTTCCAAGAATCCAAATAACACAACTAAGAAGATTTTATATCACCAAAGAAACCTAATGCATAGCATTCTTATGCATAATAGCATCATTTGCTTCTTTAAACATTGTCCCTACCAGACAATGATGGTATTTTGTTGAACCAGGAAGTCAGGAGCCACGTCCAGTATCCGACTCCACTACCTTTCAGTCACAAGGCAAGTTCATTACTTGCTCATATCCGTTGAAGTATCTATTAAGAAACTATTTGCAAACTCCTTATATACTATCATCTCTACTCGAAAGAGAAAGCATAAAATCCTATCTTCACAATAATATGACAATTTGGTTGTCTACTTAAGTGTGGATACCCTATTATGGCTGGCAGATGGAACCATGGTATGATGTGGTTGGTGGAGGTTCCATTTGCATGGGAAAATATTACATAGGACTTAATAACCAATGTCGTCAGTGTTCTTGCGCCGTAAATGACGCGTTAACCATGAGGCCTGGAATGGGCCGGGGAAGTCATCTGTGACCTTCTTCCCTTCGCATGTCAACGTACAGCCAGTTCCGTAGGCCGTAGGTCTTGCGGGACTACATGCACATGGGTGGGATCCCTCAGTTCCCACGGTTTCTGGTGTCTACGATGGATTGTAGGGGTTGTCTGGAACGGTCTATCTTTTTGGTATAGGGGAGGACTTGGTCCGGATCGGTCTACCATAAGATAAAGGGGGAGGACAAACCTACAAAAGGGTGGGCATGCGGGGTTGGTGGAGAAGCACGGCGAATGGCTTGGATCATCAATCGGGCCCCACACCAAAGGAAGTGTGGACAGGAAAGTACGCCTGGTTGTGCAACATGATCTTGATCTCTTATGGGTAAAGCAACGCACCTCTGCAGAGTGTAAAAAAGTGTGACATGTTACTCCCTGTTCCGGGAAGGAGCTGCGAACGCTACAGGAAAGGGACTCCATGAAGTTCTAGCACCTGTGAATAGTTGGCAGGCATAGTTTTCGGAATAAAAACTACCCTTTAAGAAATGTTTACAAAAGAAAGACTGCATTAGCTTGAGACTCTTTAGAGTCAAGGCTGTAGTTAGTGCATCAAACTTTCCACCATATACGGTGAACTTGTTGAGTAACGCTGGTTACTCATTCCTTCCTTTCGAATCCCCTGCTTAGACTGTGAAGAACTGGACGACGCAACGCTGAACCTCATGGGAGGCCAGGAGGGAATCTACTATGAAGAACCAGACCTTTCGGGAGGAATCGAAGGAGTGGATTATGTTATTCGCTATGGGGTCGGCAATGACGAGGTGGAGTCCGAGTGAAGTTAGCTTGGACTAGTAACCAGTATATAAGCACGGTTGAATCGAGCAGCTCAAACTTTAATAATAAGCTGTTGAGTTCCCGTGTACGCACTAATTTGCTTCTTGTTGGTTTTGTATAACACTAAATATGAGATGACCACTTGTTGGGATCATCTTCACTTATGCACGACTTGGTTTTGTAATAAAGGGTTGTATGATATGTGGACCCGCAATGTTTCTGTTGTACCACTCTGAGGGATGTAATATTTGCGGAACGGTGTTCTGTAAGTGTTATGTCAACGACTTGCGTACTACAACATGCAGTGGTATGCTGGGTCACCGCACAAGTACTGTTATTCCGACCCGTTTTTCTTTTTATGTTTCTTTTCATTTTTCATTTTCATTTTTATTTTCTTGTTTTGTTTTTTATCTTTTTTATTTTCGGTTTACATTTTTTCATGTTTACTTTTTTTGTTATTAAAAACATAATGATTTTTTATTGTGTAACACATGTACGTATAGTTTTGGAACTCGTGAACAATTATATTGAACTAGTAACATGTTTTCTTTTATTCTTGTTCTTGGAATTCATGATTTCTTATTATGTGATATGTAAACTTTTTAACCTCGTGAACCATTATTTTAATTACGTGAATATTTCTAAATGTCGTGAACATTTCTTAAAAATCTGAATTTTTTTAGCTATACACACATCGTTAACTATTATTTTATCTGTGTGAACATTTTTTTACATGAATGTTATTTAACATTTTTCTTAAAAACCTATGAACATTCTTTGAACTAAATGAACAAAAAAAATTAACCTCGTGAATATTTTGTATACCTAATAAATATTTTTGACTCTACAAATATTTTATCTTAATTTTTTAATATATTCTTATGGATATCAAAAAATTAAACTAAAAAATAGAATAAAAAGAAACAAGAACAAAAATAAATAAAATGAAAAGAAACAGAAAAGAAAAATAGTGAATACAAAAGCGAAAAGACCTTTTCGGGCCATCCCACACACGCGAGCTAGTAGGCATACCCTCCTATTCAACGCTGAGAGTGTCGATTAGGAGTTCCCGCAAAATCCGGTTGGGGCCTGCACGAATGGAATTTGTTTGGGCTTATAAGCTTAAAGAATCTAGGCCGAAGATTTCTCATGGGCCAGGAGCCCAGGACGCCCCTAAAAAAGACCTCCACCGAAGAAAATAAAGGTTAGGCCTTCCTTCTATTTTCCCCCTTTGTCGACGGCAATGGAGTGCGCGGCGAAGGGGCTAGTGGAGGACCCATGCGCCGGCGGCGCCCACCGGCGGTGCGGCAGCTGCGGGGCCG
The DNA here is from genome assembly GCA_947311845.1 of Poa pratensis. Classification (NCBI taxonomy): domain Eukaryota; kingdom Viridiplantae; phylum Streptophyta; class Magnoliopsida; order Poales; family Poaceae; genus Poa; species Poa pratensis. The sequence continues at coordinate 100,675,741 of CAMZMU010000063.1, forward strand.
TAACCTACTGCTCGAAAGACCACCAGGTAGCACCTACCCCTCTATTTTCCGTTCGGCTAAAGTTTATTCAGTTCTTAAAATTTACGGGAGAGTTTGCGAGTTCTAATCAAAGAATGGTAGCCATGCCATTAGCAATCTGAAGATAGGAATATGGCTAAGAGATAGGCGATCTGGGAATCTTGGATACATTGAGCTGTGTAGCAACTTAGGCTTTTCTGGTCTTAGGATAATTTTTGTCGGGGGTTTTTGACTTTAGGATTATGCCACCAGTTAGTTGATTCTGCAACGTTTCCGTAAAAATATTGCTAGAAGAGAGTTCACTTCATTCTTGGAGGTGAATTTGTGATGGTCTTTTTTTTATGGTATAAGCTACGCGAATCATCAGTGCAACGGAGAGGAGTATTTTTTTTCTTTCTTTCTAAATTCGTGTAAGCTTGAGCCTTTCAGGATTTCTGAGTCTTTGATGGTCTGCACACTGAGAAGGATTGACTTTCTATGCATCATACACTTGGAATAGGGGGCTATTTATAACCAACATAAGTATTTTGATTCTTCAACAAAGGTTGTAGCATTGCGCTAGGAAATGCAGCACACATTAGGTGCAATGAAACCCTGTTTGATAGGGTCAAATGGTCAATAGAGATTATAGAAGTTTACCAGGAATTCTTTTTAGATAAAGGGATTTTATTACTTAAAAGTTTTAAGCATTACACCCGGCCTCTGCATAGATAGGATGCACACAACCTCAACAAGTTCACCAGTCACCAAGTCGAACATAAATAAAAAGGCAAATTACATATCATAATGAGAAATTGTAAAGCCGCCTAGGGTAGTGGAAGGTCGATCCGGAGACTATGTGGCCATCCATGCTGGGAGAATAACTCCCTCGCCGCAACCTCCAAACGCAACGCCGCCTACAAAAACAAATCTCGGTGCTCCACCATGCTGTAGGGCCGACCATGCTCGCAGCGTTGCTGTGCACCGGTAAATAACCTGCATAATAGAAGCATTTTTGTCATTAAAAACCTTGTCATTTCTACATAGCCACAGCGACCAAATAACGGCAATCGCTCCCACCCTATAAAGAGTTTAAACCTAGGATCCACACCGTTTAGCTGGCAAACTCACACTGGAAGAATAAGTGGTTAATAGTCTCGTCATTACTACAGAAGACACACTTTTTACTTCCGTGCCAGTTGCGTTTGGCAAGGTTATCTTTTGTAAGAATTACTCCTCGACGAAGATACCACGCAAACACCTTAGTTTTAAGCGGGATCTTCATCTTCCAATTTTTATTATTATTATCAACTGGTATTTCGGGCAGGATTAAAGCTCTATACATAGAATCAACCGAGAATTTACCATTCTTTGTTAAATTCCATTGAAATTTATCCGGACCTTCCGACAAGTGGATGGTGTCCAACCGGATAAGCAAGGCATTCCAGGATGCTTGTCTCGTCCCAAATAAACTTCTCCTGAACGATAAATTCGGTGGGGAAGTACCCATCACCTTAGCGAGCGTGTCGCTTTTGTTTCGCACAATGTTGTACAAAGCCGAATATTGTTCCCGGAGAGTGGATTGGCCTAGCCATTTATCCTCCCAGAATCTCCGATCCGTCCCTAATTGAGAAAGATCCATGTGGGAAAAAGATCTTCTTTGTAGCCATTAGGCCTGCCCAGAAGTGTGAATCGCCAGGTTTCCAAAGAACCTGAGATAGAGCTTGAAATCCCACATACTTCCTCCTAAGGGCCACTTCTTTTGGGCTTCTGTTTGGCTTATTTCCACCGAGAAACTCAGAACGTGAAGGAGCCCAGAAGCTGCCCCGACTCGTTTCTGAGAGTTTCGCGAGCTTCTCAGAAAAGGAGCGAACCGTTTTCGCTAAAAAGACATGTCCTTGCGCGTATTTACGGCCGATTGCCACCGTAAGCCCCCAGTCCTCAGGTCAACCGCACCTCTCGCGAAAAAGAGAAAAAAACCCGTCCCGCACCCGTCGCCAACCTCTCGTCCGTCTCCTTCCCGTCGCCCGCCCGCCTACCACCACCGCCGCCGCCTTCCAGCACCGCCGCCGCCTACCACCACCGCCGCCGCCGGATCCCGGTAGCCCACCACCGGATCTACCCATTCCACTGCCGCATCCCGTCGTCCCGCTCCAGCTTCGCCCCGCCCCAGCTTCGTCTCACCCTAGCTTCATCTCGCCCCAGCTCACCCTGCCACCTCTCCTGCCTCGGCCGTCCTCTACTCCGACCGCCGCCTCCGCCCCCCGCCTCTCCTGCCTCGGCCGTCCTCTTCTTCGACCGGCAACCTCCCTAAAGCTCGGCCGGACCCAGCGACGACCTTCATTCTCGGTCCTAGAGCGACGACCTCAAGCTCGGCAGATTGATGTCGACCTCACAGAACAAGCTCGAATCCCATCTAAATTTTTACTGAATGTGATGGTGTTGCATTTGTGAATTTGCTTCAAATGTTGATAGTAATTTATGGATGTGATGATGTTCGAATTTCTAGTATATTTTTAGTGCATGTGACCTCTGGATGTGATGGTGATGTGCAAGTGATTATGCTAATTGATGTGAATTTGTGCTAATATTATGTGACCTGATGATGGTCTACTGAAAATTGATGCTAATATTATTTTTATTTTATTTATAGCTCATTTTCTACTAGAAACCAGCTTATGTAAGATATTTATCACTTTATTTAGTACAAATATCAAATTCGGGGGCATTACGGACATCTCACAACTCAACAAAACAAATAAGCCAAAACTGTAGAAGCTCAAAAGAAGTCACCGATTAGTTTCTGAGAGTTTCTCCCCACCGCAGTTTCTACCCACCGAAATCCATAAGCAGGCTTATGCATAAGCAGAAGCCTAAAAGAAGTGGCCCTAAGTAGGGTTTGCCAAACTTCATCTTCAGAAAGAAGCTTGAAGAGCCATTTGCCCAGCAGGGCTCTATTCTTGACCTCAAGGTCATGAACACCGAGCCCTCCCTGGTCTTTAGGACTGCAAACCACACTCCACTTAGTCAGTCGATATTTTTTCTTCTCACTATCTCCTTGCCAAAAGAATCTAGACCGGAAATAATCCAATCGTTTTAAGACTCCTTTGGGTAGTTGGAAGAATGAGATCATATACAGTACCATGTTCGTTAGTACTGAGTTTATGAGAACCAATCTTCCCCCAAGGATAATAGTTTGCCTTTCCAGCTATTTAACCGAATTTGAAGTCTCTCTCCACCCGTTTCCATTCAGCATTTGTGAGTCTCCGATAATGGATCGGAATACCCAGGTAGTTGATAGGAAATTGACCTTGCGTACAGCCGAATAATTCAGCATACAAGGAGGCGTTTTCTTGAGCCTCGCCAAAACAAAACAATTCGCTTTTATGGAAATTTGTCTTAAGACCCGATAGTTGCTCGAAAGCTGACAATATTAGCTTTAGATTTCGAGCTTTTTTGATGTCATGTTCCATAAAAAGAATTGTATCGTCGGCATATTGAAAAATGGATAGACCACCATCAACTAGGTGTGGGATCACTCCTTCAATTTGGCCCTGAGATTTAGTGCGTTCGATCAAGATAGCCAACATATCAGCCACTATATTGAATAGTATTGGCGATAACGGGTCACCTTGTCTAAGCCCTTTTTTGGTTTGAAAGTGTGTCATCATTGACTTTAATGGCTACACTTCCTCCCGAAACAAAGCTATTAATTAACGCACGCACTCATCAGAAAAACTTTTCATTCTGAGAGTCTGCTGAAGGAAAGACCAATTAACTTTATCATAAGCCTTCTCAAAATCTATTTTGAGGATTACCCCATTCAGCTTTTTCCGATGTAGTTCGTGAACTGTTTCATGTAGGATCGCCACCCCATCGAGGATGTTACGACCTTGCATAAAAGCAGTCTGAGACGGACGGACTACATGGTCTGCCACACTGTTCAGCCGAATCGTAGCAACTTTAGTGAATATTTTAAAACTAACGTTAAGAAGGCATATAGGTCTGAATTGTTGAATCCTTTCTGCCTCGAGTTAACCTTAGGTAGTAAAATTATTTCACCAAAATTGAGACGAAACAGCTCTAGTTGTCCATCATGGAGACAGGCGAACAGTTGGAGTAGATCAGACTTGATAACTTCCCAGAAGTTCTGGTAGAACTCAGCCGGGAAACCATCAGGTCCAGGGGCTTTATTATGTTTCATTTGGAAAACCGCCTTTCTCACTTCATCCTCTGAGTAGGGATCAGTAAGTAGGCTATTTTCCTCATCAGACACTTGGGTATATCAGCTGTTCTAGACTCATGCAGCGTGAAGTTTCCTTCCTCTGGTGCTCCGAACAGGCCTTTATAATGTATTCTTCTATGATTGAATTTCTTGTCATTCTCCTTGTACATATAATTTTCATGCATTAATGTAGCTAGTTATTTCAATCCTTCTTCAGTTCATACATTGGAGAGTTCATAAAGAAGAATGTGCAAGGCTTGCAACACAAATGAGCCGCATTGATATGCTCAGCCAATTTCCGTTCACTTTCTGTGTTGAACCCCTTGATCTGGTAATTCTATTTTTCGAAATAGTGATACTCTGTTTCTGCGTCTTCTCCATTTTCTTCTTGTGTCTGATATCATTTTCCCGTTCCTACTTTTGGTTCATGAAATGATTTGGTACCACCTACTTTAAGGTTATTGCTTTCATCCCTATTTCACACTTCACTGCACTTTGACACATCAAATTACATTTTTATACAGATCAAAGAACTTGTGTTTCTTTGCTGCTTAGTAACTTCTCGTTTTCTCACACATATTGTTAATTTTAGAACCACACAGTCCCAAGTACGAGGTGCCTCTTCTTAGAATCAATCAAAGTTCACCTAAAAGGACTCTGGAAATCGGAATGCATATGTGGCCCAGAGATTGCTTCTGTAAAGGACTTAAGGTTTGCTTTTATCTGCATTCCCATGATACCAACCAACTCATGAACTACATAACATAATGACCTACCATTGTTTGTTGATGAAGCACTCTTGGTCATCCTGTTTGATATTGTAATGATATCATGTTATCAATGCATGATCTTTCATGTCTTGGGAGCGATGTTAGTTAAGTCTACATATGACATGGTAACCTTCTTGGGAAAGTGACTTCTCTTATTTAGTTATTATAGTCAGAGCAGGGGGGAATTCCTGTGATCTATATATACATTTTGAATGTTTGAACTGATACGGTTTAACTGGCACTGCTGCTGTATATATTTCGCTGCCAATTTTATCAGAAGTTGTTTATAGAGGCATCATGTTCATCTTCATATTCTTCGCGTAACTACATATACGGCATCAAAATAATTTTGCACTGGCAAATAGGGGTGCATCGATTTTATAATGGCCAATCAGGGTGCGGGGAACTTTGATGTAGCAAATAAGGATGCGTTGATTTTCTATATCAACCTTTTAATCTAATCAACTCTACCACTTTTTTGTATGGATGGTCAAATTTGAATAATTCCAGTCTTGCTTCTTGAGTTCTTGTGTACATGCTCTTCCTTTTCACTTCATTAGGATTTACGATCTTCGTCACTTTGTTGTGTTTATAAATGTCACAGTGACTAGTTGTTTGTTAAACAGACTATTTAAATGGCTTAAATTATTATTTATGTATTCCAATGTTAGCGTCACTGTCAGGTAATTTGACTTACACTTTGTATGTGCTGCATAAGGTACAGCATAACAGCTGAATGGAACATGGAAAGCTCCCTTTGCCCGTGTACAGGTGCATTTCTGGCCTTAGTGAGGTTGCTCCTGGAAATATTTTTATTTTACTGTAATTAAAAATATCACATTATTGGTAAACAACAGAGCCTGAAAAACCTGTTCCTGGATCCCTGGCAAGCTGGGAAGATTACTATCATTGGAGATCCCTTCCCTTACATTCACCTGTAGCAATTTTACTTCACTGGGTATGAGCAATATAAAGTCCTTTGAGATATTATTTTTTAGTCTACAATCAGTACTCTTTATATATCCTGTTACAGTAATAGGAGTACAAAAAGTGCAAAATAAAGGTCCAAAGGAGAGACAACATCTTTCAAAACTCCTTCACGAAGAAACACGAATAGAGATACAAAACCACATCCACCACCTAAAACTAAATACTGTTTCTTGGTTTGATTTGTTTACAAAACCACGTCCACTGTAGCTGCAAAAATAAAAAGAATACAAAATTCTGGTGTGGCTGGAGCGTTAACTTCAGAATTTGTAGTCAGGATGTGCAATACAACTAGTATAGATAGGATAGGTGTGAAAGGTTCTATTTACATTCAGATGCCATCTTCATGTCACCATATAACGTGAATGTTGAAGACCTTTTACAATATTGATATAATGAATTGTAAGTGGTTTGCTATTGAACGATGTTACACATTTTTCTTATTATAATCTGAAAGTTACCAACTCGAAATTGCGAAGTGAGTAAAGGGTGTATATACAGGAATTGAAGTTCAGTGGGGGCAAACTTTGTTGTACAATAGGGAGGTACAGCTGTTGTATTATAGTTTATCCTTTTGGTGCCATTGCTTGGTACTACTACCTCCGGTTGGATTTGATTGTCACGGACAATACACTGCACCAGTACAAAAATTAGTCTAGCTCGCGACAGTTATTACCGATCAGAGGGAGTACCTGATACAGCCACTCTAGTGTAGTGTGTATCCATGTGTCAGTACTCAGTACAAATGCATTTGAAATCTTTTTATGGTTTATTTTTATGTATTGCATTTTAACTCCTAAGCCAAGACTAGGGACATGGCACCAGTAATTATTTCTGTTAAACAATAAGTTATTTTATGAAAGGAAAGGATTTTTGTTTGCAAAAAAACTGCAAGCTTGGGTTGGGCAAAAAAAGTGCGACAGTTCTTAACCACCTTCATTGTACGATATATTAGGTTATATATTTTGTATGTTTTACTTAATTTTTTTCCCGATTAACTTCATAACCTTCGAATATGGCTGAGCATGCTTTTGCATGTTATAGCTCCAGTAATTGCTTCCTCTACTCACTATAGAAGTTCGTCAAAACATTTGATGCAAGATTGTTGGAGTTTAATGCCCCACCCATTCCATGAGCTTGAGCTGATGGGTGAATTGTTTAGGTGCACACAAATTAGAGCCAAGTGGCTCTTGGTTCAAAACCTACTTAATGCATAAAAATAATAGTGGCCAGCTTCTGCTGCCCACATCATAGCCCCAAAGGAGCATAGACATGAGGAGGGGTGTTGGAATATATTGTCCAACCCCCTACATTAGTGAGATTAGGCTTTTGGGTGAATTGGTACGTGCATGCAGTTCAGTTGTTGTAGATCAGTTTTCCATAAGGAGCTTATCATCTCATTATTTGAGTCTTGCTTTGATGCTGGAATATAATGTCCGGCCCTCTACATGAACTTAGGATTTTGAGTGAATTGGTTAGTGCATGGGGTTCAATTGTTGCAGATCAGTTTTGTCTTTAGGAGTTTGGCATCTCATTATTTGGGCCATGTTTTGATTTCATCCTCTGGACCTCTTCACGTTCTTCTGTAGTCATCTCAGTGGTTGCGTTCTCTGAAGACTTCGACAAGAACCAGTTCACTGGCAACCCTATCCTTATATGTATTTTTTAAGGAAAGTCTTCCAGTCGTCTTTTACATTGATAAAGCATGCGAAGGTTTCTGCGTGACCTGGTGTCCTTGTGGTGTGTTATGTATGGCAGTACATGAGATGTACCATGTATCAGCCCGTTAGGTTTTTATTTTTGAGGGAAGTTACCCTTAGGCAGCTTATCCTTTTCGGTTCAAAAAGGTAGTTTAGCCTTGAAGTAGGTAGATATCTCTTACCTTGGCCCTTTCGCCAATAAGAGAGAAGTTCAATGATTCATTACTTAGTTTGTATTGTTGGGCCTCTATATACAAATGACCCACTGTGTGTATAATGCTTTGAAAACTAGAGTCCCGTTTTGTTTTATTAATATCTTTATTGGGCCACAGTGTTCACAACACTTGCAATTTTGCAGCCACTTACTCTATATCATTGCCTTCAACTATCTTGCATCCAAACCTCAAGATATGATGGACATGCCACTCTGCACATTCACTATTTAGGTAAAATATGTTGTGTTCAGCTCTCTGCCATTTTAGAGCACTTGCATGCATCTGTGGAAGTCCGCTTGTGCCCTTCTAGCCAGCTGGTTTATTGGACCAAGCTAGTTGTTAAATGCCTATGAGTTCACTCTATGCTAGGGCTAGTTATGAATGATTTGCATTTTTGCGCAATCTTGAACACACCAATTTACATTATCTGTTGAAGAAAAGCCAAACTTCTGCCTGCTGAAATTTGCTTGAAAAGTTAGCTACTCCTGGTATTGCCATTGTATTGATTGGTACAGGACAATCGGCAAATATTTGAGCACATATACTGGCCATTATGTAGTAAGCAATCTAATACTTCAGGGCAGGAACATTGCTTTTATGAATGTATTTATTTGTCGTTGCAATGTTCCACTTCCTTAGGCTATTATTGTGCAGATTGCAGTAGACATTGATTGATTTGTAAGCACATTGCTGCCACTATTTCTCTTCTGTAAAAACAGACAACATATTTCTGGTGTTATAATATCTTGGAACCTTCACAACAGATCAAGTTTTAATTATGACATGGTTCTAGTTTTACCGTAACTCGTCATAGGAGAAATATCTTTGTTGAAGTACTGGAATCTGTAGCTCTTCCAACCACGATGGCAGACACTGATGTTTTGTTTTCTTCATGTATATTATGCTGCTTAAATATCTGAAGGACCTGAGAAAGAGCTGCTTCAGCTCGCGGTGTTTGCAGAGCTACGTGCACTATTTCCAGGTGTCCACCTTCGCATTGAACTTGTGGGGCCGGCAGTTCCAAGATCCAGGTTTGTCACAGAAGTTAGTATTAATTTCTGATGCTTAAAACGTCCTGATGTTTGTGTGACAATTTGACATTGCTTCATTTTTTTCCATCACCATTTTTATCGTTTACTTCAGAGAGTTAAGAAGAAACCGTGTCTAAATTCTTGTCTAGGGTCTACATCCGGTCATCGTCGCCTCTTCCTCATCTATATAACAGCTCATCACCTACTCCATCCACAACACTATAAGAAATTCTTGTCTAGGGTCTGTTATTCACGTGAATCAGATCACTGTTTGACTCATGTCAAATTTAGTCTGGCCAAGTTTTAAGCTGGCGGTACATGTATTATTACCCTTCATATGTGTGAGAGCTGGTAGAAATCTTGCAGACATAACATTCAGTATGTTGTGTATTATCACGGTTATTTACTGGTCAGACTTGCATATATTTAAACAGTTAGTGCATATTCATTTATCTCCTAATACTAAAATGTATAATTGATTTGGAGTTCCTGCTCTTTGCCGTGGTTTTGATATGATGTCTGCTGACAGGGATGGTGAAGTTGTAAATATTTCCAGTTATGCACATTGTTCTGGTGAGAACTGCGGTTGTAGATCTACTGCCTCCAAGGACTTGAATTGCAGTACAATGACACTCAAACTATGGAAAGGATTTTATCATGACAGATATAGTGATATCGTAAAGGTTCTCTCAACAATACCTCTTGATTTGCTATGAAATTTGAAGTTCCCTGTTATCTTAAGTGTAGAAGGACACACTTTCTGTTGCATAACACAGGATTCTGGTCGATAAGCAGTACCAGCAATTTACTTTGTTGTTAATTTTTTATTGCTTAAATTTCTTGCCTTCATGTTCAGCTGTCTTAAAAGTATGTGCTGGAATGTCTATAACTGTGGATTTCATTGTCTAACAATAGCAATTGTACTACATGATGCGGTAGTTCACATAATTATTTTCGGATGTACCTTTTATGTGTACTGTGACCAAGTCAAACTAGCAGATCTGATTCCTGTTGTAAATAAGCGTGACCGGCTCACCCAGCCAGATTCAGTTTGTAATTACAGGTTGAAATGCTTATGTTCATGCACGACTGACTTACCCCTACTAATATTTTGTCTCTTGATAGGATTCGAAGCCTCATCTTATACTTGCCCCAAATGCTGGTATAGCTGCCTATCCTAGTTGGATGCCGACTATTGTAAGTATATTCGTAAATAACAAGCTATCTTCATACTGTAGCATGCATTTGACTTCAGTTTTTTTGTAGAATGCATTTGACTTCAGTTTTTTTTACCTATATATGCATGTCCTCTTGTGTTACAATTTCAGTTGATGATATTCAAGTAAAATGCATGCAGTCGATTGATATCTCTTGTTTCTGTAACCCAATCTATCTTTATATCAGCTATATGATTCATGGAAGCATGTCTTGGCATTATATTGTAATTACAGATTTACACTTCCTCAGCTCTAGCTGGCAGTTGGCAGTATTGTTGTAAGAGGCTTTTGTTTATTGGTGCTTGTAATCATTTGTATTTCATTTCGTTTCAAGGAAATGATTAGGGAGATTGGAATTCCTGCAATGTTTACGGACTTTTGTGAAGAAGCTGCTCATCTAGCCTCTTGCTGCATAAGCTCCATAACTGGTCAACCCCTGGGAGTCCCTGTATGTGCTATCCTGTGTCTAATTATCTCTTTGCTGTTGTCGTTATGGAGCATCATACTAACACCTTCATCATCTGTCATTTCTTATCCAGATCCAGGTAAATCCTTTCAGGCAGCCGATTGCAGAGAATAATAGTGCACTATACATACCATGCTACTCGAACTGTTTTGTTTTTGGAATGTAGAATAGCCAGTTTGCCCCTTCTATCACCACAAAATATCCAGAAGATGCTGTTGTGGAGAAATTACATTGTAACTTTTTGTAAAAATAGAGAAAGATACTATTAAGAATTTAATTTTGATGAAGTTGCCCTTCATTGTTCTCCCTATGTATGTATTAGAAAGTATATGTGCTTGCAAGATGCACTTATCAAATCATTATTGAAATATAATTGTTGTACACTGTAAGAGGCTTTTTTCGAAGAGAATCGCTTCTTGCCATTCTTTGAATGAAACAACTTGAGATTTTTTTTGAAGTTACAATTAGTAGAATTCTTATCGTTTGAATGATGAAAACACAATGTTTGGTAAAAGGTGTATCTGAATGAAACTGTTAGATTCATGCCTGTGACCTTTTCTTGTCTGCTGAGATCTGCACGTGTGACGAAGCTGTCATATATAATTACACACATGATGACATCAATCCATCTCCCAAAAACAATGTCACACACACACACACACACACACCACATATTAAAGTCAAGACGCCAATCACATAGAATTATAGGCAGCAAAAGAATCAACTCATTTGTACTTTGTATGTTTGTTCATCATCATCATCGTTGAGGAGAGATGAGGCTGAACACCTGCTTCTGTATTCTGATGTTGTTCCCTTGCTTTGCGTTTTCGTCTGCAAGGAGAACATCATCTATCCAAGAGACAATACTGTAGGCCAAACTTTCCAGCACCCTTGAGTAACTTTCAAGTATTGCCTGTCCAATATCCTGTGGGAGAAGAAAACGAAGATGCAAAAGCGTTAGCTATGATGTATAATGTCTCTGGTTCTTTAGTGCACAGCAGTCCTTTTATGGTATCTGGAAGAGATGTGATTGCTAAAACAGTTCTAGTATACGATGTATCAGAGAGAATCAGAGTTCTAATGTTCTGCACATGTATTCACTAGCATACAGTATAAGCAGGCACTGGTTTCACAATGATTAACTTGTCTTGCAAGAGAAATATCAGATTACATGTAGTAATTTTTACATGCATTTTATTTAACCGATCAGCTCTCCTAAACTTATAATCCTTACCTTATTGTACTGAATCTTGCTTGCGTCCAGGGTAGTCTGCGACAGGCCAGGAAACCTTTGTTTCAAGCAGAGCAGGAAGCTCCTGGCCCTGCTTGCCAGGATCAAATTCTTGTCCCCATCAGCATTCAGCTCGGTAACATTCTCCCATTTTGTCACCACATGGGTCATGTTTGCTTTCCTTCTCCACACATACATAGCACCCTCGACACGGTCTGCGATCTCAAGCGCCTCGTGTTCGGATGTCAGGTTGAGGAAGTCGAGGAGGTGATCTGGTGAAAACTGATCCCCTGAAGACATGTACCGGTATATGGCATCACCTGTCCCAACTTTCCCAGTCTGTCAGAGGAACAGAAATGCATCTATCAGAGGGGAAAACTGTGACTAAATTTTTGACAGACTAGATGGAGACTTGAACTCCATGGATCAGATTGGTCAACTGTGTACACGTACCTTTGGGAGCGTTTCTATGTATGACAATGGAATATGCATTTCAGAGAGGATAGCACTGTTGATCTCCATGGCCATCTTGTGAATCTGGCTAGCTTGGTCCCTCTTGTGCTGCAGCTCGCGGTGCGCAGAGTCGGACAGGCCTGATTCTGGCACACACGGCTCAGGCAGCCACCACTTATCCTCGTTCCGTTTGAACGACTTCTTGCTGTCGTTGAAGGACTGCTTCCTCTGGTCTGCATACCAGAACTCTGCCTTGTCAAAGCTTTCCAATATACCCTGCAAACAAGTGCACAGTCAGTCATATACATTCCGGTACCAGATCGAGTTGCTTGATTGGAACTTAAACCACAGGTATCTGGATCAAAACTTTACAAGGAGCATCGTTTCTAGCTTTTCGAGTGCAGGAAGGTTCATCAGAATGTCTGATCTTGGTGAGGTTGCCATCACCTGTAGGCATCAATCACCACGCGCAAATATGTTAGTAAGCAGATGGGGATTGAACAACGATTATCAAGATGTTGGCATTACATCGTGGGTGCTTCCATCAGGTCTAGCCTGGACTTGCGGAGCGAATTCTACAATGTATTCGCAAATGGAGAGGAGGCAATCCATCTCCCGGTTCCACATTGATCTCTTCTCGGGCTGCAGTGACTGCAATCTGTGGCAGGTCCCAAACACGGTTGCTGTGGTCATTAAGGATAGAGGTTAGCCTGCATCTGGACCAGTTCGACAGAGAATTTCATCTGCAATTCCGAGTACTACCATATAGGTTGGTGATGGCATTGGAGATGGCCACAGCAGTGCAGACACCCTTGCCACCCCCTGACATGTCCTCCCCAAGAAGCAGCTTCGTGTACTTCTCCTTCATCAGCTCCATTTCTGAACAGCACACGTCAGCCGGACGGAAGCACAACACGAGGCAAAAATAAAAGAGAGAGATTCAAATAATCCATACCTTCATCCTCCATGGATTTCTCCTCTACAGCTTGTTGCAGCTTCTTCATGCTCAGCTTGCTCATCGCCTGCGAGAGGCGCGACGGTGCTGCAACCTTGAATGATGGTGGCCGCCCCATGCCACGCCCTCGTGGTGAAGGCTCGTGCCCATCGCTGCTCTCGGAGAAGGACGCGACACGGAACAGCGGCCGCGCGTAGTCGCGGTCGTAGCTGTGGTTGTGGAACCCCGGGAAAGCCGAACTGTCCCCCATTGTTGTTGCTGCTGCTGCTCTGCTTCTCTAGACCATCGAAAAAGATCGATGGTACAAGAATGGCGGCAGACCAAGAACAGAGAGAAGACTTTGGTTTAAGGCATAGGCTGGCTTGCCTCTACATGGATTCTTTTAATCAATAGGGTTTAACTACATGGCATGTGAGAAATCTGCCCCCACAGGATACTACGTTTTGATTGGATTGGTGGTTGGAGAGAGTGCTTATCACAAGTTCATCATTGTGTTAACTGCCAGATAGGTACACAAACGGGTACATCTTGCCATCTTGGCTAATAACTTACGTAAGCTGTTAGATCTCTGACACAGATTTTGACTGCAAGTTGTTTCGTACCGGACAAGTGAACGCCAGAGTCTAAATTAAAGGCAAGGACAACATCATACTCCTGTATTAATTGCTATATCGTACTGAACTAGTAGGAGTAGTAATTTTTTTTGACCATCATTACATCTTCCCAACATCAGTACGCCACCTTCAGCCATTCTCCAGTTCTTAACAATATGTAGGCGACATCGATGTTATCTAGTGCGCGAACAATTTTCCTGTTTGGAAGAAAAAACGATGCTTCTCAAGCAGCTAGGCATGCTGCTCCACTAACTCTTGTAATCAAAGCCACGTATAACATACTTCGTGCCTGCCACGATCATCTATCAATTTGAAAAAGGGAAACATGTATCTCGCGGCAACGATATGGTGGGCACATAAGAGCAGTATCTTAATGCTAGGCAATGGAACATTAAATAGGCAAGAAGCGATCAAGGTGGCTGACACTATCCCCTACCTCAAGATTGTTAAAGTAAGATCTGGTAATATGGTAGCTCATAAACTAACAGCTTTCAGACGGTCTGTTGGTTGTAGTGGTGTTTTGCACTCCTCTGTCCCAGATTTTGTTATGGAACAAGTGGTGAGCTATTGTAATTAATATATGCAAAACACCTTTCATAAAAAAATATAGGTAAGAAGGTGGCTGGCCAGTCAGAGGCATGCTTGTTTTTTCATCGACAGAGGGAATATTTTAATATCGAGAAAATATCAATTACACCCAGTTTATTACAACAACATAATATTAAGATTTATTCGGGAAGATGCATACAACCAGAAAAGGAAAAATGCCCCGCTAAAGCGACCGAAGACCCGTACCATCAGGCAGCGGGAAGCGACCACCATCACTGGCGGATTTCGAACAAGGTCCTGCAACTAGGGTTGAAAACGCTAAGAGCATCTCCAGTAGATGATCTATTTTAGGGCACCTTTTTTTGGTTTTAGGGCACCAACTTTTGGTGTTTAGGGCACGAAAATTAGATTTGCTCCGGTGGATGATGTATTTTAGGGCACGAAAACACGATATGCTCCGGCAGATGATGTAAAATAGGGCACCAAACAGTACAACGATAGCATATTTATAGTATACAAACGACATATTTGAACTAAAAACATGTAAATTTAATCGAAATTCGAAACTTCTAGTACACATACTAGATTTGTACTACACTTCTACTACTATATTTCAACTAGCTGGTCTCGACGGTCTTCTTCCCCGCCGCATTCCTCGCCGAAATAAAACTCGAGCTCCGCCTGCACATACTCCGGATGCTCTGCAACTCGTCTGCCTGTACATACTCCGGATGCATCACGCGCACCCCGCGGAAGCCGGTGTTGCTCAGCATGCGGCGACATCTTGCGACAGCGGTAGGAATCGGCTGCAGTGCGGTGCAGGGCTCCGGGCGGGAGGGGGAAAGGAATTTTTCAGGTGGCTGCCGCTTTGATATTCAGTAGGCCAACTCGTGATGTATGTATGTATGAGGGACGAGAGGTACTTTGACGTTTCCTCCTCTCATCCGCTGACCATAACTAGACCAAGAGGTCGGGCCACGTGGGCCTTTAGCGCGGTAGTGGCCTGGTTCCGACTCGGTAAATGGCCATGGGCCACGAGTTTGGGGGCTTCTCCTCCGTTTTTCGTTCAATTTTTAGCGTGTCATCATATGCTGACTTCGGTAGCGGAAGTGGCCTGCCAACGCGGGGGAGTGTCCTTAGACTAGTCACAATGGGGAGTATCATATACTAGTATCATGCATATGATAATGTATGGTATCATATAACACTGCATTTATTAGGTTGTAGACTCATTTTGCATTGGAATCCGTTATGTTACGGTATCTACCTATGATACCACTATCACCTCTCTCATCATTAATTGCAGTGACACGTCAGCTTTTTGCCAACATGGCATGCATGATACCACCTATGATACCCCCATTGTGACTAGTCTTATATATATATGTTGTTTCTAATGTTTTCTCCTTAGGTTTTCCCTTTTTTCGCAAACTTTTTTGTAGGTGAAGGCGTGAAGCTGCTATAATTTTGTGCTGGTGACTGACTTGCCGCACTTTTTTCATTCCTAAGGAGAGATGGTTTGTGATGTGTCGCCTCGTTCTTCCCAGAGGAACGGTGATTCTTCACCGGGTCGCTCAAGAGAGAAGTTGAAAGCCTCAAGTGAGCCCATGAAGCGCGTGAACAAGAGGACGAGGAAGCCTCCTCGGAAGGCCCATGAAAGGATGATGCCGATGGGTCGGCCGCTTCCAAGAGGACCTCGGAGTGGCGTGTCCACTCTCCACCGCACTGTCACCTCTCCTTACGTCGGAAGATCTAGAAGGAGGTGTCAAAGGAGTGGTGTGTCCCCTCACCACTGTGGGACAACCTGCACGACGACGAGTTCATCGGCCTCAGTTGGGCTTTGCTAGCGTCGGCCGCCGAGATCGAGGTGGACTCCCCGGCTTAATGAAGGTCAACGAGCTCACGACGCATCAGGCTTCCTCCTCTGTCGGCGACAACAATTCCAGCTCGACTGTCAACCATCTGGATGCCTCGTCCTTTGACCCTGACTACGCCGCCTCCTCCTCCACCGCCTACCTGTACATCTCCTCCTACGACGACGACACCAACTTCCACTTCTACAGCGGCGGCGAAGCTTAAGCGTTAGGAGGGTTTCATCTAGATTTAAAATTCATACAAAATATTGTAAAATGACAATAAATTTGAATTAAAGTTTAACACTTTGCTTTATATACGATTTTAACTTTTTGATTTTGGTTTGGAGGCATCGCTGGGCTGGTTTGGAGGCATCGCTGGGGCAGCCCAGCGATGCCGGTGGAGACTCCATAATTAAGCATCCCGTGTCAGACGGTGAGATAAATCGGACGCTGGCGCCGGAAAGTGTTTTGAAAATTCGAAAATCATATTTGTGAGTTTAAAAAAGTTTGGATGTAGCCACTGATTTTTCCCACAAATGTGAAAAATATTAATTTGAAACACTTTATATTATGGGCTACACAAAATAACAATCTAACAAAACTTAGAGACTTGTAAATATGTATACTTAGATACACACTTTTGTTATTCTTGTGTAATTCAGAATACAAAGTATTTGAATTTGATATTTTACACGTGAGTGGGATATGCTATTGGCTATACCCGATTTTTTTCAGAATTTTTTAAAACACATAAAATATTTTAAATTAACGGGGGCACTGGATCTCAGGAGTGAAAAATCTCCACTCCGCTGGCGCCCAGTATTGAGATACTGGGAGTAGTTAGCGTAAAACTACCACTCTACAGACTAAATCACAAAAAACTACCACTTTTGCCCGCAAAAAAAACTACCACTTTTGGTCCGTTGATAGCAAATTGCGCTAAAATTCGATTTGGCTGCTGTGACGGCCTTGCAGTTTATACCAACGAGACAGCCCTTAACGGCACGAAACGGCCGCCGTCTATCCCTTGCCACGTAATCTCTGACGGGTGGGCCCGCCCAGTCAGTTTCCGTGTCAATCCGCAGCCAAATCGATTTTTAGCGCAATTTGCTATGAACGGATCAAAAGTGATAGTTTTTTGCGATTACGGGCAAAAGTGATATTTTTTGTGATTTACTCTATAGAGTGGTAGTTTTACGCTAACTACTCAGATACTGGAGACGTGTCCGAATTAGAATTTTCGGGAAAAAACTTCAACTTGCAATCTAAGTGGACCCGGAACAGTTGCTGACAACCACCGCAGTAAATTATAGTTGTTGTTTATTCGCGGAGACAGCGGAGTAAATTGTGTCCGCAAAACAGATTACGAGTAAGCGACATGTGGAGTGACTGGAGAAAAAGATGAGAAGAAGAACGCAAAGGCTAGCCACACACGTCTCCCGCTGCGGTAGCTCTTTGACCTGTAGTTGCAACCGCAGGCAGCTGCTTCCGAGACTCTTTCTTGCCTCGACACCAAGAAAGGTAGCTGCCGCCTCCTCTGGTTTCGGCGCTTCACTGCTGTTCGTCTCTGCCCCAAGACCGAGTGGACGCGACCTACTCGTCTCCGATGCCTCTCTTCACCCTGCTTCAAAGGTACATATAGGTTTTGTCTTCGGATTGCCTTCTCTCTCAGTATTGTACCTGAGTGCCTTCCCTTCTCGTCGGTGTCGGAAGGTTTCCGTTGCTTGGATCGCTTTGCGTTCCGAGCTCCGCAAATCCTCCAAGAGAAGATTATTTCGGTAATTGTTATCTAGTTACAGTTGCAGCACGAACAAGAACAGAATGGATACTGCTATTTGATGGATAGAGGCTCTTGTCTTTGATGCTGCCTGGCCTGGCCTGCCACTGCCCCCTTTTGCAATTACCTGTCTCAGCTGAGCAAATCCCTAGCTTAATCGATTAATCTCCCATCTGGAATCGATTTCCGCCACCTGCTTATTTCGCGCAATTTCCCATCGCCCATGACGTTGACCATTTCCATCTCCTTGTATCCCAGCATTTCCTCTGTTAGTTCACAAAACTCAGCCTCAACATTGCCCCAATAGCGACAGAAGATATGCTTGGTCAAATGTCTCCTGAAGAACCCAACCTCATCTCTCTTTTTTTTGCAGCCCTTCCGTTTGTCGGTGTGGTCACAACACTGAACTCTGAAGTTCCACCGATGTGAATGTGATGTCCATAGCGTGCTGCTTGCCGGTCGTCGAGTGCGTGTACTGCCTGGCATGTACACGGTGGGTGTGGCAGCGCTGCCTCCACACCACCGGCTACGACAGCGAGACCTGGGGCCTCGCGTCGTCCGGGGAGTTCGAGCCTGTGCCCCGGCTATGCCGATTCATACTCGCAGTCTACGAGGATGACCTTGAAAATCCACAGTGGGCACCTCCGGGTGGCTATGGCATCGAGCCCCGGTGGGTGGTGCGCCGGAGGACATATGAGCACACGCAGGGTCATGCTCCGACATACTTGCTGTATGTCGACCGCCGGCATTCAGATGTCGTGCTCGCTGTTCGGGGCATGGACATGGCGAAAGAGAGCGACTACGTTGTGTTGCTGGACAATAGGATCGGACAGAGGAGGTTCGACGGTGGCTACGTGCATAATGGCTGCTTAATGCTGCCGAGTGGGTGTTTGATGCCGAGTGTGATGTGCTGAGGGACCTTCTGGAGAGGAATCCTGGTTACACGCTCACCTTTGCAGGGCATTCTCTTGGTTCGGGTGTCGTGGCCATGCTGGCTCTGGTGGCAGTGCACAATAGGGAGCGGTTGGGTGGCGTGGACAGGAACAGGATACGGTGCTTTGCGATGGCGCGTCCCAGGTGTATGTCCTCAATTTGGCGGTCCGTTATGCAGATGTCATTAACGCAGTTATTCTCCAGGTGAGACTACATTACCACACTAATATAATATTTTACACCTTCTTTCTAAGTGTGTTGGCAAGAAAATACATACTTGCTTGAAGTTCAGCTATGTCCCTAGCACTTCACAGTTAAAAGTTATCTTTAGCTCTCACTATACACATTCATCTTTTCGTAGCAAACAATGCTATGGTATTCAAAGCATGTGCTGAATTTACTTTGGCCGTCCATCATTGACATTTTCTGCTATCATTTGTTGGGATCAACAATCCAACTGAATATGTTTTGTGATATTTTTATTTGATCGACAGGACGATTTTCTGCCCCGCACAGACATTCCCTTGGAAGATATTATCAAGTCACTCTTCTGGTAGTGAGACTTTCTTCTTATCTAGTATTATGTCAACACGTACATTATACTTGCAGGGATTTATTGTCCTTTCTAGTCTATATCTTTTCAGGGTGCCTGATGCAGTCCTCTTTGTACAGCTTGCCGTGCCTGCTATGCG
Organism: Poa pratensis; assembly: GCA_947311845.1. Taxonomy (NCBI): domain Eukaryota; kingdom Viridiplantae; phylum Streptophyta; class Magnoliopsida; order Poales; family Poaceae; genus Poa; species Poa pratensis. The sequence continues at coordinate 100,695,409 of CAMZMU010000063.1, forward strand.
GAAATTGCCTCATAGACACATGTATACCCGAAAGTGTCATGTTGAGAGATCCAAGGCATCTGTATGCACCAGGCCGGCTTTACCACATCGTTGAAAGGAAACCTTTCAGGTATATGATTTTTCCTTCCCTTCCGAAATGTTATGCTCATCCAGTCATCTAATGCTAGTACTGTTTGCTAGTATTCATTAAAACTAGCAATGTGAAGTTTCCTTCCAGAAAGGTGAAGTATACCCAATGAAGAGCTCTAAGCTCTATTTGCATTTATTTCATCTTCTGAAAATATGATACGAAAATTGCCCTTTTATCTTTTTGCTTTGTAACTGAATGTTCCATTATGACATATTGCCCTTTAATGTTTAACAAATTTGGTTTCTATATATTTGAGTGATCTTTTTCCTACAAATGTATAGGAGTATCAATTCATTAGCTTGTGCAACTATGAAATATTTTACTTGAGATTTATAGTATCTTAAAACATTGCTGTAGGTGTGGAAGATATCCGCCTGCCGTAAGAACAGCAGTTCCAGTTGATGGCAGATTTGAGCACATTGTTCTTTCTCGCAACGCAATTTCTGACCATGCTATTATCTGGATAGAAAGGGAAGCCCAAAAGCAATAGATGTAAGTATGAGCCTATCTTCAACCATGGTAGTAGTAATTAACAGAAAGTTCACACTACTACCAAACACTAATGCACAATAAATCTTGCCTAAAGTTTTGAACAAAATGTTGCACTAATTTTCCATGGAAGTTCTTTCAGGATCAGACTTTTCGATCACTGATCAACTATTCTTCCATATAAATACTTACCATAGAGTTACTGTGATGTGCAATTTTAGTGTTGACAAATTCTCTACAAATTAACAGCTTCCACGTTTCAGTTAATGCTGGAGAATGAGAGAACCATGAAAGCGCCTGAGAATCAAAGGATGGATGCTGAAACCACCTTAGCAAGGGATCACGGTGAGGAGCACCAGGCAGCCTTGAGGCGCGCTGCTGCGCTAGGAATCGCTGATGTGAATCTGCCATCAACATATGGTACCTTCAGCGAAAACACGACCCTTGAGCCGGACGAGGGATATCCAGTACTGTCGGAGAGCGGCAGGCACAGAACGTTATGGGATGAGTGGATCGCGAGGATATTTGAGAAGGATGAGTCCGGGCAAATGGTTCCGCAAAGATGATGGAGTTATTTGTCGAAATTAGAAAATATGTACAGTCGATTATTGGTACCTAGTTTTTCCTGTCACGTCTTGAGCCTGTTTTGGAAACCTGAGACCCGTCAAAAACATGTTCATCCGGGCAAACGGTGTTGAAGGAAGTAGGGATTCCTGATCTTGGCCAAGATATTTATAGGTGATAAGTATATAATGATCAATTAGTTTTGCTTTCTAGTCGCGAGTTTTACCAATGCATCATATGTTTTGGATTTTTGGGACAAATTTCTGGATGGATTGGTCCCTACGACGTCCACATTCGTGTATTCCTGGCTGGAGGCGTTTTCAGTCCAGTCGACTAGGACGTCGGCCAAAACTTGGGACTTGATTGCTGTGCCGAGTACAGTATATGTTACGAGGCACAAACTCAATAGCCCATTTGACGACTCTGCATGTTGCATCCCGATTGCCGATTAATAATAATCAGATAAAGGCGCGTAGCCTAATACAATGCTCTTGGAAGTAATGCAGGATAAGACTGGACAGTGGTTAGCTGGCGCCGTTTGGTAGTCCTATCCGAAGAAGGCGGATGGCACAAGGCTATCACTGAAGAGGAAGGGAGCCTGGGTGTACATCTTGCCGTCAGTCAGCTCTATCTGCTTTATGATCTTCTTCTCGATCAGATGGCACAGGCCGAGGAGACCAGACATGTATCTTCCGCCAAGGACCACGTCCGGGATACCAGTGCCCACCGCCCAGCCCGCACGGAACAGCGGCGGAAGGTCGACCCGGGCGCGCCGTGCCCAGCTCCGGTCGCTGCTGTAGTCCTCGAGGACCCAGAGGTCCAGGCAATCGTCAAGGAAGGTCGCCAGCGCCAGCATCCCGTTCATCGGGGGAATTGATTATAACCCCCTCAGCTCGCGTGCCTTTGATCATAAGCCCTCTTGTTTGCGTGTCTCGCTCAGAAGCCCCCACTTCGTCTAATTGTTGAGGATAGCTCCCTTTGGCATGGTTAACAGATTTGTCAACACATAATCGACAAATTAACACCGTTCCACGATTTAGAACAACCGGAACCAGCAAAATTCGCGGAAAATAGGAAGGGATAAAGCTTGTAGCCTGCGGATGAGGGGAAGACTCGGCGGCAGCGGCCAGGTCCGGCGGACGGGAGGAGGTGGGGGAGGACGCGGGTGGGGAGACGGAGGCGAGGGCCGGTGGCGGAGTGGCCAGAAGCCATGGAGGCGAGGGCCGCGGCAGAGCGGCCGGGGGCGACAGAGGCACGGCCAGCCGGCTAGGGGATGTGAATAAATGGAGGCGGTGGACGGGGGAGGGAAAGGAGGGCAGGGCGCAGCGGCGGCCAGGTGCGATGGACAGGAGGGCAGAGCGGCGGCCAGTTCGCGGGCGAACAGAGGAGGAAGAAAGCGAACAGGCCAGGTCTTCTGTTTCTATCGTGAACTGAAGGAAATAGCGGAGGGGTAAAGTGGTCAATTCGGATTAAAATTAGGCTAGAATATTTGATTATTAGCTTAATACAGATATAACAATGCCAAAGGGGATACCAACAATAATTAGACGAACTAGGGGGGTTAGAAGCGAGGCACACGAACAAAGGGGCTTAAGATCAAAGGCGCACGATGATGGACGTACTGGACGGGGAACTGGGTGTAGAACTCGACGACTAGGTTGGGCGCCACTGCTCCCAGTCGGCGAGGACCTACTCCTGTGCTGCTGCCGGCTGAGAAAACATAGTGCGCCGCCGAGCCGGTTGGTCGTTCGTTGGCAAGGACCAGGATCCGGTGCTCACAGGACGGCCGGTGGAGGTAGAAACCGCATGGCACTAGCAAGCCGCAAGAAGGCGGCCTCAGATCTAGCCAAGCCCCTTGCCGGGTCACCGGGTTGTACACGAAAAAAGAAGCGATCACGCATCTGTAATCTGCAAACAGCAGTAGTCCATGGCAAGAACCAATCATGTCTGTGGCGCGACGATGCTTGGGGAGCTGGAGATTACGCCCGTCGTCGCCCGTCTCGTCCACTTGGCGCCGGAGCGACAGCGGGATTGTAGAAAGAACCGTCTCAGGTTGCGCACGGACGAGCAGTTCCATGGGACGGCGGCGGGCTTGCTCCGCGAGGAACAAAGGGTCGGTTAAGGTGCGGTACCACGCTTTGCAGACGGCTCGGCAGCGGAGCACGGAAGTAGACGGAAGCCAGAGCAGGATCTCCCTGACCACGTCGTCGTTCAGAGTCGCGTTGGTTTCAGCAGACGGCGACATCGACATACCGTGTATTCCGTGCTTCGCTGCCGTCTGCCTGAACGATGGCGGAAGTTCCTCGATCTCCCTGACCACGAGTATATCCTTTCCCTTTGATATACACGGCATCGAGGAAGTTCTCTTTGCGGAAAACAACTAGGTTTCCTTATCCGAACCCAAGAACTCACTGACTATTTGATTCTTAGCGTGAGTTTGTCACCGAGACCTGGAAATTCGCAGCGTGATTTTGTCACCGAGACCCGGAAATTCGTTTTGGAATATAGAGCAAGTGCTCTTGCGACCGGAATTTTTTAAATGTAAAAAGAAATTCGAACAAAAATTTCGCACGCACATCTCGACATTCCATGTGCACACATCAAATTTCACGAAAAAATAGAAAAATTAGCACCTGTAAAAAGATAAAAAGATGTCTTTAAAAATGCCTTTAGGCACAACACAAAAAATATCAGTTTCGTAAAGTAACTTTGTAGATATAGAATGTTGAGATGTGCGCACCAATTTTCTTATCCAAATCTTTTGTCATTTTAGATGTGTTTAAAATGGATTTTAAAAATCAGAAGCATAATATGTTTCCGGGTGCCAAAACGCTACTCCAACTTACAACTAGCTATTCTCTCTTAGTTGATTATTGGTGTGAATTGGTCGGGGAAGAAGTAGCCAAAGGCGACGCCGACATCCAACTGGTGCGAATCGGGGGAAGATGGAGCCGGCGGCGTTCCAGATCGTGGCGACGAGGAAAGTCGGCAGGAATAAATCAGAAGAGAAAACGACGAGACATATAGTCTGTGTCTCAATAACAGGCGTGCCCCGCGCGTCGGAGGCATACGTGGCGACGCGCTCCGTTGTGCCCGGGGCCGCCCGAGGACTCCCCAAGATGAAGGCTTGGGGTGGGCGTTCCGGACAGAAAAATGAGACGCGCCGGACCATTTTCGCGTTTGGGCGTCGCGAGTGGGAGCCGATTTTCGTCCGGCACGCCCCAAATGCCTTTGGACGGCCGTTTGCGCGCCCCGAGTGGAGATGCTCTGAGGGCACCTCCAACGGCTCTCCGCAAACGGATGGGCCGTGTCCGATTTTGTCCAACCGGACAAAGGGTGTGCTCCAAGGGGCCAGGCAAATGAACAAGTGTCCGCATGGACACGCGGCTCGCCACAAACTTGGCCCAAATTTAGTCGCAATTTGGGGACGCCGTGGACATGTCGTGTGTCTGTCCGTTTTCGCCCCTGGCCCACACGTCAGCGAGCGTGGCCGCTTAACCTCCTCCACGTGGTTCTTTTTAATGGGGACCAGCTACCACCGGAGGAGGACAAGGACTCCGAGCTAGAGGAGGAGGACGACGACACAGTGGAGGACAGCAGCACCGTCGTGAAGTAGGAGGCCGAGGACACGCTCCCCGACTGGGGCGCGTACTACGGTGCCCAGCCTGCGCCGGCTGTCAACGACAACGCCGAGGACGCGGAAATCCATACCGCCATCACACTATTAGAAATGTGCTTATAGCCACCAGCCTACCGCTGGCGGACGGCATTTGTGTCCGCCAGCGTTACGACCGCTGGCGGGCGGTTTTCCGTGACCGCCACTGGTTCTACACGTACCGTTGGCGGACATCCAACGGTGCCCGCCAGCGGTAGTAGCAGGCAGATGCGAGGAGGCGGGGCTAACTACCGCTGGCGGACGACCCTGGTGCCCGCCAGTGGTAGGAAACGTACCGCTGGCGGACGGTATATAGCGCCCGCCAGCGGTAGTTGAATCGGATGGGGAGAAAACTAGCAAATTACCGCTGGCGGGCACTGGAATCCGTCCGCCAGCGGCAAGTGAAATACCGCTGGCGGGCAATCCACACCGTCCGCCAGGGGTAACTTAGTATGTAAATTCATATAACTAGGAAAATTGTATTTATAAAAATAATCTGTAAATTTCCTTTGGAACCATTGCTTCCTATACCAAGACACACCTATGTGTCGAATATGAGCACTTTATCACAAACTATGCGTTGAGAATTGACGTAACTTGGTCATTTGGTTCGAAACTTTTATAGATGTTTATACATGATAGTGCTTTTTGTGAAGAATGTTTCTGAAACTTTTGTCAAAAATCAAGTTTATCATTTTACATAGCAACTAAGTACACATGAAAAGACTTTATGTAAGAGGATATATCTTTTTGAGTGTTTTTTTTACGAAAACTGTCGATCGAAACGGCCGGCCACCACCAGGACTATTCACCAAAAGAGGTCAAATTATCTAAAAATTTGGATTAATTTCGAAAAATCAGCATAAACTCATTTAACTAGGAGAAATTAGATAGAAATGAAGAAAATTCCTAATACTTGGGAGATTATCCATTGTTTAAATAATACAAAACAAATATAAAACAATGTCTACATTGCAGAATAATTCAAAGTAGGGAACATTATTTTCCTCACTTTACAAAAGTATCATTGATCAAATATGCAAAAGTATCACGCATACATCTTTATTTAATCCAGTTACATAGCTCGGGTCCATTTTTATTTAACCATAATATCACTAATACATAGCAGGAACCATCACAGGGTCAATACTCACATGAGAAGGAACCCTATGAAGAATCTATCATCTACTGTCATACGCCGTTGGCGTATCCAACATAAACACGTAGCGACGGACGTGCCCGTCCTCCTCCCTGATACGGCGACGTACCACCTCCTCGGGGGCCGGCTCCCTCTGCCCCGAGCATGGCCCACGCGACTTCCACCAAAGAAGATCCGGGTCGACAACGTCACCTGGATTCCTCACCAAGCTACGCGTCCCGGAAGATACCACCTCCCAGTGCCAGCCCGGCGGAGTCCAGTCCCGGACATCGCCCACGTCCAACAGGGACATCGTCGCCGAGATCTGAAAAAAATGAGTGGGGAATTTGATCAAACACCAAAAGTGCATGCAACCTAGGTAGGAGAGGCAGGGGAGGGAGAGGGCAGCACCTTGGGGAGGGGACGGAGGGGAGGTCCACGGCGGTGTAGGAGTAGTGCGGCGCCGGCGGAGGACACGGCGGGCTCGGGCGGCGCCGGGCGCGGAGGAGGGCTGCGCCGGCGCGGAGGACGGCAGGCTCGGGCCTCTACTAGTCCCTGGCCTTATATATAAGCAAAAGTAAAAAAAAATCAAAAACAGGAAAAAAAAACCTAAACCCTAGACCTTACCACTGGCGGACGGAACACACTGTCCGCCAACGGTACGTTTCCCTCGCACGGGCCCACCGCGGCCCACCCACCTTATCGCCTCCCCACACTCCCACCCGCGTGCGGCCGCCCAAACCCTATCCACTCCCCACCCACGCGCCGCCGCCGGCGCCCCCACCACCGCCCCTTCTCCCTCTACCACGACTGCCGCCGCCGCCCCCTTCTCCCTCTACCGCGACCGCCCGCCGCCGCCCCCCACTGCACGCCACCGCCCCCGAGCCGCTCCTCCGCCACCGCACGCCACAGCCGGAGCGCGCCGGCATGCTTTAGAGTTGACCCTATTTCATTTTTATAGAATGCCGATGATTACATCTTTCTATATTCAAATTCGTTGTGTAACATTTTTTATTTGCCTTGTATAGAGCATGCCGCCGTGACGCCGCTCCATGAGCGGGTTCATTGGCGTCCGTCACCGCCCATCTGGTCGCTGGTCCGCAGAGATCACCGTGGACGGCCAGCGTTGGTATATGGGGACCTTCGACACGGCGGAGCTTGCCGCGCGCGTGTTCGACACGGCAGCATGGAGGTTTGGACGGCCTCGTGCCGAGCTCAACTTCCCTGACGTTGAGTCCCGGGAGGAGGTTGAGTTCCTCGCGCCGCCGATGGAGATCGTCGACATAGCGGCATAACCGCCGCCAGGGGATAGCTCGCCGCGCTGCCGAGATCGACGAGTGGCGGATGGACGCGCTGCGCCGCAACCGCCCCGATATGGTGCAGGCGGAGCTGGACTTCTACGCCTCGAGGAACAAGAAGAGGAAGGCGAGCTCCGACGCTGGACCCTCCACTGCAGCGCCGCCGCGCGAGAAGACCGGCAACGATTCGGACTTCGCGTCGAGCTTCTGGGATGATAGATCGGACTCATCGTCCGACTTGAGTTCATGCTGGGGACCTTGAGTAGTTTTAGGTTAATTTCAAGTTAGCTTAAGTGATGAACTAATGCATGTTGTTTAGCCTATCGAAGTTTAAGCTTAAGTTCATGTTGTTTTAGGTTTGTAATGCATGTGTGATGAACTAAAGTATCTGTGTATGACACTTTGATCATTTGTATGTGGTCTTGTCTATATTTATGTTTTTTATTTGGTGTATGTACGTAAATTTACTGTATTTATGCTGTATATAATGCTGCAATACGATTTTCAAGAAAACAATCCCAGAAAATATACCGCTGGCAGCCGTGCTGGATTACCGCTGGCTGACGCTTGCCCGCCAGCGCTGGACATATACCGCTAGCGGGCGCAATTTCTGCCCGCCAGCGGTAAGGGCGCTTACCGCTGTCGGACGGCCGGCCGCCAGCGGTAATTATTACCACTGGCGCAGTGATCGCTGGCGGGCGCCCGCCCGCCAGCGGTAGGCCATTTCTGTCCGCCAGCGGTAGGCTTTTTCCTACTAGTGTCAACCAGTCCAATCTGGAGGAGCTGGCAATGTGGCCGGAGATCTGGCGCGTGCTCCCTAATTCGGCGGAGTCGGTGGTGCAGCGAGTACACGAGGAGGAAAAGGCGGCTCGCTGGCAGGTGTCGTGGTTGCCGTGGCAGGACCATGAGGCCATGCAGGCCTGGATGCCTGCACCCGCATGGCCACAACCTCTGGAGGCACCGGAGACGCCTCCTCCGACCGCTCCATCAGCGCACCAGTACGCGCCACCGTCGTACATTGTCCTCTCTAACGACGAGGACTAGGAGGCCACGGTGTCGTTCTGAACGCGGCGGTACCAGCCCCCAACGAACTCAGTAGCAATAGGGTTCTTTTTTATTTTTGTGAAATATTTTGTGACTCTGGCCCGTGGGGCCCTAATCAAAACATTATGTTTAATTATTTCAGTGTGCAATTTGTTTATGTTTTTTTTGGTTGGGTGCACCTCTCCCCAAAGGGATATGGGCCTAAAATGTGTCCGTGGACCGTCCCAAACAGACAAAAACCGACACAATTCATGTCCATTTTGCGGAGACCGTTGGAAGTGTCCTGATGGATGTAACCCGACATCGGTGTGTATTGAAAATATGAGCAATTTAGCATATGATTTAATCCATGAAAATAGGAAACAATTAATGACTAAATAATGGGTATTAAACTAAAAAACGTTAGGCAGCATGATCTCCAACATAGAGTATAGAGTTACGTTACTACGTACGGTGCAACAGTTACCGGCGTCTAGATACTTAAAATTTAATGTAAGATTTGAATTACTTGTGATCCTTCAAGTTGAGATTAAAATTGAATAATTGCTGACGATAGCTGACGAAGACCACGAACCCCCGTTGGGATTGCTTTGTTCCCATAAATCCCATTCGACCACGCGACCGCCAAGTCGTCTTCTTTTCTTCGACGACGCGCCGATCACGATCAGGAAGCCACCATGCTCGCGACCGCGATGCTGCCGGCCGCCACCCGCTCGATCGAGGGGCTGCTAGCGGGCGGCGCGGCCGTCTTGGCGGACGAGCTGCGGCGGCTTCGGCGGAAGCTCGACGACGCGGCGAGCCTCGCGGCTGACGCCGAGGCGAGGGAGGGCCGCGACACCAGCGCCAGAGCTTGGCTGCGGGCTCTACGGGACGTCCTGTACGAGCTCGGGGATGCCGACGCAGACTTCAGCCGCGCCGCCGCTCAGCCACAGGAAGGCCGGAGATCGGTACGCACTAGCCCCTGGAGCATAGTTGACTAATTTGATATGCCTGCGCATATGGGCTGAGCCTGAGCGCATACACAATTTGCTTTACCAATAACTGCACACTTCATGAATTCCCCAACTCTACACTAGTACATACTACAATATTAGATGCGTATAAGCTTTTCATTTTTGCTAGTTCATTCATGCTTATAAGACACGAGTACAAATTAGAACTGCAGACATTGTTGCAAGACATGCTTTTAGATGCATGTAAACTACCTCAACCAATTCACGTTGATGGAATTGAGGCTCATTCGGAATTCATATAATCTTGATCACTGTTCAAGATATATTCCGATATTTCGATAAATCGGCCGATTTATCGTTTCTCAGTGTCTGACCGATAAGATAAATCGGCCGATAAATTGGCCGATATGCCGATAAATCGGCCAATTTACCCCTTATCTTGGGTCGACCGATAAGTTCCCGATAAGCGATATCCCCAACATTGATCTTGATATGGATGCACAGATATAGCATATTAGCATCTTCTGCAAGTTTTTTCATAATTAAAATCTTGATGTTTGCAGTTTCGCCACCGGTTCATGTTACCGCCCAATGTCAATGGGATCCGGCACAAGACTTTGAGGACCAGCATCATCAGCCTGAATATGAAACTGGATGGCATTTTGAATAAGGGTTCTGAACTTGGGCTTCTGTCAGCCAGCCATGATATCCTAGATGGACGATCTGAATTTTCTGAAGAAGTGGTTCCTGATTATGATACAGTCGGTGATATTGACAGTGAAAAGAATAAATTGATTGACATACTGACAGACAGGCAAAGTGCTAACATTGTTGTCACCATCCTAGGGCTGGTGGAATGGGCAAAACTACTTTGGCGTGGAAAATACATGATGACCACCGCACAAGAAATGCTTTTAGTATGATTGTGTGGGTTAGTGTCTTCAGTGACTTTGATGATATTGGGTTACTGTCTGCAATTGTAAGAGCCGCCGGTGGAAATCCCAGAGGAGCAACAGATAGGATGCGACTTGAGGCCATTTTGGCTGCTATGCTTAAAGGAAAGAGATTCTTACTGGTGCTTGATGGCGTGTGTGGTCATCATATTTGTGAGAATTTCCTTGATGCTCACTGGCATGTTTTTGGTCACGGAAACCGGATTTTGATCACCACTGGGGATGAGAGTGTTGTAACAAAAGTGAAGCCTGCCTACATCCATCAGGTGAAGGAATTGACATTTGAGGACTGTTGGTCCTTACTTTGCCATAATGCACATTACGATGAGAGCCTTCAGGCAGCACTTTAAGGAATATCGGAATAATGATTATCCAAAAGTGTAACAAGATTCCAATGGCTATTAAGATTATAGGCGATGTCCTAAGAACAAAGGAGCAAACCAAAGTGGCCTGGCAGAGAGTGTATGAAAGCAAAGGATGGTCTTTCATGGACCTTCCAGATTCGGTTCATGGCTTAACTGGGGCCATCTATTTGGGCTACAATGATTTACCATCACGTCTGAAGCAATGTCTAATTTATTTATCACTGTTCCCGAAGGCTCTGTCATTAGGCAGCAGTTTGTTGGTCAACTGTGGGTTTCAGAGGGATTCATTGAGGAACAAGATAGCTGCAATATCGAAAAGACTGCAGAGGAGTATTACAGGGAGTTGGTATCAAGAAATCTTCTGCAACCTGAAGTTGGAAACCATGACATAACAAGATGCACTATGCATGAGCAGATCAGATCATTTTTACAGTTCTTCTCGAAAGATGAAATTTTCTCTGGTGACCTGAAGCCTAGTATCAATGGGAGTTCAATTGAAGGGTTGCGACAGGTGTGGCTTAGTAGAAATGAGCCAGCTACAAGCTTGGAAGAAATAGTAGCTGTATCCAGCTTGAAGACAGTTATTCTCTACAAGAACCCAGTGAGCAATTATGGTTTAGATAAGCTGTTCCAGGGGCTCAAATATTTGCAAGTGTTGGACCTTGGTGATACGGAAATTAAGTACATCCCGGCGAAACTGGAATTTCTTGTTCACCTTAGGCTCCTTAATCTTTCACAGACCAGAATTACAGAGCTTCCAGAATCCATTGAATGTCTCAGAAAGTTGCAGTTCTTGGGTCTCCGGTACTGCAATTGGCTGCACACTCTTCCAAAAGGAATTGGCAAGCTGCAGAGTTTGCGAAGTCTCGACCTTCGAGGAACTAGCTTACATCAAGTTTTACCAACTTTGGAAAATCTGAAGCTGCTCTCTACGCTACATGGTTTTATAGTAAATTGTACGCCCATGCGCGAGGATGATCCAAGCGGGTGGCCTTTGGAAGACCTGAATTCTCTAAATGCACTGAGAAGTCTGCAGATACTGAAGATGGAAAGAGTCTCAGATTGTTTGAGAATGCAGAAAGCCATGCTGGAGAACAAGTCTCATCTTAAGGAGCTTGAATTATGCTGTACCACTGATGATAGACAGGCTGAAGTACCAGAGGATGATGCTAGAACACTAAAAGACACATTTGATTGCTTTTCTCCTCCGCAATGTTTGAAATCTCTCAAAATGGTGAGCTACTACGCGAAACTTTGCCCTGATTGGTTACCTCGTCTCTCAAACCTCCAGAGGCTTGTTATTACTGATTGCAAATTCTGTGAGCATCTGCCGGACCTGGGCCAGTTAACTCAACTAAAGTTCCTTACCATAACCGGATTTTCCAAGTTACTTACCATTGAGCAAGAGCGAACATTGGCAAGCAGTCGTTTCCTAAGCTAGAGCAGTTGCATCTTAAAGACATGCAGAATCTTGAATCGTGGATGGGATTTGAATCTGGTGATATGCCATCTCTTGTGAAATTTCGTCTGGGGAGTTGTCCCAAGTTAAGGTACCTCCCATCCGGCATCAAGTACTCCAAAGTCCTGACAAGCATGCACATATACCATGCTAGTAGTTTGGAAGCCATTGAAGACTTGCCTGTGCTCAGAGAATTGGTACTCCAAGCCTGCAATGAACTTATGAAAATCTCAAATCTTCTATTACTTGAAGCTCTAATTGTCATCGGTTGTTATAAATTGAAGGGTGTCAATGGAGTCCCCTATCTAAGGCATGTCCGTATCGAAGATAGAGAATTAAGAAGATCTCCGGAGTGGTTGAGAAGTCATGCCTCAGTGCTGCAGACTTTCACTATTGTTGGCACAACAGAGCTACTTGAAAGGCTACTTCCCAGTGGCGAAGACTGGGAAATCATCCGTGACATCAGTAAAGTTTATGCAAACTTATCTGATGATTCTCCATTCTTCACTTATACAAAGGACACTGCTGATTTCCATGTTGATCAAAGAATCATGGAACATGGCAAGCCACATGTTGCAATAGCAACTGAAATTATGCATTCACCCCTGATAACTGCACTTGGTAATTCTGTTGGCATTACCTCTCGAATTCGTGTGCCTAGAGTACTTGTCATCCGAACATCCACGTTCAAGAGGGTTATAAGACGATACCTTGTTCTCTACCTCGTGATGGTTATGATTGTTATGCAGGTGCTTTCCTATTGGCTGCAGAATAAGACGACTAGAGAGATTTGGCTCATCCAGACCCTATTCATCTTCTTTGCAACAGTCCTCTTGTTGTTTCTTGTACTTCTCGACTGACGGTATTGTTCTGTCAGAATTAGGACCAGATGAAGACAGAACAGGTGGAATCAAGCCAGGACTGATTTGAAATAGTTGAGATTCATGGCATTGTATATGCTTTGTACATGGCATGACAGAATTTGTTGAAATATTCTGCTGTTGCTCCTTCATGGTTCATAGGAGGACATAGATACGATGGGGTTAATCGAGGCATTCTTCTGTAATTGGTTTTGTTGCAAAATTTCCTGGATTGACATTTAGATGACTCATATGCCTGTAAATATGTGAATGCGTATTCCTTTCCGTGATGCAGATTAGCTGCTCACGGCGTGTGTAAGAAAAAGAAAATCAAGAGAAGCTGCGGCCTAAAAATTCAAGATGGCATGTGCAGATTTAGTTAAAGGGCAACAACTTTCTTTGTCCATTTGAAGTTCACCATGAAACAATGTTCTTTGTATAATCTGTGCATTCATCTTCTGAGTTTAATTGATTGTAGAAACAATTTAGTTTGTAACCTTAATTTTTTTAACGGAAAGTAAGGATGTAAACGGATCGGTTTTACCGTTACCATATCCTTACCATATTTTTCCGTCTGATTTGGAGCGGAACAGATAATTAGCGGTTGCGGATTTGGAATGAAAATGGATGGACTCAGGACAAAAACAAAATTAATCGGATATTTATGCGCAAATGTACATTGGCACGACTAAAAATAATTGTTTAATATCCTAGTAGACTAACAAAGTTATACTCCATATTCGATACAGTGAATATATAAGCACGACGATGTTTAACAGACGATCTGGCCATTCACTACTATCTGTGCTACATTAGCACAGGCTTTTCGGTCGAATCCGGATAATTTGGTTTAAAGCCATGGGATTCCTAATTAATTATTGGATAATACATATTCGGATGCTATGTGACATATGACATACCGTATTCTATACCGTACTAGGGTGTCAGTTCAATCAAATATCCTTATCCGTCGGATTCTTTCAAAACACATAAGGATTATTTAAAACTGATTCGAAAGAGGATTAGGCACGGAAATTATCATATTTGTTTACATCCCTACCGGAAAGCATAGGCTTTTTTATGTTTGTAGTTTCCAGACTTCATGAATGACAAAAAAAGTTGTGAGACATCTTTATATGTGAGAAACCGATTGCATTTCAATTAAGCTGGTGGCTTTTGTCATATGTACATTCAGTAGGTTAAATGTATTTCCTACACTATAAATTAGAAAAATAATATAATTACAATTTTGTAATTTTATGGCCATTTACTAACAAAATGACCATACAAATTAGGCCACTACTATAGAAAAATTCATTATTATCCTATTGTAATATTTTATGGCCATTTGCTACAAAATGACCATAAAAATATAGCCATGCCCAAAATATCTATCAATGTGGACTCTACACTTGTATGTGTAGGGGCACACACCTTGAAATTGCTACTACGTGCATACCTTGAAATGGCCATGTGGGTGGAGAGTATTGGGCGGTGGGGACCTGGGTGTCAGACAATGCTTCAGCTGCGGGCTGCGGCGGCCCATATCATGTCCTAGAAGTCTTGCTTGATGTCGGCGGCCGATCGTGGTACTGTGGTGTGGCGTGTAGATGATTTCTGGCGGAAGCCAATCGTTGATGTGGTTACCTTACCTGCACTGCACAAGGGCTTCGGGTGTAAATGGTCGATTGTTTCGGTTTCGATGACTCGTGGCGTCGTCGTGGAGCACCAATTCCCTTTCGTTCCCGTTGCACTGTCATGTGTTGTTGGTGGTGGTGGTGTGTGTGTGTGTGTGTGTGTGGGGGGGGGGGGGGGGGGGGGGGCTGGGAGTTCTCGACGACCTCTTATTCTTTATGTGTGACTTGTGACTTTTTTGTCTCCGATCTGGGCTCCCAGCGTCTGCTAGCAGCCTCGGCGCTCCACGGCCCGGAGCGAGAGGGTAGGCGGCCCTTTCCAGCGATAGCTTAGTGGGTTCAAGGCAACAATGTCCAGCGGTTTTACCAGGAGACGTTTGTCCTCTTGTTGGGTATCTTAGGTGTTTCTTGGAGGATATGTCTTCTCTCTTTTTCCTTTTTTATTTTTGATATGCTTTGTAATAGGGTTCGCTCTCCAGCGAAAGTCTATTTCAAGGAAAAGACTGTACAAAAAAAATGAGGAAATGTGCTTGTAAAAAGGACAATAAGTTGTAAACGTATTGATTAAAAAAAGTTGCACATTTGGGGTTGGTTGCCCGGGATTTATTCAACCAATACGGCTGGTAGCTTAACTATAGAATATCATGTTAAAGCATAGGCTTCTCATGTTATTAGTTTTGTTTAGATGGTTGATACATGTCTCAACCTTGTGTGACACATGAGATGTAATAAGGTACAAACAGTACTTTGAATAAGTTAATAAAGCGGCCTCTGCATCAATCGAACCGAATGGCTACAAATATTGTTGACGCCTCAGAAATATACAAGAGAATATAGGACTGGTTGAAAAAAAAATCAGAAGGTCTCAAAGGAAATGAAGGTGCTAGATGAGTTGTGACCCAACAAAATGAGGTACATCAGTATGGTGACAACAAATAAGAGAACTGTGAAAAGTTGAGTCCTCACCCATGACTGACTTGTAGATTGACCAATTTGCATGTTGCTGCTCTCAGTTTCACCCACCAAAATAACATCATCGGCTGGTGGAACAGCAGGCAAAATAACATCATCGGCTGGTGGAACAGCAGGCATAGTGAAGGTACTTCTATGAAAGTGGCTGGTATCTTTTGTGAAGGAGAAGTAAAACGCACCATCCGGCAGATTAGCATAGACATGATCGATATTTTGGATGACAGACCAGTATGGGCCACTAGCAGAGAGCATCTGTCAAGAAGCTCTTCAGTGACAATCTCCAATCTCCTGAGCATGAAAGGTTCTTGTGACACAGCCAATGTGGAAGTTCAGGTGAATTTCTTTCATCTGAATGCACATTGCGCAATGAAGGGACACCTTGTACGACTTCCAAAAGCAAGCAATGGAGAACTTGCAAATCTTCAAGCTTTTCGAGGTTTGAGATCCTTGTGAGCAATCTGTTCCTCTGAACTCTAAGTTCTTTAAGTGCAGGTAAGTTCACAATTTCTTCTAGGTTATCAAGATGATCTATCTGCAAGCTTGTCATGACATACAATGCTGGAGCCAGCGGGGAAGTGAATCCAGGTTGGAGCATCCATCAAGCTGAGATTTATGAGTGAAGGCATATCCCCTTCTTCCAGGTCCCACCATGACCTCAAGTTGCTCATCGTACTGATGAGCAGCTGCTCTAGTTTTGGAAATGCGACTCCATTATCTGGTGTTCCACGAAACTCAGGGCCAATGGTAGATGACAAATTGGAACCAGTTATCGCAAGGAACTTCAAATTTTTCATCTGGCCCAGAGACGGGAAATATTGGCCATAAAGACAGCCATCAAGGGTTAGCCGCTGCAGCAGTGGTAGAGCAAACGGAGACAGCCAAGATGGAAATCCATGGCCATAATAATTTACTAACTTGACAGAAACAATAGAAGGTCCCGGCTTCAGCCCTTCAAAAACATCTTTAATATTCTCAGCTCTACTAATCTCCATTGCTCGGTCGTCATGCTACAGCTTAACTCAAGCACTTTGAGATGACACTTTCTTTCCAGTGCTGATTTCTTGCATCTTCCGCATTTAGTGTTCTCTCTAGCTTCAGTACCTGGAGGCTTGTCAGCTTAGTTAAGAAGCTCAGTCTTGAAACTCCCAGCCACTTCTATTTTCTGCACCAGCTGACCTTACAAGAAAACCTTGGAGGCAGTTGAGTTCTCTCATCTTGGAGAATCGGAATGGCACACGATTTAGTCCAGTTCCTGAGATGTCAGGCTTCTCAAGTTTATTAGGCGGCCAACAGATTGAGGGAGGGCATTGAGATGAACGCAGTTCTTGAGATTAAGAACTGCAGCATCCTCAGATTCTCAATAGTGCCAGGAATTTCTCTAAGTTGAGCATTAGCAAAGCTAAGATATCTCAGGTGTATCATCCGCCCTAAACTTCCTGTAACACACTCAATCTGTGTATTTCCAAGGTCAGAACCCTTAGGTGTGTGAACTTCTGGAAAATATCGGTCATGGACTGTCGTTTAGTGGACTCTCAAACAGTAGAATTGTCCTCAAGCTCTTGAGCTTTTTAATTCCGTATCTGATGGCTTCTGCACTTGCATTTGTGATGGATAAGCGACATGGTTTAAAGCCATCACCAATATCTTGAGGATTGCCAGTGAAAATTTCATCTTGAGACTGGAGAAGTGCAAATGATCTGAAAAGATGAGGCATCTTTGATCCAACTGCCACTAGGGTCATTTCTGGCAAAAGAAGGCCTTTTCCAACCAGTTCATCATAACATTTCTCAGCCTCCTCTTCAATAGTTGTAGACTGCAGCTGTGTTGAGTTCTGCGGGTCACAATGAATCCCTCCGCAATCCACTGGCAGGTGATACACTGCCGCTCAAACACAAATCCTTCTGGGTATAACGCACAATATATAAAACACCTCTTCAGGCGATATGACAACTCTAGGTAGCTCATATTAATAGTACTTCGTATCCTCCTCGAAAGGCCACAGAAATCGCTCAAGTAGACTCTCTCCCATCATCTCCTTAGTCCACGGCTCGTAGATAGCATCCAATTCTCCTTATTGCCATCGGAAGGCCATTGCACTTTTGGACGATTCGCCTTCCGACATCCTGCATGTTCCAGTGCACTCGTTAGGGAAAGCCCTTGTACGAAGCAACCACCAACCATCATCCTCACTCAGGCTCTTCACACGGTAAAGATGAACGGCCCCATCCTCCTTGCAACACGCTCATCTCGAGTTGTTATAAGGACTCTGCTGCCAGGGGAGCCATGCTGTGCTTGTGTCTCTAGCAGCCCATCCCAAACATTCTGTCCCCACACATCATCGATGACCAGAAGGAATTTCTTACCTTCTAAACATGTGCGTAAAAGTGCTTGTTGTTCTGGAGTACCTCTCTTGTGTACCTCCCATTTGACCACATTGTCAGGTGCGTCAAGTCTTTTGAGACATGTACCCATAACGTGGTCTCAAACATGGCCGTTGCCTTATGGTATACCTTTCGAGCAAGAGTAGTCTTGCCCACTCCAATAGTTCCTATTACAGCAAACAAAGGCAGCCAGTAGTGGTATATTCTCTTTGTAGGAGCTGGATGAGACTGTTGCAGTCAGTCTCCACCTCTTTGCCTACAATATCAGGATCAAGATATGATCTGACTGGATCCTCGACCACTGGATTAAGATGGAGCATCGTACTCTCTGATTTAACGTTCTCCAGTTTCTGATTTAGTTCACGTATATCATTTGCGATGTTGCAGTCAATAGCAACATCTCTGCAATACTGGAAAACCGACGAAGGATTGCACTCCTGTACACAAGATACGTTTTAATCCTTGTCCAGAACTGATAGATATATAGTACAATATGCAAATTTGAACGATGTAGTGTATGATCTACTCTTTAGACTTGGATTTGCAAAGTAAGCACATTAAGTTACTTCATGGGGATAAAAATGAGCAAAGTAAAATAAGCTAGGTACTATTCGTACATCACAGTCATGTTTACTTCTGCCAAGGTTGTCAGGATCAAAGTTCATTCTATGGGATCTTACCTTATTGGCCCTTCACAGTAGGTGGCAACACAGGCAGATGTCTACCAGAAGATAGGCTAAGCTATATTTAGCAGAGATTCGATAATCAGGATACCCAATTATGTTAGTCTAGGATCAATCCCATTTATCTTTGTTTTGGGCTTCCTACAATAAATTCAAGCACCAGCTGTTTCCTCTTTTCTTAAGCAGTCGATGCATATTTCGGTTGTCAATGCTCTTTCGAAAAAAAAAACACTTGCCGGTAGTCGAGTATACATTAATGTTTGACGCAGTCCACTCGAACCTAATTAGCATGTGATGAACCATAGAGACTATGAAGAGGGTGTTTGGTTAGGCTTAATTTTGGCTTTTGGGTTATAAGCCACAAAAGCACCTAAATAGGTGCTTTTGTCCAAAAATCCATAAAAGGCACAACTTTATAGCTTATTCTGATCATCAACTGTATACTTGAAGCAGTACTAGAAGTCGAACTACTACGTGTACTGCATGTTTAAATTTAGTAGATATACTACACTAGATTGTCCCCATTTGCAAAAAAGAGTTTGTCAGCTGATGGCCACGGCTTCTAGGGCGAAGCCTCAAATCCATGGATATTCAGGCAAACTAATGTGGAGTTTTGGACAATCATTTGACCTTTGGAGAAACTATCTATGAAGATTGAAGACAAACAATGATTCACAATTTATCCCTGAAAGTACAAAAAGCAGATCAGTTGAGGTTTGAATTTCCCTGACCTGTGGTTGTGATGTTTGGTGTCTGTCTGCTTCAATTCTACAACGGTCAATTATGTTTTCTGCCTCATAAATAATTTCTCTCAGTCTCTTCAGCCAACTCCTAGTGGCTGCATGTTGTACAACCGTCTTCTCGGCATCAATGATGATAGTCGTGATAAACTCAAGTCTACTCTTAAGTTTGTTGATCTCATTTTTTACACACAGTACTTTAGAGACTTCATTAATGGCTAAGTTGCCAAGTGACTTGACAACATCTTTGGCAAAACCAGCTAGAACTGTCTCGATCATAACTCTCTTGATAGATTACACGAGTGCTACTTCTCTGCAAAGAGAAAACCATTATTATGTTAAAATATAGCCAGAGGATAGCTTCTCATAATCTTAATTACTTATTAAGAAGCATGTGTATACATAAACTTCCATTAATTGTCCATATGAATATCATCAAGACATCGAAGTTGTATATATTATATCAATATATACACACAAAATGACATAGTTACAGTAGACCATGTTCAAAAAGATAAAATATGGACATAGTTTTCAACTTAAAACTTAATTCCTCGTATTTAAAACATAATTTTAATTCAAAATAGACAGCGTGGGAAAAATTATATTCTTAGAGACCTCTCAAGAGTCAAGAGCGCGGTTGAGTATGTTTCCCAGCATTAGCTCCGTGACTTCAAGTCAAAAAAATAAAAAAGCTGTGTGACTTACCAAATTGCCTACACACGCATATTATATAAAAATAAACAAGGCTCCAACAGTTCTAGAACTAAATTCATCTTTACCTAGAAATACATGGTAAAGCCGTTATCTTTTATAGCAAACTTACTAAAATAAAGGGCTAATGCTGTTAATTGTAGTGAATGGATCGAGATAGCCAAGGAATGGGTGAATTGGTTATTTAACAACTTCTGGTCAAAGTAGGATTTTTACCAAGTACTCTCGCCATCTACGCTTGATCTCTTCGTCTTTCACGAGCAGTTGATCTGCTCCGTCCTTTATGCATTTGACTTGGTTGACATCCCTCGTCTTCCGCTCCCTGATCTTGGCCATCTTATAAATGTCTCTTTCGCCTTCCTTCGTGCTTAGATGCTGGTATAGGTCCTCATACGCCCGACCCCTTGCCTCGCTCACCGCTCGCTTTGCGGCCTTCTTTGCCTCCTTGTACTTCTCCATGTTGGCTGCGCTCCTGTCCAGATATAAGCGTCTGAAACAGTCCTTCTTCTCCTTTCATCCTCTTACTCCAGTCTGAATGGGTGGACTAAAATTCCTATCAACCCGAGGCCTTCAAACAAGTTCCTCCTATGGAAGAACTCTTGGAACACCCAAATCCGAAGTAATGTTTGCTCCCTCTTAACTCATAGTTGTTTGTTGCAATTTATCTTGTTAAAGAGCTTACACATCAGATGTTGCTTTTAGGGAATCATTTGGTTGAAAAGTAAGTCCCCATAGAAGATTCACCAGTGACAGTCAACCATACTTCAGGTTTGCATTTTCCACACTACATCACTGTTTTTGGGATCTGGTTATCGGAAATTCACATATTCATCTTCCAAATATGCATTTTCCACATTACTTTACTCTTTTTAAAATCTGGTTATCAAAAGTCTAGGTATTCATCCTCAGTGCTCTAGTCAACATACCATTTCGGTACCCTGGTAGAACATCCATTGATGGGAATTAAATAGGGGGAAATATGGCATTCCTTTATTGTATCTGATCATAAAAGGAGCTATAGGGCTATAAATGTAACAACCTAGTTTTGTTAGTACGAAAGGATTCGATGCTGGATCAAATACCTGGTTCAAGAGAGTTTCTAAGTACTATTTCGAATTCGTCTTGCTCGGGGTGCACTAAATAATAATTTGGGAAGAATGCAGGTACCCTGGATCCATCCTCCTGGACACTCTTGGACCAAGCCAGTATATGCATTCTCTTTACCTACTTCTATGTTTTATCCTCTCCATAGTAGTGACCTGGAAAGCACTTGGAGACTCCAAATGGCGCAATTACCCAACCAAACGAATGCATATGATTTATTCAGGAAGAAGAATGCACTTTTTTTAGCAAGGATTTTTTATTTATTTTTGCGGGGAAACAAGAATACAATTGATTCACTCGCAATCCTTAATTTCTCGAGCGGAATCTGACCAAACGTAGAGCTAGCTGCCAACAGAGCGAGCAAGTGAGGGGCGCACCTTTGGAATCCTGAAGCAAGCGGCGCCTGCAAACCGCAGCGATGCGCCACAGATCTCGTGCGACGCGGTCGATGCTGCGAAAGGGAGAAGACGAAGTTGAATGCAGCACGAACAGCGAAAACAAAGACACTGGCGCGGCAAGAAAGATCACAGAGAAGAACAAATACCCTAGAATCGGAGGAAATATGGAGACGCGCTTCCCCAACGCAACGAGCGGGAGAGGTGTAGGTGATGACTTTCGCTGCAATTTCCATGTGGTCTACGCGCTGCCGCATCTTCCAGCAAGTGTTTTTGTAAGCTCAAGTCAAGTCTTCGCCGGGGGCAGTGGCCGGCGAGGCTTTGCTGTCAGATTCGGAAGAAGAAGAAGAAAAACTACAGTACAGCGTCAGAGTTTTCAAAGCAGGAGTTTTCAAAGTCAGAACTACAGATCACTCGCCTCTTTTCTCTCATTTATTTATAGTCCAACCCATTTATTTCATTCATATTAAGAAAACATGCATTATATCTTTTTCATTTTTACACAACCCTACAGAATATTTTTTATTAGAATTTTTCACACGTGTAGAAATAATCATCGTCTCAATCAAAGATTTTTTTCATAATTTGTTTGAAACATAATTTTTTATTTTTATTTTTTAAAAAAGGGCTCCATAGAGCCCGTCCTCCAAAACATTGCACTCGAGGGGACAGGGTAAAATTGGGTGATTAGGGGGTTACACGTGATTCTAAGGGTCTTTTTAGATTTCTATTCTGATAATGTACCGTTTTATAGCGTAAATTAGCTTTAGTATAACCCAAAACGATTTTCGAGTACGGAATTTCATAGTATCCGCCATAGAAAAGCGTAGCACTTGATATAGACGGAGGACGTATGGTCATGTACAATGCAAGAGGATTAGAAAGGTGCTTAAAAAAATAAATCAAGTTTTTTTATAAGCACATATGCTTGTTGGCTAGTTAAGCATTTCTCCAGACTACGACCGTCTGCAAGCGCGTGTTCTACGGGGACGCATGTAGCATCCGAAAGGAAACGTGGTGATGCATGTGCAGGGGCCGGACCCAAGTGCAGCTGAATGGGGGCCTATGGCCCCACCCAAATTTTGATTTCCTATAGTATTTATTCATATTTGAAAGAAATTTATTCATATTTTGCAAATTTATACAAGTAATGCCCTCAGTCACTTGATTTGTCCCCCTGGGCCCGCCCCTGTGCATGTGAGGTGCTGAGTGAGCTGCTACTCCCTTCATTTTTTAAATGTAAGATGTTTTAAGTGTTTCACTTGTTGTCAGATGCGTAGTAAAATAAGTGAACATACACACTAAAACGTGTTTAGATATACTGTATTTGTATACATATGAATATGGATAAATGCTAAAATATATTATATTTAAAAACAGAGGGAGTAAATGTTAATCAGAATCGGTTTATTTTTATAAGCTAAGATGCAGAAAATGTTTAGATATATTTGTATACATATTGGATAAATGCTAAAACATCTCATATTTAAAACCGGAGGGAGTAAATGTTTTTTTTTTTTGAGAATCGGAGGGAGTAAATGTTAATCAGAATCGGTTTATTTTGTTAAGCTAAGATGCAGAAAGAAGCCGGTTGGAGAAAAACCTCTTCTCTTGACGCCGATCTATCGTCTACTTTCCCGTCTCCATTTCGTCGTTCCGGTCCCACCCGGCAGAAGCACCCAAGTCCCAAAACGGGGCGACTAGATGGAAGCCGACGCCACCTCCTTCCCCAATCCGGCGCCGGCGCCGGCGCCGGAGCAAGCCCCACAAGAGGATCCCTCGGCGGCGCGCTCCTCCTCTTCCGATTCCGCCCCCGCGACTACGGCGGCGCCTCCTGAGGCGAGGAAGGTGGCGGCGGCGATGGAGGCAGTGGAGCGAGACGCCGCCGCCATCGCCGAGAGTTACGCCTCCCTATTCGCATCCCTCCGCCTCGCACTCTCCAACGTACGCGTACTTCTCACAACCGCGAGTTTTGCAAGTTTCCTTTCTTCGGTTGTAGTAATTGTTGCAGTACACCGATCGCCTAATTCGGCTGTTTTGTTTGACACACGAGAAGGTTACCTCGACGTCAGCGGAGAATATGGAGTGTTTGGGCGAGGTCGTCGGCCGTCTCCAAGAATCTGGTGAGGACGTTGAGAAGTCTACCAACCTCTCTGCAGTATGTGTTGTCTGCATCTGAATATCTGAATTTGAAAAGTATTTGGTTGCTCCCTTTGGTAGTAATTATGTATTTTGGACTATAACATTTCCTTAGTTTATTTTAGAATTGAAAAGTGTTGGTCCATCGTTGTAGAGCATAGATACATTAGATTAGTTGACCATTTTGTGAGTTTTATCTTTTACTCTATTTTTGCAGCACTGGAAGCGTCTTCTAAAGGAAATAAGTACATCCATTCGTGCCTGAGGTGATCACTGTGTACTACTTTACTCGATCCTCATCTACGTCATGCTATGTGCTGTGTGGTAGTGCAGTGCGAATGTTTCTAGCCTGCATTGTACTGTTTCCTTTCCGTAAATCATAACTCACTTTAGAGATATTCCTTTTTCCCTTAGAAGTTTGAGATAAATCATAGACATATACTTGTACCTTTCAGAACTTTGTAGGCAACAGATGTACTTATTTCTTAAAACCGCGTGCCGTTTTTATGCATTTGCATTGCTCTTGCAGCTGTCTTCTGGTGCCATAATATGATACGTGTGTGTTGCAGGTTAAATGAGGAAATGCGAGGCTTGGAAAGCCTAAGTGTCCAACTGTATCCTTTTGTCAGTTGCTGATAACATGTAATTCTGCCGCTGTGTCGTCCAATTGGTGAAATATCATTTTAATATGATTGATTTAGTTAGTCTCGTAACACTTTTTTGCATTGCTCATTTTATATTATGTTAATCCTTAATTGTTGGAAAGGAAGATTATGCGGAAGAACATTGATTCACTAGACTCGGCTGTTGATCGTCTGCTCCACCTCCCCTAGTTACTAGATATTATCGGTACCTTCTACAAGGTAATTGCCAGTTATATGCTTTCTTGGCTCACCTGTTTGTAGTTTTCTGTAACATTTACAGATGTGCTGGAAGTGCTCCAGTGCATTTTCCAAAAACAAAAAATCAGCAAAATTTTGGAGAAAAATGACAACAACCACTATTCTGTTACTAGTTTGTTTTCTTCAAGAATTTGTGCAATTTAGTATTTTGAATGCATGAGGGCTCTACACATATGCCTCTGATGATAGGCACCTTGTTGACGCTATAAACTTATTTAGAAAATATGTACTTAATGCTCTAGCAACAAGTTAATGAGTTAACAGATTGTTTTTATCTAAGAGTCGTTTACTTGACACATGCCTTTTTTAGGGAAGAATGTTCCTTGAATGTTTATTTTTAACATCATTAAGAAAATTACTATGGTGCCTGTGCACTTACGGCTGCAATTTAAAGGCTGCAGGAACTTCTAATGAAAGTTATACAACAAGTAGCTGTCACATTTGTGGGAGGCAACTATCAATCTGAAGTGGCGTGCACAAGCAAAGGAGTAGGTTTTCCCTTCCATGGCATGTTAAAATTCCCCAAAGTTTGACGTCATTACAGCTGTCTGTTTGGGAACAATGTTATGCATTTGTTGAGAAATAACTATTTGCAACTCTACCAGCCTTTACCTTCTTTTGATATATGTTTCAGATATTTGTAGAGTCGGCCATTCAACCTATGGCCGCACAAGTTTGGTATTCTCTGTAACAGGAAAAAAAGTGAAATAAAGATTTTTTATTTTATAACTGTTAGCTTTTCGTCGTTTACTCACTTGTGGATTTGTTTCGGTGTGCTCACTTGTGATTGTATTAACTTACATATATTGTTCAGTTCTGAACCTTTTTATTTTAACCATTCTCATATTATTAAGTGAAATATGATTTGATTACCTTATCTATGAATAACAACAAGTGAAGGACTAGATATGATATGAAGTGAGGCTGGAGACAGTTTCTGATTTATTTGGACACCTGCAAAGTGCAATCTACGCCAGATTGCCAGTTGTGTTGAAGATTAATGTTTTACCATTTCAGATATTCTGCTTTATGCTTATATCTTCATACTTTGCTTGAAACTTCAAAGTTCATGTCCATGCGTGATAGTGTAACCTGGACATGCAACCGTACTCTGTGGCATAAGGGCATAAGGCCCCCATCGGCCCAGGTGGTTGTTGATTTGCTTGTTCAAAACTATTCTAAAGGATTTGATACATCTTTTCTTTTTAAATTTTAATTTTTTGGGTACTGAACAGATCTTGAATGTGCGTTCATGGAAGACATAATGAGAACTACCGTCCATATCTTTTCAGCTATTCAGTAACATTGTTGAGTTAAAAATAGCAGATGTTCTCTTAGTGCTTCTACATATAATCCAATGCTCATATGCATTAAGGTAGCAAGTCTGGTAGTTTGTCACAAGATTTTAAAAATTACTGTTTAGATAACTTCATGTGTCTGGTAGTTTGTCACAAGATTTTACTCGATAATGACAAGAGCTAAGTGTGATATCTATTCTTTCTAGATAAGCTCTTCGCTATCGATGGTTGACGTCAGTTGTCCATAATGCTCTTCAGGTTCCAGGAGAGTGAAGCTTCTTATTCCAAATGAGTAAAGAATGAATTTTCAGTTAATTGTTGTAATCGTGCTGCAACATGCAAGGAGTTACATTTTTCAGATACAGTAAGGTTCTGATGCTCGTCCTCATAATACAGAATGGTTTTATACTCAAACATTAAAAAAAAGTATGTGAGCAGCTTGTTAAAGAAAAAGTGAACAAAAGTGTTAAATTCATTTAACTTAACGTAGAAGAATATTCACTTGCAGAGGATCTCAAAAGCCTAGATTTCATGATTGCGGTGTAATGCCCTTATGCATATAACGGTGATCCGGCTTTGAGGATGACAAAATTCACCTGCTTGTAGAAAAATCTTGTTGATATAAACATCTCAACTCGTACTATGCAGCTTAAAGTCTGAATCTCCTAACTTTTAACCACAAGATTATCAACTTAACTTATTTTATCCTCTCATGGTACAACAATTATATATTATGATATTGTACCCAATGCTAGCGTATAACAATGTACTGACAAAAGAAAACAGATACAAAGAAGTATATTACACGACATTGGTAGTTCATCTCCAAGGACCTTTACAGCAAAGAGTCCGTCTTTGCAGGTAGCCTCCTGAAGAAGTTTACCGGCGCTGCGGGAACCTTGTGGCGAAACCGTGGGTGCCTCATCCAGAAGAACCCAAGGCAGAGAGCAATCACTTGGAATGGTGTAACATACAGTACAATTGCAGTGAACAGGCAAAATAATAGGAACATAGCTGTTGCTCTTGGGTCCCTCCAGCTCAGCAGTGACTGCAATCTCTCACCCTGAGTTGCGATGTCCCCAACGACTGTCTGTATCCTCCCGGCAACGTGTCGTAGCCTGTCATACCTCATCCTAATCAGGTCTGGGCTCTTTGTGGTCGGGAACGTGTCAAATTCCTCATCAAGCTCGTCTGGATGGGCAACATCAGCATAAGATATCCTTGTGTTCATATGTGGTGGGACACGTGGCCGGAACCGATAATTCCACAACCCAATCAAGAACATGTAGAGGAAGATTGTTGGAAGGATAAGGTCTGGATAAAAGACGAGCATGATGAAGAGCACATGAACCAAGACTGTGGTGACTGGGTTTTTCCACTGGCAGACGTCGCCAAACCACTTCCCTGCAGCAATGAATCCTGAGAAGACTTGCATAAGACGGAAGAAATTTGCTTTGCTTCGTCGCATGCTCCACAGGTGAGAGCGGGCGTCTGACATGAACTCAACAACTTCCCTGCGAACTGGTGGCTCCATGCGCCCAAGGCGCTGTGCAACAAGCTGCACAGCCTGGTGGCGTAGCATTTCCTGCTGGACTATTGACAGTGGCTGGGCGTAGTGCATCTTGGGTAAGAGAGGCCGTGAGTATGTAAGGAACACATTGAGCAGGGATGTGACTGAGAACCTGATAGCAAGGTGGAGTTCACCCATCTTTTTAACTCCTGATGGATGGAGGACAAGCAGCGGATATGTGTGCGTGTACACCCGCCTAGTCTCAAGGGTTGAGATTCGGATTCGCACTTTTCCAATGGGCTTATCCATA
This sequence comes from Poa pratensis, assembly GCA_947311845.1. Classification (NCBI taxonomy): domain Eukaryota; kingdom Viridiplantae; phylum Streptophyta; class Magnoliopsida; order Poales; family Poaceae; genus Poa; species Poa pratensis. Next base: position 100,723,099 of record CAMZMU010000063.1, read on the forward strand.
TGGCTGGGGGAGCTGTTGCTGTGGCTGTGGCTCTGGCTGTGGCTGTGATTGTTGTTGTTGTCTCCTCCTATGTGGCAGTTGTCGAACAGACCAATGGTGAGTACTGTTCCATGGTCAAAGACATCCCATGTATACTGCTCATTGAATCGAGGGTTCAAGTTGTCAACTATTGTCCGTGTCCGCACCCATTTATGGCCATACTTGGCAACACAATATGGATCGCATGACCCTCTTTCTTGCCTGGTCTTTGTTGGGTTGAGGCCATTTGCACTCAGAATGCCAACTTCAAGCACCCCTATTGGTGGTTTCCACAACTGCTTCATTGTCGGCCGGAGATCACTGCAGTACTGGGTTGATTCATCAAGCACATGATAACCACCTTCCAGGCAAACACGAAGGCTTATCTTTGCATAGAATTTGTCTTCCTTTAGCTGGTTCACATCAATTAGTCCTGGCCTTCTGAGATCGAACCACACTGGACGTACTGGTGTCCTGTGATCAGCCCTCTTTTGAAGCCTTGCAAGTGGTATGATAGCTTCGCCAATCACCTCATCTTTGTTCTGTGCAACACGATCTTCTATTTGTATAATCAAGTCATCCTCAAAAGGCTCTGCTGCGACAAACATCATCTCTTCGTTCCACATGAAGTTTTTTGTTGGTGAGCGAACTTGCCTTGTCTTCAGCAATTGGTGACCCAGCCTCAACTTTACAAAAACATCAGGTATGTGGTGGTGCTCCATTGTGAATATATCCTGTGCCTCAATTACATTGACCCTGAGGTACCACATTCTTGGTGTAGGGTAAACCTTCCCACGGATATAGTTGTGAAGATGGGAATCAATTGTAGTTGATCCTGCATGGATGGCACTCGGGAAGCATTCATCTGCCTGGGTTCCGTACCAGACTGCAAGCATCAACTCCCCTCTATCCCTCATCCCATCCTTGCCCATAAGACGATACCACTCTGGGGCCAATGGGCTGTCAGGAGGGACCCTTACAGGTACCTCATTCAGGTCGAGCATCACCCGGCCGACATAGTCATCCCGAAGGATGTCCTTATCCTTGACAACAACTTCGAGTGTCGATGACTGCACTACTTCCTTAGGGAAAGCAAACACTTCATCCCACTCAGGCCTCTGGTTCTTCTCAAAGAACCTTGTTGTCATTTTGTAGTTTCCAAGGTGCACCTCAACATAAGGGTCAAGACTCCCCGTGAGGTCCATGTGGGGCAGGTCACGAGCCTTGACCACACGCACAAAGAGGATGTGCATCTTCTCAACAAGGTCATATGCCCCTGCCTTCTCACCAGGTATCACCCGGCCATGAATAATACGCCCACCACCGAGCGTTGGACTCGTCTCCTTCAGCTGGAAGTCTACAGGCTGCTGTGGACCCGCGGAATACATCCTTGCTACCTGAGGGGCTTCAGTTTTGTTCCCTGCTGCAGAGTAGCTTCTCTGTTGTTGCTCTCCATATGAACCTTGACCTTGAGCGTAGTATTGCTGTCCGGCCATTGGTGATGGACGCTGTTGTTCCCGTGGAAGGTGTTGGAACTGTCTCACTTGATTTGTCCGGGTGTCTTGGAAAGGATTTGGAATAACATTGGCAGCTGCCTGCTCTTGGGCGGTGGTGGGCGTGCTTGCAAAATCGAAATCCGGACCTGGAGCTGACACCCTTACTGATGGATCATTTGTGAGGAAAACCCTGAGGCCGAGCTCACCGCGTGCACGTGATAGGATTGTGCGCTTCTCCAGAGGGTAGTGGAGAGCCGTGGCATCAGAGTGGCTGACAAAGGATGTACCAGAGATCTTGACCTTGCCTAGGCAAGTCTTGTTATTGCTGGCACGGTTTACATGGTACACATAGGCCTCAAGCTCTTTCTCCTGGAGGCGAGATGGATCTGTTATGTTGAAGAAGAACTGCTCATTCCAGACAGGGTTGATGTCTCCGTCTTTGACGGCGGTGCGGAACTTCTGGTCATCAAATTCAACCTCTACAAAGGCATTAGCTGTGCCCTGCTCTTTAGGGAGGAGGTCATGAGCACTGACGACCTCTACCCCAAGCTTCAGATTGTTCATGATGGCGCGCCACCACCGAACAGGTCCTCCTTATTCTGAAATAACAATAAGCACATGTATTTATAAATGGCATAACTTGTAACTACCAGTTGGACAAATGTTCTAGATTGGAGCAAAAGAATGGAAAATGCACAGGGCAACAGGGAAGAAAGTTGTGCCAACTGGAAGTTGGTTGGGGAAATATTCTTGTGTATACCCACAAGTTTTACTTTGGCCCAACTCCCAAGGAATCAAGGTTCGTCCACCAGTTTTTCCGAATCATATATAGGTACTCCCTCCGATCCATATTAGTGGGCATAGCTTTGTCTAAATTCATATGTATCTAGTTAATTATTTAGACTAGATACATGTGTATCTAGACAAAGTTGTGCCCACTAATATGGATCGGAGAGAGTACTAAAAATTGCAATGAATTTTCCTTGTGATCCCCAAAATCACCTGGTCCCAGGGAATCAAAGTAGTGATCCACGGCTTGTTTAAAGATATCGATACTGAAAGTTGGAAGAAATATTCTTAGAGATGCCCACAAGTTCTTTTGCTCCCAAGGGGAATCAAATATTGGTTGTAGGAATCGACGGGTTGTTTGGAGCATAAGAGGCACAAAAAGTTGGCTAGAAAGTGTTGACAACCACCGAAAGTATAAATAAATAAAGAAAAGAAGGTGTCTTATTTCTGCAGATCGATGTATTCCCCACCTGGTGGATAGCTTTCGGTAGAGGCCCTATACACCTAAACGGAGAGAGTAGTAGTGATCCACAGCTTGTTTGAAGATATCAATACTAAAAGCTAGAGGAGATATTCTTAGAGATGCCCTTAAGTTCTTTTGGTCCCAAGGAATCAAATATTGGTTGTAGGAATCAACGCGTTGTTTGGAGCATATGAGGCAACAAAAAGTTGGCTAGAAAGTGTTGACCACAACCGGAAGTATAGTAAAGAAAGAAAAAAAAACGTCTTATTTCGGCAGATCGATATAGAATTGTAACATAATAAAGGTGAATTGCGGCTGGCGTCTTGTATTGTGCTTCAAGAAGACTCTGGAGGATTATCAGTTCAGGCTTGGGCAATCATTCAGCCATCAAGTGTTCGTTTTCTTCATGCAATGCAAGCATGCAACACTGGTGATGGCATGCTATTGGTGCACACACAGTCAGCTAGACCTAATCACATATTTTAAAATCCAATCCAGATAATTGAATGCATAAGTATAATGTGGTGGTACAAGGTATGGCCACGAGCAGCAGCATTTGGTAGACCAGACATGTGTGCAGGGATAGCGAGAGGTCACCGGCCACCTTTGTTTTTTTTGATTGAGACTTCCACTCCAACCACAAGATCGCAAATGAACAAGACCAAAACGGACAAATTGTCTGTTAGACCAGTATAGTCCGACTGGTCAGACCGTATGATCAATACCATGTGGCTTACCAACTGGTTACTGATTTTTATTTGCAACCTAACATAAACATCCGTTTTTATAATCAATAAAAAAACATAAGGTTAGTATGAATATGGTGGCTATTTACTAGCACGTCTTGTATGCGTGGAAGACGCAAAGCTTAACAAGGAAGGATAGGTCATGACAGGGCATAAATGAAGCAGCACAAGTCGCACGTCAGAAAAGTAGCATCTGAATTGTTCAATTAAACACTTATGGGATGTGATGCATCATCATGGACCAAAAGGTAGGCAGGGGAGTGCTGATGGGGCTAGCTATGGGATATGGTGGTGGTGTCGCCATTGAGTTTAGGGTAGTTCTCCATGATGTTGAGGTCCATCAACAGATACCAGAATCAGACAATAAATACTACCAAATCCATTGGTATCACCGGAGAATTCGGCAACTTCATTAAACACACAATTAATTGCTAAACCGCAGGAGAAGAAGAAGCATGGGTGTACCACACAAGGGAGCAGGGAGCAGATCTAGCTTGAGATAACTGAGTTTTTTCAAGAGCCCAATAATGGGAGCTTTCTCCAAGAACTTGGACTATTTTTACATTTAGCCTTGGAATTTCTTTTCCTTTCAAGAACGTGTAAATATAGTGTGAATTTCACAAGAAGGGAGAAGCTTCGTCTACAGAACAAAACACATAAGGCGCACATCAACCATGGTGATAAATTTGCAACCCAGATGATTATACGGAGAACCCAACTTTTCATCCCTGAACAAACCAATGGCCCAACCATAGAAAAGGGATTCTAAAGGTTTGGTTCCAGATACTATCACCAAAATTTATCTGCGGAGTCAAACTTGAGCAACACAATAAAGAAAGGAGAGAAAGAAAGGGGAAAGAAGAGTATAATAAACTTGAATTATCATTCATCGCCATAGCCACGGAGAAAACTGAACATGGAGGAGCACATGAAATTCAGGCAGAGAAAAGCTCTGCAAATTAGAGACAGAGAGGCAGGTAGTAACCTTGATGTTCTTCAGCCGGGCAGCAGCTTCAGTTCTTGACCTCGATTTGAAGTGGAAGAGAGGCACGGCCGGACTATCTTGCCTGCTTCCTACGAGGAGATCAGACAACTGGCTACATAGAGAGAGAGAGAGAGAGAGAGAGAGAGAGAGAGAGAGAGAGGTAGTAAGCTTAACCTATGGCTGTGGCTGTGGAGCGAGAAACACATGCAGCTGTGGTTCTTGTGGCCTGCTGCTGGGTGGCGTGGTGGTTGCGCGCGGTTGCCGTGTTGGATTCGCGGATGTTGTAATTGGAACGGAGAAGGAGAACGGAGCGTGTGAACTGTCAACAGAGATTGATAGCAAAAGGCCAAAGAGAGACTAGTTTAATAATACCGTGAAGAAAATAGTATGCGGTGCGGCTGCATCATAAGCTTATTCAATTGCACGCTGAAAAAATGTGGCGAATATAGCCAAGTTTGTTTCCAGGGTGTTTCAACTGTTAAAACATAAATTTGGGACATTACCATGCATATAAGCATATTTGGCGGCACTCTGCTGTTTTTTCTCGTAAAGAGTAGTACTATGTTAGTATCAAGCTGATGACACAAAACAATTCTCATTTAAACGAGGTTCCGCGTCTGTCATTGCATCAGTGAACTGTGTGCATCAGAGACTGGGTTTATCCTCATTTTGAGAAAAAAAAAAACTTGGTTCCGTTTGTGGTTGCGGTATTGAATTGTGGAAGAATACTTAAATCCAATACGACTCTTTTTCCGGAGGAGCCTCATCTATCTAGAGTTTTGATGTAAGACCAGTCTTTTCCAAAACCTCACTGCAAAGACAAAATTGGTACTGTACAGATCACTCTTGGTAATCAGATTCCAGAGCAACATGTAACATAACTGCTACGGAGTATATATAAACCTGGACTGACCCCTTAACTAAGAGGATAGCCGAACAGAATAATTATATGCTGGATGAGTTTTGCCGGATTGGTTCGCGCCATCACCCTCACGTTCACATACGTTACCCTCCGATGTGATCATCTTTGTTTGTATCCTTGGTGTCTTGTTTGCTTTCTTTTCTTATGTCTCTGCTCTCTAGTCTTTGCTCCGAGTCTTTGCGCGATAATTGTGGCCCTACACTTTTTTCTAGTCCTTGTTAAGTATAATTGAACTAGTTTTTTTTGTTTTGATAAATGGCTTTTTATTACTCAAAGCATCACAAGGACAGAAAGTAGGGTACACCAGACTCTACATAGGTAGGATGCACACAACCATCAAAAACTGAAAAAAGAAAAAAGGTAGCTGGCGAGATACAAGAATCATGGAGAGTCGGGGCGGAGCTGCTCGTATAACACCTAAGGAGCAGGGGGGCTATCCAAAAATCACGCTGCCACTGATGTGGGATAAAAAATATCCCTCACCTTATCTTCCAACCGTGTAGACATCTCGGTCGCAAAACTCCACACATTGTAGAGACAACCATGAGCGAATCATATGTGTGCACCGGTACATGACCTGTATACGAGAAAAATAATTTATCATTAAAAATCTTGTCATTTTTACATAGCCAAATCGACCATATTACGGCAAGCGATTCCACCATAATAAGTATTCTAAACTTGCGATCAATGCCTCGTAGCCAGTTGCCAAAAACATTAGCGATACTACGTGGCGGATACAAGTTAGACGCTAGTTCGATGACTAGCCATACAAAACGTGCAAACTTGCGCTAAAAAATAAGTGTTTAATTGTTTCAACATTATAACAAAAATACTTAGTACTCTCATGCCAGTTATGTTTAACAAGATTATCCTTTATAAGGATCTGTGTCGATCCTAGTGGTAGTGATAGTTTTTCTTGATGGCCCCAGATTAACCAGCTTCCATTTTATCATCCCAACGCGACTAGTACTGTGCATTTGAACCACTTGTTGGCACGGTATAATTTCCTGTTTATTCATTTTGGAGAAAACTGTCCCAATTCCCAACTCTAGATGTAATGACTTTTCGCGTTATAATGTTCAGAGAAAACACTTAGTACTTTCATGCTAGTTACGTTTAACACCATATCGGACACGGGTGAAAATCTTCACCGGCAAGGGAGAAACAACCCGTCGGTACAATTCTGTCTCTAATGTGGGAGGCACATCGTTAACGGAGGACGGCACATGTCGGGGGAGTATCCCCGGGTAGGGTCAAGGCTTGGCATAAGGTGGTGTTCGAAGTTGTGCCGAGGTACGGAAAGGGCTGACCTGTTTGGGCCTGGGAAGTTCCGAGCTTCATCTTGATCTGGAGAGTACAGGCCGACCTATTTTGGCCCAGAGGGGTCCGAGGTATACTGTTGGCCAGGGCCGAGGTTCACTGTCCGAGCTATGTTCTGCCGACCTAACTACCTCAGAGCGGTGGTTCGTGTTGTGGGTGCAGGAGAAGCTGTGGGAAGGAAGTAAGATCCGACCTAGTAAAAGATATTAAGCGCAAGACCCGAGGTACGGAGCCCGTCACATCCGTGTCAAGCTAACCGAGGTGATGAGCTGTAGGTCGGGCAGGAGTCAATGCTCCTGTCACTTCCAGCCGGTACTAGAGCGCCTGACACGGGAGCGTCTGTCAAGGAGCATGGCAGAGGCGTGCTCCGGGTTCGGCGGGCCTGCACGTCTCCGACCGCTGACCACGCGAGGTCTGGGAAAAGGCTACGAGGTAGCTCTGCCAGGCCACGTCCTGTCTCGGTCAGAGGGGACATGCTAGTTCTGCCGTTAGGCTACAGGAGATGGGCAAGCCACGTCTTGTCCCTGACCGAGGTACGGTGGTACGGTGGTGACCGTTGCAGAGGCATGGCAACAGTGTTCTGCAAGGGGCACAATGGTAACCCGGCTGGCCTATATAGTGGGCTTCACCCCTCCTGCCAGAGGGGATCCAAGATCAAGAGAGAGACCCCCCCCCCCGCGCTGGAGCTAGTTGATCAAGAGAGAAAGAGAGGGAGGAAGCTCGGAACACCCCGGAAACACCTCGGATTCACCTCGGAGTGCCTTCTTCCTCCCGTTTAGCTCTACCGTTTACCTCAAGTTCTCACCTTTGTATCATCATACAGCTCGAGGAGCAGCTTGTACTTGTCACTCTGAGCTATACACTGGCTAGGATAGTGCTGCAGTAGGGGTGTTACCTCCACAAGAGGGCCCCGAAGCAGGGTACATCGTGGTGTGTTTTGTGTTCTTGCTTTCTTGGTTCTTCGTTCGTGTTCTTGCGTGTTCTTGCGTGTGCACTTCTTGAGTGCATAAACCCTCCCCGGATTCCCCCAACGACCATTCGGCCCCATCTTAGCCATACCTATGGCATCTGCCGTGATCCCACCACGACAGTTGGCGCCCACCGTGGGCAGATTGAGGCGTTGGAGGGAGTTTTCATCCGGACGGGCTCAGGCGAGCGTGTTCTTTCCGGGCTTGTCGCCAAGATCGGAGAGTTCACCTTCATCAGCGACAACGCGGGATGCTTCGCCGGCAAGCCTTTCCCCGAGGACGGCTTCACCATGATGCTCGGCAGCTTCGTCACGTACGTTGCTGTCGAGGTTGTTCGCGGGTACCCGGAGCAGGTGCTCGTGGACGACGAAACTCCTCTCCTCGCGGCTTTAGGTCGGCGTATCACTCGCCCCGAAAGCTGCGTAGAGGTGATGATGACAGGCCCGGTTGACGCCGCTGGCAAAGTAGATGCCAGCCAGTCCAAGGCAGCCGAGGTTGCTAAGGTGAGATCCGCAAAGCCCAGGCTAGAGAAGGACTTGCCTGGCACCCCAGAGCTGCGGGGCCGAGGTGCGACCCTGGTAGAGATAGTGGATACACTGGCAGACCCAGTAAATCCAGGAGTGGACATAGTGGTGACTGTGGCCGACCTAGAGGCAAAGCGTGTCCTGTTGCAGAAGGAGCTGTAGCAATGATAACAGCTAGAGATGAGTTCAATAGAGATCCGCGTGAGTACAATGCAGCGAATGGCTTCACCCCGGTAGCGGTTGATACACATAGGGGAGCCGAGGTGCGGCAGAGAGGCAAGGGGCTCAACGATGAGATAAACAGGGAGGCTCGACCTACCACCTCGGCTAGGAGTGGGAGTCGCGTGTCAACTGGAAGGCCGGTGTATAGTTCCCCTGCTAAGAACCTCAGAGCCGCCGAGGCAGGCAGGGCCGAGCTATCCGGATTATCTGGAGATGCGTGGCGTGCGCAGCAGAAGCGAGTCAATGAGTTAGTATATGTGGCTAACCAGCAGAATGAGGCTCTCCGCAGAGCACATGCCGGGGCTGGTGATTCAGAGATGATTTATTCAGCTAGGCCAGTCAGTCAGGTGTCCAAGGGGCAAGCCTCGTCTCCACTCGTCGGAGGAGCCGATCGAGCCCGGAGTGTCACCTCGGGTTAGAACCAGCAGCTGCAGATGTATGATCCAGTCCTAGCAGCAAAGCAGAAGGTGGGCCAGGGCAATGCTAGCCGAGCTAAGGGAAACCCCGGCCCAGGCAATGCGAGCCGGGCTAAGGGTAACTCCGGTCAGGGAAATCAGAACGGCGGTCAAGCAGCATCGGCTGGCCGAGGTAAACCACCTCCGCCCCCGAGGTATCAGCAACAACCTCGGCAGCAGGGGCAATATCAGCGAGAGCCGGAGTATGTTCAGCAACCTCAGAACGTCGGTCAAGGCGATGACCGATATGATGATGGAGACTCGGCCATGGCACGAGCTGGATACCACAGAGTGGATGGGGCGTTGGGACCTCGGATAGGAGGTCGGATGTTAGCTCCAGGCGATGTCCGTAACAAGCTGGATAGAATCTACTTGTCTGAACAACTGGAGGAGGAAGGCCCTCCTGGTCCGGCGTGTTTTGGACCTCGGATCATGAAGGAGCCACCACCACCAGTATCTCAATTCCAGTTAGGTCGGAACACCAAGCCATACAATGGGAGCACCAAGCCACAAGATTGGCTGACAGATTATGTATCCTCGGTGCACATTGCGGGGGGCAATCGCCGATGGGCGGTCCGGTATCTCCCGCACATGTTGGAAGGTCCAGCTCGGATCTGGCTGAATAATTTGCCGGAGTATAGAATGGGCGATTGAGGTGTCTCCATATGCACCACATTATGAGAGAAGAGACGCAATTAAATCCCAGGCGTTGCCGGACTTCTTTTGTGATTGGGCCGAGATGCAGTATGAGCCACCCAGGCCGGACTATAATTATTGGAAAATGCATTTTGATGGGTCCAAAACAAAGATCGGGCTGGGGGCTGGAATAGTCCTCACCTCGCCAAAGCAAGATCAGCTGAAGTACGTGCTGCAGATTCATTTCTCAGCATCAAACAATGTGGCGGAGTATGAGGCCTTAATCCATGGCCTCAAGGTGGCAAAGGAGATCGGTATCCGGCGTGTAGAGTGCTTCGGCGATTCCGACCTGGTGGTGCAACAATCTTCTGGAACTTGGGATGCTCTGGATGCCAACATGGCGTTATATCGGTTCCATGTGCAAAAGATATCCGGGTTCTTTGAAGGGTGTGAGTACAGGCATATACCTCGGGCAGAAAATGATGCTGCCGACGTGTTGTCAAAGCTCGGTTCATCAAAAGAGGCAGTACCACCAGGGGTAGCCCTGAATCACTTGAGAACTCCTTCAATCAAACCTTCTCCTGAATCCGAATCTATTTTCATCCCGGCGGAGCAAGAGCCCGGACCTGTTCCAATGGAGGTAGACGTCGGATGCGTTTGGTCGGACCCGGGGACTGCGTGGCAGAGCTCGGGGACTGCACACCAAACCTCGGGGACTGCTCATCCAGACTCGGGGACTGGTCGCAGGATGGTGGAGGAAATAATGGAGGAGATTATGGTGGCCGAGCCAATGGAGGTGGATGAGGAACTTTTTCCTTTGCACCCGGTGCCGGAGTGGGCGGAGCAAATTATGAAGTTCATAACGGAGGGAAGCACGCCAAGTGACACAACCGAGGCTAGGAGGATTCAAAGGAGGGCCAAGGCGTACACCATCATCAACAAGGAGCTCTATAAAAGAAGCGTAACCGAGGTGTTGCAACGGTGTGTTGAGCCAGCTGAAGGCAAGGAGATGCTTTTGGAGATCCACCAAGGAGAATGTGGTCATCATTGCAGCACAAGAGCTCTGGTGGCCAAGGTGTTTAGGCATGGGTTCTATTGGCCCACTGCTCTTGCTGATGCAGAGGCCATAGTCCGGAGATGTGAAGGATGCCAAAGGTTTGCCAAGCAAACGCATATGCCAGCTTCGGCGCTCAAAACAATTCCTATCACTTGGCCGTTTGCGGTATGGTGTTTGGATATGGTGGGAGAGTTCAAACCAGCCCGAGGTAACATGACACACATATTGGTGATGGTGGACAAGTTCACCAAGTGGATCGAGGTGAAACCAATCCGGAAGTTGGATGGTCATTCAGCAGTGACTTTCTTGAAGGAGATTATTCTGCGATATGGCTACCCCCATAGCATTATCTCGGACAACGGCACTAACTTTGCTGTTGGAGAGTTCGCTCGGTTTTGCATGAACAAGGGAATCCGGCTGGACATAGCCTCGGTGGCACACCCGGAGTCTAATGGACAAGTGGAAAGATCAAATGCTCTAGTGTTGGCCGGCATCAAGGCTCGGCTCATTGAACCACTGCTGAAAACGCCGGGGTGTTGGATAGATGAGATACCAGCAGTACTGTGGGGTCTAAGGACCACGCCAAATCGATCAACTGGCTATACGCCATTTTTTATGGTCTATGGGGCAGAAGCTATGCTACCCACTGACATCGAATATGATGCGCCCAGAGTGGCAATGTACACTGAAGCCGAGGCAAAAGAGGCTCGGGAGGATGCAGTAGATCTGCTTGAGGAAGCGAGAGAATTGGCCTCATCTCGGTCAGCAATTTACCAGCAAGGTCTCCGACGTTATCATAGCCGGAGTATCAACCCTCGTGTGTTTCACGAGGGAGATTTGGTGCTGAGGTTGGTGCAGCGCAAGAAAGGCCGGCACAAGTTGTCACCTCCATGGGAGGGACCGTTCGTTGTGAGCCGAGCTCTGCTCAATGATTCCTACTATCTTATAGATGCGCAGGAACCAAGGGAAGATGGGCTGGACAACCCCGGGTCAGAGGTCAGGCGACCATGGAACGTAGCTCTACTCCGACCTTTCTACTCATGAAAGGCGCAATGTATGTACCTCGGTTAATCCTTAATAAAAATGTCGGCACTCCGAGGTTAAAGCTCGGGGACTGCCTCGCTCTTGTGCTTATGTTTTATCTCTGTTTGTCAGTTTCGTTCATATGCCGAACTATTTTGAACCTCGTCTCAAACTTCAAGTAATGTGTGCTATGAAACTAATCTTGTGACTCGACTGGCATCTGCCTAAAAGGTAGTCAAGAGCAAAGAGGAAAAAACGTGGGAGACATGAAAATGAACTCGGGGACTCGGTCCAAAATTATAGTTCGGCATGTGTCGTTTACTAACCCCTGTCTTTACCTTTCGTTTATGTCGGATGACTTTGAAACATACCTCGGAATTTACCAAGTACTGTATGCTATGAACAACAATCTTGTGACTCGACTGGCATCTGCCTAAAAGGTAGTCAAGAGCAAAGAATGCCAAACATAGTAAACACGAAAGTAAACTCGAGCAATCATTCAAAAGGATTCGACGTAAAGCTTAGAAAAGCATGGTTCGATAAGCATGATAGTAACAGAGGTAGCAAAAGGAACTACTTAAGTTTGATTACATCTGCGTCCCGGCATACCGGGGATTTAATGAAGTTTTTTGGCCAAGCATAAGTTCAGGTCGAGGCATCAGGAATTACGTCGGCAGCAGCCGATGCAGCAGGGATTTCGTCCGGAGCCGAGGTAGCCTGGGAGGTGCTGGCAACGTCGGCAGTAACCTCGGCACCAGGTTGTGGAGAAGCCTCGGTTTCTGCTTCGCGGGTGTCACCATCGTCACCTTGCTCGGCTTCGACGTCGGATTCTGTTTCGTATTCCTCCTCTTCTGGCTCGTCATCTTCGGCGTCGGAGTAGGTGTCTCCCTCGCTCAAGTTCTTGGTGTTGGCATATCCAGCGAAGAAGGCAGCCATCTTTTCGCGCCGCTGGATGAGAATTGGGTCCGTGGACCAGGGCGAGCCTCGGCGAAGAGTGTCCATCTTTTCGAGGTCGAGCTTCTCGCACCAAGTCATGATGAATTTGAGAGCGGCATCAGCTCCAGCGCGAGCCGAAGATGAGCGCCACTCTCGAAGTCTTTGTTCGGCTTCACGAAGCTTGGCGGCGAGCTCAGGCGTAGTATTGGGAGCATCGGCAAGAGGCCACAAGGCTCGGAAAGCAGACACACCTGCATCGAGGAGTTCGGACCCAATGGTTTTCAAGGGATGGATCCGAGCTTTGATGGCCACGATGTGGTCCTCAATGGTCCAGACGGGGTTCGTCTCGTTACGCCTCTTCCTGTGCTGATCAGTGATATTGCGAGCCGAATTTGGGTGTAGGTGAAGTGCTCTGCAGAAGGATAGCCTGTTAATAATGAAAGAAACAGTTCGGCAAAGAGCCAGTACTGTTGAGGACAAAGCAAGGATAAGGGGGGCAAGAAGCTTACCGTCCATTTCTTGGTTGATGCGTTCCAGCGTCGGGAGGAGCTGGTTAACCGAAGCTTGAAGGGCTTCATAAGCCTCGGTGGCCGAGGTGGCGCGGGCCTCGGCTAACTGGAGCGCATTCTCATGTTCCTTGGCGGCATCCTCCCGAAGTTTCTTCTCTGTTTCAACAACACTGGCCTTTTCCGCCTGCAGCTGCTCTTTTTCCGACGTCCGCAGCTCAGTGATGCGCTTCAGTTCCTTTACCAGACGAGCTACTTCGGCTTTCTCTTGTTGGAGCTTCTCGTCCAAAGAGTTCTTTTCTGCAAGGACGGCCTTGTGCTCGTCGTGGAGTTTCTTGTGGTCAAACAAGAGGGTGTGAAAGATGTCCGTGCGGACGTTCATAGTATTCTGCAAGGAAGAAAAACATAGCTCGGTTAGAAAGGCTATACCTCGACAAGAGTCTCGGGGACTCGGAGTCAAATCATTGGGAAAATGTTGCCGGGGTATGCCTCGACAGGAGTCTCGGGGACTCGTACCCGAGGTGCATGATAAAGTAAGGTAAAATGGTTTGGATACGTCGGATGAAAATTGAAAGTTGAGATTCAAGCCAAACAATTTTAACTCCGGCGGAGCGTCAATAGTTTACCTCGAATCTCGGGGACTGGGAATGGTGGATATTAGATGAGATACTGCATGAAAGTAAAGAGAATAGGACTTACGTCGATGTTTTGAGCAGCACGCAGGGCAGCGACTTGTAGGTCGTGTACGCTTCGGCCGCAGGCGCTGTTTCCCGCAGGATGCTCAGCCACCGGAGCAGCTAGGGAGGCCGAGGAGACCTCGTCTGCAGAATTCCAGTCTGCATTGTAGTGTTCCAAGGAGCCGAGGCTCTGGTCACTGTCAGTGCGCAGAGGAGGATATCCCCACGGTCCGCCCTGCTCGATGCCCCTAACCGAGGCCTCCAAGGCCAAAGCAGCCTCGGAGCTTGAAGCAGGCCGGTTATCCAGTATAAGAGATGTCCTCCGAGCATATTCGTCGGCCGGAGGAGCAGTCTCATCAACGGGTGCGGCGAATGGAGGAATTCGGCGTGTCACCGGGGAGGAGACCTCGGTGCATCCTTGAAGGAGAAGAGATAGTCAGGGTGCCAGACCCAGATGTTGGTTTGGGGGTGACCTTAGACTTCACCGTCTCTTTCTCTTTCTCCTTGCCTTTCTCCAACGGCAAGGTAGTCTGGCGAACTGGTTTTTGGGGCTGTTGCTTGGGCTGCTGCTTGGGCTGTTGCTTCTGCTGAAGCTTCTGCTGTTGCTGTTGTTGGTTGCGGGCAGTCTGGCTGCGGGGGGAGAGTCGAGGCTCCGGCAAGGCGGTAGCCGGAGTTCTGGCGCGATTGGTCCCCGCATCCGTTTGAGGACGCGGAGAAGTCTGACCTCGGGTGGGGGCAGATTTCTCCAAGGCCGGGCCAGACCTCGGTGGAGGAGATACGGGGCGAGAGTTCGTCGGGGTGGTCGTGGCTTCAGAGGCACCAACGGGTGCAGTCATGGAGGATACCTCCTGATCCACGTCTATGGGTCACTGCAACGAAGGGAAGATGGTTAAGTGTTAATACCGAGGTAATATGTTTAAGCAACAAACATGTTGGCTATAGAGGCAAAGCATTACCCATCCGAGGTAGGAAACCTCTTGCCCCCTCGGGCATGAGGAGGATTTCCGGACTTCTTCAGCCGACGTCTCTTGACCGGAGCCGCAGTGGGTCCGGAGGCTCCAGTGGCGGATGGTTCGGCGGCCGAAGTTGCGGCACCAGCGCGTTTCCGGCTGGTTGCTGGAGTAAAGTTCGGAAGGTGAGGAAGGCAGGAGATAGGTACCGCGTTTATTGGTTCCATGACGAGAAATCCCTCCTCGTCATCCGAAATCTCTTGAACTGAAGCTTGTGCTTGAGGCTTACCCGCGGTGGTGACGCGGGCCGAGGCAATGGGCATGTAATCCTCGTTGTCAGGATCCACGTTGGATGGTGGGTCCTCGACAGGGAGATCCTTGCCGAAGTGGTCCGCAGGATGGACTCCATCCTCGGCGGTCTGGCGGGAGAACAGCTATATGGCAGACATATGAAAAGGAGTTAGGAAGAAAATGGTCAAGATGAACGTCGGTAGCAAGACCTCGGTGGTAAAGGAGTACCGAAGAAAACGTCGGAACAGCGTACCTGTTTTGGTGGCTTGGTCCTGTAGTGGGGTTCCCTTCCCCATGTCCAAGCGTCAGAGATCTTGGACTTGGTGATAGCTCGGACTCGCCGAGCTACCGCGGCGTTGTCCAGTGCAACGTGCGTATGGCGGGTTGGATCATAAAGACCGCTCATGTGGCAGATCTTGTGAGTCCTCGCCTGGAGAGGGGAGACCCTGCGCTTCACGAATGTGCAGGCCAGATCGTCAGCCGTCAGGACTTTCCCGTCGTTCGCAGGGTCCTCCGGGTCCTGCCATTTCGCAACATACCCATGGATGGACTTGATTTCGCTGGTGAGAGGGGGAGTGTAGTCCCAGTTGAGCGGTTCTGTAGGAGGGCTGAGGTTAAACGCCGGCAGATTGAGGAAGTCCTCTTCGCCGGAGTTCTTCACGTAAAACCACGTCCGGAGCCACTTGCGAACGGTGTCCGGAGTAGCGATACGTGGGAAGATGGAGTTTCGGCGAGGAGCTACGATGGCTGCTCCGCAGGCGGTTAGTAGCTTGGGCAGATCCTTGTTTTTCGGATCCGGGATCACTTGCCGCTTAAGTTGGAAGTAGCGAGAAAAGAGGTCTACCGTGGCTTTGAGGCCGAGGTATCCCTCAGAGAAGGAAACGATGCAGGAGAGAGTGGTGATGGCGTTGGCGGGGAGGTGATGAACCTGGAGTCGAACTTGTCGAGGAAGCTCCGGAAGAAATCACTAACGGGCAGTCCGAAGCCGCGCTGGAAGTGCGCGACGAAGACCACCCGTTCCCCTTCCTTGACTTGAGGCTCGAGTTCGCCCTCTGGCAGGCGACACTCTACCCCGGCGGGAATCCGCCGAGTCGCCCTGAGCCACTGGATTTCGTCCGGAGTTACATCCGAACCTTCCCAGCCGGCTCGTTCTCCGACCTCCAGTTCGAGGTCTGGAACCTCGGTTTGTTCCGAAGTCTCAGGAGGAGACATCTCGGCAGAATCAATCTGCAAGAATGCACAGAAGTTTAGCAAAGGAAAAAGTAAATCTGGAATCTAAGGCTATATCTGGCTAACTCAGGAGGAGTTGGACGGCTATCTGTGTATATAGAGGCATATCTATGCTAGGCGAGCATCTATCCGAGGTATGAAACTCATACTACCCAAAAAAGTATGCAAGTAAGATCTACCGGAGGAGGTAAATAGAGTTTTATTCAAGAACATATGAAGAACCAAAGCGCAAAGAGGAAGAAACCTAGGGCAATGCCTAGGGTATCAAGAAAGGGAGTACATACCGTGAAAACGAGGTGCTGAAGGGCGGCGCCGGTGACGCGGTCGCAGCGGCGACGAAGGAGCTGCTCGTCGGCGGCGGCGGGAACGTGTTTCTTCTCAACCGGAAGCGGCGGCACTGGTGCGATGGAGGCGAGAGGCGAGTGAAGGAGGAAGAAGATGGCGAAGTTGCCCGTGGGGCCCTACTTATAGCCGCGTGCGGTAACTGCCCGCATTAACTGCACCACTACCGCGCGGTTATCGGGAGGCGCGGGATCGTGTGCGAGTGGGCGCACGGTTACGCGGTTGCGGCCGCACGATCGGCCACATCGTGGGCCGCAGAGTGGCAACCGCCCACCCCGGATTTCCTGCGCTGGTCAGCACAAGAATCGAGGGGTCGTGGGCGGTCAAGTACTTGAGTGCGCAGGTGCGCTGTTCGGTGGGTCCGGCTGACGAGGGCGGCGTGTGGTCAGAATCTGCTTGGCAGAGGTCCGGATTCCGAAGCCCGGGCAGAGATTCTTCGCCACGTACCTCGGAAAATCTTGAGGCAAGATGGTGCTGAGTCAGATAGCTCGGAGAGTTCAGTTCGCATATCTACCTCGGATTGGATGGTGGTGTATGGGAGGTACCTCGGCGTGACTATGTTGGAGGTCGGTTTAGGAGGTGGTGTAATGCTTGTTTTGAACCTGCTACGGCCCTCCTTCCGAGGTCGTAGGACCGCACCAGCTTCGGGGACTAATGTCGGGGGAGTATCCCCGGGTAGGGTCAAGGCTTGGCATAAGGTGGTGTTCGAAGTTGTGCCGAGGTACGGAAAGGGCCGACCTGTTTGGGCCTGGGAAGTTCCGAGCTTCATCTTGACCTGGAGAGTACAGGCCGACCTATTTTGGCCCAGAGGGGTCCGAGGTATACTGTTGGCCAGGGCCGAGGTTCACTGTCCGAGCTATGTTCTGCCGACCTAACTACCTCAGTGCGGTGGTTTGTGTTGTGGTGCAGGAGAAGCTGTGGGAAGGAAGTAAGATCCGACCTAGTAAAAGATATTAAGCGCAAGACCCGAGGTACGGAGCCCGTCACATCCGTGCAGCTAACCGAGGTGTGGGCTGTAGGTCGGGCAGGAGTCAATGCTCCTGTCACTTCCAGCCGGGTACTAGAGCGCCTGACACGGGAGCGTCTGTCAAGGAGCATGGCAGAGGCGTGCTCCGGGTTCGGCGGGCCTGCACGTCTCCGACCGCTGACCACGCGAGGTCTGGGAAAAGGCTACGAGGTAGCTCTGCCAGGCCACGTCCTGTCTCGGTCAGAGGGGACATGCTAGTTCTGCCGTTAGGCTACAGGAGATGGGCAAGCCACGTCTTGTCCCCGACCGAGGTACGGTGGTACGGTGGTGACCGTTGCAGAGGCATGGCAACAGTGTTCTGCGAGGGGCACAATGGTAACCCGGCTGGCCTATATAGTGGGCTTCACCCCCTCCTGCTAGAGGGATCCAAGATCAAGAGAGACCCCCCCCCCGCGCTGGAGCTAGTTGATCAAGAGAGAAAGAGAGAGGAAGCTCGGAACACCCCGGAAACACCTCGGATTCAGCTCGGAGTGCCTTCTTCCTCCCGTTAGCTCCATCTTTACCTCAAGTTCTCACCATTGTATCATCATACAGCTCGAGGAGCAGCTTGTACTTGTCACTCTGAGCTATACACTGGCTAGGATAGTGCTGCAGTAGGGGTGTTACCTCCACAAGAGGGCCCCGAAGCAGGGTACATCGTGGTGTGTTTTGTGTTCTTGCTTTCTTGGTTCTTCGTTCGTGTTCTTGCGTGTTCTTGCGTGTGCACTTCTTGAGTGCATAAACCCTCCCCGGATTCCCCCAACGACCATTCGGCCCCATCTTAGCCATACCTATGGCATCTGCCGTGATCCCACCACGACAGCACATTTGCGATGAGGTGCTTCAAGCCAAACGGGTGACTCCATACACCCTCTATCGGACGCAGGAACCTTTGAATCGCCGTTCCTGGTGGTCACATAGCAACACAATTTTTGGTTTTGACCGTTCCAATATGAATCATGTGTTTGGTCCAGTACATACTTCACATCACAATACACACACTTCACAACACAACATGCTCATTTCATAACACAATACACAAATACAACACGATATAGACAACAACATTTTATTCATACATAGACACCATCCACATCAATGTACTCTTGACACATACTCAATCACTATCTTCACACCCCAAATACATAATATCATGTTACAGAGCCCAAAATACATACTATATCAATGACACAACTCTAGAATTCGAAGTTAAAAGAAGAAAACAATAGAACTATTGGTTGCGCCATTTCCTTCGCAAGGGCGAAAGGAGGAAAATAACAATGTCTTTTCAAGATCCATTAAACTAGCTCTAACTGTCTCGTCTCAACTATCCGAGAGAAGGAACTAGTAGTCATAGCGAAGATGCGATTCTCATAACATCCAACACCTCAGTTGTCTTAGCACTATGTTTCAAAAATATACGGGAATAAGTTGATATGCATACTGATTTTAGAAAGATTGCAATATATCTTGATAGCAAGATAAATGTTTGTTAGCTCCGTCATTAGAGTCATGATAGCAACATATTCTATGGGCAGCTCTATCATCAGCTCTGTTCAGATCATGCTCTAGGTTACCATCACTAATTCGTGGACAGGACTTTTTGGTGCAGTGTCACCAAAGTAGAACATCTTAGGCACTGTAATTTTTTGTCACAGCTACGAAACACTCTTAATAAAAAAATGTCTTACAATGTCCACCAAAACATTACAATAACGATAGGGTTGGAACAAGTGTTTCCCTCATAACCTATTTACACATAATGAGGAACTAATTCAGTTTTGTGGAAACCGAGGGTATATTGAGGGTATATTGTTGTTGATATTTTATATGAATAGCTATAATCATCACCTAGTGAGGGTGAGGCGGGGAGGACACAACTGTCTAGGGTGTGCAAACGAGATGATCCTAATCCAATTGTTACCGTGCAACTCTTTTTGTGCCGTCCTAATGTATGCCGATATAAGAAAAAACACCAAAACTGAGGCTTGCTCACTTGGAGATGGATCGGTGTCGTTGAAGTGGTTCAAATCCGAAATGTCACACATATGAAAATGAATTACAAGACCCGCTGCGACTCTTGTATACTCAATGGAGCGCATTATAAGCAACAATACTGAGTTCTAAAAAAAGGAGGAGAAACCATGATTCAGATTAATGTTTAGATTGGATTGGAAGCTGAAAAATACGGTTTGGCCCAGTTCAACTGTTGTTGTGAAGATCGAAGGAGGTGCATAAACCTTGACTAATATAAAATGGAGTTCGAACGAGCACTCCTTTCCTTCTATCTCTGTCTCTGTCTCTGTCTCTTTATCTTTATTACGACATTGTGTACTAATTGAAGTGGTGGTCAAGTTGTGGGCTCCTAAATTGATTGGTAATGGCCAGGCTTGAATAGATGATTTAAAAATAAGATGATGTGCAGGACAAAGGAGAGCATGTCTGCATGGGTCCAGATCTGAGAGATGGGCATAACAACCATCGCTGTACTTGACGTGGACCTGGACTCAATAGCAAGTCAACAAAAAAATCACATCGGAAGAAAAAAAAAAGGTGCTTGTTACAGACAAGTTTGCAACAAATGTCATAGCTGCCAGTGTAACCACATACAAGATGCGAAGTTTGTTTAAAACTTTGGCTCTGCTTTATTATTTCTTGAATTAATCAATCAGGCGTCAGCGTACACTACCAAAAAGCGTGCACGAAGATTGACCGGAGGTGGACGATATCTCATCATATGTAGGTGACGTACTTACCATATGTTGCCGGTGGAAATAATAACAGGTTCAATCTACGCACTCTGTTTCATTATTATAAGTTACTGCTGCTTCTGGCAAAATGAGTTACATAGCTTTGCATTATTGTGCTCAAAATTATGTCGATAGCTCCACAAAGATCGGTATTTTAAAAGTTGAAAGTTCACAGTTTGAAGTTTAAAAAAATCAGAAAAAATATTTAGGTGTAGATAACAATATAATCTAAAAGTGTGCAAAAATTCAATCCAAATTTCTTATATTTTGGGATGGGAAAAAGTGACAAATGGGTGGACCTGGATCTTGAACTGTAAACATTTTGAAAAACTTACAATTTTGTCAGATTTTTCATTTTTATGTAGCCTAAAAATACTAGAAATTTCGCATTGAGATTTTGCACATAGTTAGATCTCGACACTTTCTGCACCTACAATTTTTTTTGATTTTGAAACAGAAAAATACAGATTTCGATTTTTTTAGAATACCGAGCTCCGTGGAGCTCGGCCTCCGAATGCACTTTCCGTATACTAGTTACAGAAACAATAATGCAAATTAATAAAATGAAACGATGGAGAAAGGTATCGCTAAACGCCAAAATTATATATGCCTAATATAAAAGGAACGAGATTGATTGCTCCAGAGTTTGGTGAGCCATCAAAGAGCAAAGTAAAGGTTATCAAGATTCAATATTGCATGCCTGTTGTTTTATCGGTTCACCTAGTGAAATTTCGTTGTGTGAACTATGTCCAAACAATATTCCCTAATACCCATTGTTTCTTATATTAAAGTTCAACTTTCTTATGGTACTCTACCACATTTTTTTGGTGGAGTAACATATCACTATATGAGTTATGACATGCCTTAATATTTTTGTTCTAATATTTTTATGTCTAATTTACACATTTAGATAGGATAAGGAAATAATTAGCCTACAATGTAGTCAAACAGATTAACAAAAACTTAGATGGTAAATTTTGTGAAAAAATTGTTAGGAAAACTTCCTTCTAAGAGATAACTTTCTCTTCCAAGGAAACGTCCAATTCGGTTGTTCCTCCAGAGATGAATTTTGGGCCGGTTTAAGTTTCGTGCAATGCACGAAAAAATCTCGTCCCAAACAAGTAAACAACCTGAATCGCACCCATGGGACCTGGATAGGGTATGTGACCTACTAAACAGGCCCTATATCACTAGCACTCTTCTCGATTGGTCCATTTGACATTTGTTTTCCAAATGGGCGACTCCCCGGTCTCTACATCAAGATGATCATACGACATGTTTTTATTAATTTATTGCAAAGTAGTCAATGATTACAATTTACGGATCACAGAGGGTTTAAATATCAATCGACCATCTAAAAATAAACATCATGGTGACTGATTACCCACAAGTATATGGGATCTATCGTAGTCGTTTCGATAAGTTAGAGTGTCGAAACCAACGAGAAGATTTCTTTTTTGCGAAACACAGTACAACGCAGACGCTCACATACACGCGCATACACTCACCCCTATGAACGCATACACGCACACCCTACCCCTATGAGCACCTCCGAGAGGCTGTGCCGGCGGATCAGGTATTGAGATTGACGAAGTCACCACGTGCGCCTCGCTGTCGACGGGAACGTCGTCTCCCACTGAAGAATATTCCTCCTAAATGAGAAACACCAGCGTCAAAACCTGGGGCTTGAACTCTGGTGGGCTGGGGTACAACCACCCACATAACCATCCTATCACAGGCAAGTTCTCTGATTAATGGAATTCAGCAAGGTTTCACTGTGAACACAGCAAGATAATTTTATAAGTGGTTGAAAGGCAACAAGTAATTTAATAGCAAGTAAATAAAAGCAAAATGTAAAGATGCAACAAGTGGTCCAATCCTTATTTGAGTTAAGGACAAGTCGGGTGTGTTTCTTATATGGATTAAAACGTCCCAGAGGACACACCGGAATGTTGTCAAGTCACTTTCATCAAGTTACATTGATTAACTTTCATTGTTTATATAAATGTTGTGTGGGTGAACCTATGCTAATTTACTGCCCTTACTTGGACAACATACATACTTATGATTACGCTCCTTTCGCAAGCATCCGCAAATATAAGAGAGTAATTAAGATAAATCTAGCCATAACCTTAAGCTTTAGAGCCCAAACATTCCCTCATGCAACAACTTGTAAACTATGGTTAGCTATTCTGTCCCTCACGCAACCCGTCATAAACAAACTAAATAAACAAAATGAATTTCCCTAGGCCCATAAAGGTGAAGTGTCATCTAGTCGATGTTCACATGACACCACTAAAGAAATAACACCACAATTTAAATATAAAATATTAAACGTCACTCAATTTGACAAGACTTCTCCCATGTTCTAGAGAACTAAGCAAACTACTCACAAGACATAATATGGATCATGATTAGAGGTGATCAATATATGATTAACAATCTAAACATGACAAGCTTTAACGATAAAACTTTTAAGCATCAACTATAAGCGGTAATCAACATCGAGAAATAACTCTCAATGATAGATACAATCTATACCTCCAAGATTGGATGGATGGACGGAGTGGAGATTACGGTGAAGATGGTGCTGGTGGAGGTGTTGATGAAGATGATGCTCCCGACAATGCACGGCGTGATGATGATGGCCTCGATTTCCCCCTCCGGGTGGAAAGTTTCCGGCAGGATCCGGTCTGCCGGAGAGCTCTATCTATCTGTCTTGGTTCTGCCCCGAGATGGCGGCGGAAAAATAATGTGAAGGCCTCCCCGAGTGTCTTAGGTCAAGGAAGGGTTCTGGCTGAAGAAGCGTCAGGAGGTGAGCCCCGTGTTGGGGGCGCGACCAAGTGGCTTTCCTAGGGGTGGTTGTGCCCGCCATCTGCGAGCCCACAGGGCGCCTCCCCTCGGCCCCATCTTCTGTCTCCGGGCTTCTTCTTGTGTGTCAGAATTTTGTGATTTTATCCGTATTTTATTGAGCGCTGGAAATTGGCTTTCTCTTCGGGTAGTTTTCCTCCCGTTTGCAGACTCTTGGTGGTTTCCCCCTCTTAATTGTGAAATATGTAAATAAGAGGAAACAACAATATAATTGCATAATAATATGAAATATATCAATGAATCAAAGTAAATTATGCTATTAAATAGTGATATAAAATGGACGTATCAGTGACTATAAACCTTAACATGTCATTCTACTTGCAAGAAACAAGGATGCCTGGCTAAAAAAATCCCATGGCACCAATTTCAACCGGCCGCACCTAGAGTCCATATGACTCCACTTGTCCTCGGGTTGGAGAAAAGACCTCACACGGATCCACTGGGTAGCCAACGGTATAACCTTCATAAAAGAAGGAGTCTTTTGTTTTCAAAACTAAAATCATTATAAACAAAAGCACAGAATCCCACCTGGATATGAGCTTTAGTTTTCTTACCATTCAACCAATTGCAGAACAAAATTGGTTATATTAGTTGGAGGAGATAAGTTGAAAGCCATATGAATTATGCACCAAAAATGATCTTTGCAAACGAAAAGGTGATAAAAAGATGTTGGATTGATTCATCCATGTCACAAAACAACTTTTTTTACACCCCATCTAGCTTTTTTTGCCAAATTATCTTTCGTTGACAACACTTTTCGATAAAGAAACCACATAAAAATCTTGATTTTCAGCGGTAACTTTATTGTCCAAATATATTTACAAAGAAAATGTGTGCGATCATTCATGTAATACATATACATAGACTTGACCGAGAACAACCCAAATAGATATCTTCCATACATACATATCTGGTTGATTCGACAAAGCAATATCTATCAATATATGAATTAAATGTTCCCACTATGTCCATTTGTTACCGGTCAAAGCTCGTCTAAAATTTATATTTAGTGGCATTTGTGGCCTAGCAATTCCCACAAAACTTGTTTTCATTGGACAATGTTACACAAAGATGGATATTGACTAGATAATGGTTCATCGCTGAGCCAAATATTCTCTCCAAAAAATCTCTACTATATAATACGGCTTCAGGTGATGGTACGTCAAATATAACAAAAAATAACGCACGAAGCCCACTAATCGTGTTCGGACTGGCTTCATCTATCTTTCTAACGTATGCCCCCAGGAGTCCTTGAACGAATCAAACAGATGATGGGACCGGCCGGCGTACGCGATCGAGTAGAACATGTGCGACAGAAAAATAAACCGAGTACCTGGCCAAGCTTTGTTCGCGTGCACGTTCTGCATAGGGCCAAACTTGGCTCCTGGAAATTCCTTGCTCAACGGATCGATCGATACAATTTGAAAGAAAAAAAATCGATCCTTAAATGCTACTCCTAGCTGACAAGCCCGCCCATTTTTTTCCATCGATCAACAAAATTTGGCTGGGCTAGCTAGCTCATGCCTCTAACCAAATCCAGCCAAACATATGAGACTATGCACGCAAAGCTGGATTCTTGGCTAATTTGAAGCTGATTTAAGAAAACTCAATAACTTCAACAGATTCTCCTTCATGACAATGTTCTTATAGCCAAAAATGAAGACGATCTTTGAGGAGTTTTTCATTGTTCGTTACCACATCAATAAAGACTGGAAGGATCTTCGGAATTTAATAACAACATATTTCGTGGAAAGGTAACGTTAACCCGTAAACCACATGCAACCAGCAAATAATCTACTCTCAAGATACAAATCAATGGAGAAAGAAACTATTAAAATTTCTAAATGACCTATAACACTTGCATTCGATCGGCTTAAAGATTTATAAATATTAATTTATGTCTATTTGATTTAATATGGCAACCGCAGCAAGGCACGGGTTTTGTGCTAGTGAGTACTTATACCGTTACCAATTTGGAAGGAATCTCAAGTGAAAAAAAAAAATCATCTTTGACTCTCATCAATCCTTTCCAAAAGGGAGAATCATTTGGCCACGCCGTTACTTGGCATAAGATTTTCGAGTGTAGGTATTTGTTATGTAACAACTCTTGCCACATACCTTCCCTCATTTATAAAAGTTAAAAAAAGCATTTGCTACTTATACATCTATTTTGTATGTCCAAAACCTCAACTCCCAACCTCCCTGATCCGCGGCATGCATATGATGTTCCACTTTGTTAGTTAAGCAATATTTATTTTTGATGTTCCACATAATATTTTTCAAAAGATAAAAGAATTTAGGGATGGTACAATATGTTCGTAGCACTAGGCACTAAAATCCTTATACCATAGCACTCTTCTCGGTTGTTAAGTTCGACTTCAATATCCTGTTCGTCGGAAGGAACTTTCCCCTCCCACTGCTCTCGTCCAGCTACAGTACCTTGAGGGTCGTACTCTGAAATCCCGGGCCGATCCGGCCGCTCCGCCGGAATAGCCGGCTGGAGTTGGTATCGGTGAGGTGCTGGAGTAGTTCTTAGGTAGTTGTAGTAGTAGATCTTCCGTAGTTGGTTGTATAGCTCGGCGGATGCTGTCTTTTTTCTTCCCTCGAAGGCCTTCAAGCTCGGCGTCATGGCGCGACGCTAAGTGGGCCGTGGCAAGCTCCTTCATCACGCCTTCATGGTGGAGGTTGGGTGAGGGCGGCAGATCTGCGGCGGCCTTCTTCAATAAGCGCTGGTACTTTCCTTCTGCTTGCAGAGTGGATCAAGCAGAGCTCTCTCTCGCTGGCCGTGGGGGTGAGGAGATGGAGCATTGCTTTGATTTCTTCTGCTTCGTCAGAGGAGGTGCTGTGAGGTGTGATTTGCTGGAGTCCTGGAACCGCTCCTGCTGCACGGCGGAGAAGATGAAGCAGGAGGTCTACTTCATCATCTCTGCGCCCTCTTCAATAACTAGGTTCGTTAATTGCAGCGACCATGGAGTTGCTTCTGCTCCTGTTCTTCCTTTTTCTTCTTGCCGTGGAGGTGTTGAGGAAAAGGAAATTGGTGTCGGGTGGAGCTCCATTTCGTCGCTGCAGCAGGGGAGGAGTTTCTGCTTCTCTCGGGAGATTCCCAACGCCGGCGAAAATGTCGTCGGTGTACTTCATGGTCGAACGGCGACCTCTCCCACCTCTTGCGCCGGGGACGGTCTCTTCCGACCGGCGCCAGATGGTCATTCACAACCTCCAGGCCTTGTTGCCGTTGCGGAGGCACTTGCTTGCTGGGCAGTTTGCTCCCCCTTCATCGCCCCAAGTGGCTTCGTCCCCGGAGACGATGAAGGTGACTGCACGGCGGCGTCAGTTTGCGGCGGAGGAGGAGCAGGCCTCGATTGTATTTCTTATTTTCACCTTGAGGTCCTATGTGCAAAATGTAGGGACTTGGTTGTAATTTCTATTTATCTTCAATCCCTTATTGTAAAATGTATTTCTGCCGCTGAGAATTAATGGAAACTCTAGGTCCTTCGGGACCATTCCCTGTTAAAAAAAAAAATCCTGTTCGTCGATAAGATATGCCAGGTTGGCAAGTAAACGTACTACAACGCTGGAGGTCGTCGTCTCCTCCACCAGTCGTCGTTCCGTACGGGACAGGAACGCGTGGGCCCGGGGCGGGTACGCTTGAGCAGCATATGCGACGACTTCTTCTCTCCACTGTGACTTGCCAAGCTGGGTCCACCTAGCGGTCTCCGGCCGCGTATGCACGACGGCGACCGCGCCTCGGCACCGCTCCGACGACGCCGACGACGACGAGACGCCGACGCGCATAGTATCGTGCTGGCTGTGGTTGTGGCAGCAGTTCTACTGGCACTGCCGCTAGGTCGGTGTGGAGAAGCAAGGGTAACCAGCCAGAGCCAACCACCGGTGAAAAAAGTTTCCGTGTGCTGTGGCCTGTGGGCATAGTGCTCCATGTCGGCAAGCGAGTAGACATGGATTTTCTTGCCACGTTCGAGAGAGAGAGAGAGATGACCAATGCCACGGTAGTATCAGTCGGGTCCTGATTCTTTCGGACTTTCGGTGCTGGTGGTTGTGAGTTGTGACCGAGTGAATATGCATCTCTTCTCTAGGTGCTACACGTGTTAACATTAAGAAAATCAGTTTTGGATGTTTCAAAAATTTATAGAGTACCAAAAAATGTGAGTGTTCAGAAGATAAAACATGGGTCTACAACCTTCAAAACTTTAAGGTCTAAATTCGAAATTGGCGCTGAGAAAAAAAAAGACAAATCTTGTGAATTGTGTCATTTGTGTCAGAAAAAGGGAAAAAAGCAGAAAATGACACTATTCATATTTGTCCTTCCTCAATGATCATTTCAAATTTGGATCTGTTTTTTTTTCAAACTGTACACACATATCTTGAGAACAATCAAACTTTATCGATGAATTTTTCAAAACATTTAAAATTGGTTTTTGTAATGGTAACACGTGGAGCACCTAATGAGCTTGTAGCACTGGATATTCTCTTAGTTGTGACCGTGGGAGGAGATTCATCGATATAGAGGCGTGGGAAGCAACCCATGGATGCAGATTGTGCTGTAAAATGGGGCAATGAGCATAAATTGTAAGGATATTTGATCATCTCCTAGGGCACACCAAAGCACCCAAAGAACTACAAAGAGGGTCCAAACTAGAAATCTTCCCCAATAGCACCCCCATATTTCTGGATCGCCTAAAATTGTCCGGCACCCCGAGGCCAACCCCCATACATGTGGGCTTGCTCAGGGGCGCCAGACAACACTCGCACAAAGTCATCTGGCGGGTCCCGCATGTCATACACACCCCGCTTGTTTATTCGCGATTAATGGAGACATACATGAGGTCGATCCACGGATAATGGCGACCATTTCACCGAATTCCCCAGGTGACACGATGCGACGTAGTTGCGCCTTCCCACACGTCGCATTAGCATTTATACCCGGCGACACGATGTCGTTGCGCATTTCCCTCACGTAGCATTAACGCCGACACCACCGCCTCTCAGCCTACCCTGGCAGTGTATAAGAAGGCCTCCCTCTTGCTGCTCGTCTCCCACTCTTTCCCCATTCTCTTCCATCGTTTGCCATGCATGTGCACCACCACCGCGTATAGTTAGGACGCAGAGGGTTTAGTGTAGGTTTAAATTTTGTCGGTACTAATATTGTGAAATATCTATAAATTTTAATGAAATGGTAACCTTTTGTTCTATATGTGATCTCTTTTTTTTTTGGTTTGGGGGCGCCGCTTTGGTGCAGCATCCCCATTATTCCGGGTATGTGTCCAACACCCACTAAAACATGCACATTTTGGGTTGTACCAGACAAATTTCTAGGGGTACAAGTGGAGGATGGTCTTATCGTGCATATTCGGCACCAGTATGATGATTTTTGATTTAAAATTTTCATATCTAGGCAATATTGCTTTAATTGATTAACTCGAAAAGAGTTGGATGGTTATAAGGAAAACTACTTTTCCGGACGATTCCCCAGGCGAAAACCATACAACACAACACACCGAGCTGTGCCCAAGGCCACGCCCCCCGCACGAGCCGACTACCAAGTAGACCAAAGCCATCACCCAAAACAACTCGACGCAACATGGCGGAGGCGAGCATCCGAAGCCGTTGCCGCTCCGACATCCACGCAGACTTTGACGTCGCACGCCCACACGAGTCGATGACCAAGTTGAAGGAGATATGCCCTAGAGGCAATTAATAAAGATATTTTATTAGTCAGATCTCGATTGTTCATAATACATTTATACCATGCTATAACTGTATTAAGCGGAAACATTAATACATGTGTGGTAGATAAACAAACAGGTCCCTAGTAGCCTCTTAACTAGTCCATTGGACAACCGATGATCAAGGTTTCCTGATCATGGACATTTATGTCAATTGACAATGGAGTCATGTGATTAGGTGAATGATGTGATGGACTCACACCCAAGATATATAGAAACGTAGTGTTCATACCTTTGACCGTGAGATCGTATTTAATCGCTGCTTCTGGAAGGTGCTTTGATTGCATCAAACGTCATGTCTTATCTAGCGTGACAATAAAGGTGTCCTGATGTAGCCCAACCTACGGCTCCTACAACAAGTGGACCAATGACAAGAGCAAGAGTCAAGGCACTTCATGACAAGGTGAACTCACTCCTCTCTATGTGTGATTTCGACACTCCTTTGGACGGCATGCTACTTCATTCCACCACTTTGTGTATCCTCAGGTATGACCCTCATGAAGATCACCAAGGACGTGTCGAGGTTGGACGAGAAGACGGACGAGAAGATGGACAAGAGAAAGAGGAAGAAGAGAAGAAACTGCAAGAAGCGGTACTACCGCCGGATTCCCAGCGGTACTACCGCCCCGCCACTGAAGCTTCCGCATCGCCGGAACTACCGCCGACACCTCCGCCTAAGAAGAACCTCGGGCACCATCAGCGGCACTACCGCCGACCCACCGATACTACCGCCGAGGTGGGAGCGAGATCCGCACCGGCGGAACTACCGCCGTCACTTCCGCCTAAAACGTCGTCGGGCGCGCAGTAGCGGTACTACCGCTAGCGGGCGGTACTACCGCCGTGGTAGAGTGAGTCAGTTTCAGACCCGCACCAGCGGTACTACCGCCGCCTGACCAGCGGTACTACCGCTAGTGCGGGCACAGCTCAGGCCTGCGAGCCTTGTAATCCTCACCTCCCCACCTACCTCGTTCCCCTTTGACTTTGGACTATAAATAGGAGCTCTCCATCTAGATCTAGGGTTAGACTATGATTTGAGAACTAAAGTAGAGCCTTGCTCCTTCTTTTCAAAGTGTCTCTTTCCTCCTATGGAGATGAATTGTACTAACCCAGCACACCACTGCATGTTGTAGTGTACAAGTCGTTGACATAATACTCACGGAAGGACTATTCCGTAAATATTACATCCTTCAGAGTAGTACAACAGAAACATAGTCGGTCCAAGGTAACACTATAGGATTACAACACTATTCAATACAAAATCTCGAAAACCTCCTTTACAAACAGAAGTAGGTCTCGTGCAAATGAAACTCCCGAAATACTCAAGTCGAAGCACTAAGCTGGATACCAGCTCTAATTCTAACTCCTAATCCACTACTGCTGCTGTCACAGCCCTATCTATTCATCTGGAATCTTCGTGTCTAGAGTTGTGCTCCTCCATCCAATTATAGTCGTCTTGTCTATAGGTATTGTTGTCGACATGTCCACCGTTGCACTGTTGTCGCCACTCATCTGTTGGCAAAGTAGAGGTTGACTCCTTCAGGCTCCACCAGGTTGATTTGACTCCTTGTCGAACATCTCACCAACATCGTTATGGATTCTTGTCCTTCTTTTGCTGTCTCCAATAATCTAAGCAGGGGGTCAACGGAGGAAAGGGTGAGCAACACGAGCGTTACTCAGCAAGTTCAAATAACAGGAATAAGGTGTTTTATGCACTAGCTACCATCCATACCAAAAGGTCATGGATGAACATGCATACCTTTGCAAAACATTTTTAGGAAAAGATTTTTTTTATCTTCAGAAAACTATGCCCGTCATCCATTCACAGGTGCTAGGGCCTTGAGGAGCCTCCTTTCCTGCAGCGTTCGTCGTTCCTTCCTGGAACGGGGAGTAACATGTCACATTTTTACACTCTGCAGAGGTGCGTTACTTTACCCATAAGAGATCAACGCCTTGTTGCACAACCGGGCGATTCTTTCCCGTCCACACTTCCTTTGGTGTGGGGCCCAGTCGGTGATCCAAGCCATTCGCCGTGCTTCTCCAACAACCCAGCATGCCCACCCTTTTGTAGGTTTGTCCTCCCCTGTATCTTTTGGTAGACTGATCCAGACCGAAGTCCTCCCCTATACCATAAAGATAGACTGTTCCAGACAACCCCTACAATCCATCATAGACCCCAGAAACTGTGGGAATTAAGGGATCCCACCCATGTGCATGTAGTCCCGCAAGATCTACAGCCTACGGAACTGGCAGTCCGTTGACATGCGAAAGGGAAAAGATCACAGATGACTTTCCCGTCCCATTCCATGTTGGAAATATGCCCTAGAGGCAATAATAAAGAGTTATTATCATATTTCCATGTTCATGGTAATGTTTATTCTCCATGCTATAATTGTATTAACCGGAAACCTAATACATGTGTGGTTATGTAAACAACACAGAGTCCCTAGTAAGCCTCTACTAGACTAGCTCGTTGATTAATGATGGTTATGGTTTCCTAACCATGGACATGAGTTGTCAATTAATAACGAGGTCATGTCATTGGAGAATGACGTGATGGACAGACCCAACCAAGCATAGCAATATTGATCGGATAAATAAGTATATATTGCCATGTCTTGTATTGTCAAGTATCCTGTTTCTTTGACCATGAGATTATGTCTATCCCGGGTACTGAGGAATACGTCTTGGGGACTTCAAACGTCACTTCGTAACTGGGTGACTATAAAGGTGTCTTACAGGTATCTCCGAAAGTACTTGTTGATTTGCATGTATCAAGACTGGGATTTGTCCCTCCGTGTGACGGAGAGATATACTCTGGGCCCACTCGGTAATGCACATTCAGTATCGCTTGCAAGCACGTGACTAAAGAGTTAGCCACATGGAATGTTGTATTATGGAACGAGTAAAGAGTACTTACTAGTAACGAGATTGAGCTAGGTATGGTGATACCGCCGATCAGATCTCGGGTAAGTAAAATATCGTGAGACAAAGGAAATGGAATACGTTGACATTGTGGTTCACACTGATAACGATCTTCGTTGAACTTGTGGGAGTCATTATGGGCATCCAGGTCCCGCTAATGGTTATTGATCATAGAGGAGTCTTGATCATGTCCACTTGTTCTCGAACCCGTAGGGTCACACACTTAAAGTTCGGTAACGCTAGAGTAGCTTTGGGATAATTATAATGGTGAGACCGAAGGTTGTTCGGAGTCCCGGATAGGATCCGGGATATCACGAGGAGCTCCGGAAGAGTCCGGAGATAAAGTTTCATATATAGGAATGTGGTTTTTGGGTTCCGGAAAAGTTCAGGAATTAACCGATATTGTATCGGGGTTTTTCCTGAAATGTTCCGGTGGGTCCCATGGTGGGGCCCACTATCCCGAACGTCCCACTTAGGATATTTGGCAGCCAAGTTCCTTCCTTGAGAAGTCTTGGCAGCTAGGTTCCTTCCTGGGGAAGCCTTGGAGGCTGGTTCCTTCCTGGGGAAGATTTGGAGGCTAGTTTCTTCCTAGGGAAGATTTGGAGGCTGGTTTCTTCCTAGGGAAGATTGGAGGCTGGTTTCTTCCTGGGGAAGATAGCCTCACACCCCCTCCCCACATCCTATATAAGGAGGGTACCATTTGGGGAAAGAATCATGATTTTGATTCCTAAGCCGGTACACTTCCTCTTACTCCTTTCTCTTGTGGTCTTGGCTTGATGAAGCCCTGCCCGCGTGAGAGCTCACCGAACCACCACACCGTCGTGCTGCTGGTTTGAATCCCATCTACTTCTCCTTCAAGCTTGCTGGATCAAGAAGAGGAGACGTTGCTGAGCCGTACGTGTGTAAATCTCGGAGGCACCGCTCGTTGTGGTGCTGATCGGAGTGAACCGCATCAAGGTCTACACCAAGCTGCGTTGTGATTAACGTCCAACGCTCGTGTTCTTCGAGGGTATGTTGATTACCCTCCCCGTTACTTGCATCTCCTTAGATAAGATCTTTGGGTGTTGCTTCCGCATGTGAGAGAAATTTTTTGATTTTCTGTCGCGCATATCCCTACAGTGGTATCAGAGCCGTGCTTTGCGTAGTTGCTTTGTACGGATAGAACACAAGGAGTTGTGTGGCGTTTGATATTTATTGTTGCTACCCTCTCGCGTGTACTTCTTGGTTTTGTGGCATGGTAAGATGCAGCGGCCCGGACCAACTTTACAGTCTTCGGATTGAGACCGGTTCCGCACTTGACATGCAACTGGTTTGCATATGCGGCTGGCGGGTGTCTGTCGCTCTTATCATAGTGAAACCGGATTTACAATGGAGGGCTTATAGAAGTTAATAAGCAACTTGTATTATCAGCGTTGTGGTTTTTGCGTAGGTAAGAACGGTTCTTACGCAGCCCCTAGAAGCCACGTAAAATTGCAAAAATCAAGGGAGAGGCGTCTAACTTGTTTTTGCAGGGGTGGTTGTGATTTGGTATAGCCCAATTTTACAATATTTGTTGTATGAGATGCACATTGATTGTAATATTATTTTGTGACCTGCGTGTCATGAGATCGGCAGCCGGCAGGAGCCAAATGGTTGTCTTATTATTTTGTGACCTGCGTGTCAACTTAATACGCCATGTAATTGCATTACTTTATCGCTAAGGAGTTAGCAATAGTTGTGGATGCAACGTGATGGTGGAGGCAACCATGCATCTTGCTGGAGGGATGATGGAGATCATGCCGTGCGTTCTAGATGGAGATCAAGACGCAAGAAAAGGGCTATACCATATCACATTGTTTAAGCATGTGATGTTTATCCTTTATGCATCTTATTCTGCGTGTGCACGACGGTAGCATTATAAGATGATCCCTCACTCAAAATTAAGATCGTGTTCTCCCCAAGTATGCCACCGCCAAGACAGTTCTTCGTTTCTAAGCACCACGTGATGATCGGGTGTGATGGATTCTACGTTCCACACAGCGGGTGTTGCTCGAGCCTAGCATGTACAGACATGGCCTCGGCACACAGGCAGATATACTTGGGTTAGCTTAACGAGCCTAGCATGTGTAGACATGGCCTCGGAACACAAGAACCGAAAGGTTAAACACGAATCATATGGTTGATATGATCAACATGGTTGATGTTCACCATTGAAGCTACATCGGCTCACGTGATGATCGGAGTTTGGTGTGGTGGATTTGGATCGTGTTCCACTTAACAACTATGAGGGATGTTGGTTTAAGTGGGAGTTCACTTGGTAATTTGATTACACTGAACTCTTTATCATGAACAAGTCTAAAATTGTCTTTGCAAATTATGTTGTAGATCATGGCACGCAACGTAGCTCAGTTCAACATCAACGCGTTCCTTGAGAAAGAAAAACTGAAAACATCTGGGTCCAACTTCAATGACTGGCACCGCAATTTGAGGATTGTCCTCAATGGGTGTAAGAAGCATTATGTGCTCGATGCAGCGCTAGGTGACCCACCTGCAGTCAGTGCTCCCACTGAAGAACTGAACGCATTTGATGCGCGCAGTGATGACCACACGATAGTTAAATGTGCAATTCTTACATCTCTGGAGCCAGATCTCCAGAAACGTTTTGAACTTCACGGGGCATTCGAAATGGTCGAAGAGCTGAAAACTATGTTTCAGACTCAAGCCCGTGCTGAAAGATATGAGATATCTGAGAAGTTCTTTACTTGTAAGATGGAGGAGCACAGCTCTGTCAGTGAACATGCTTTAGCCATGTCCGGCTATATCCAACGCCTTACTCAGCTGGGAATTGTCATCCCAGACGAGTTGAACACTGATAGGGTGCTCCAATCACTACCACCGAGTTACAAATCGTTTGTGCTCAACTATAACATGCAAGGGATGAGAAAGTCGATTCCCGAGCTTTTCGCAATGCTGAAATCTGCGGAAGTGGACATAAAAAAGGAACATCAAGTGTTGATGGTCAACAGAACCACCGGCTTTAAGAAAGCTAAGGCAAAGAAGGGAAAATTCAAGAAGGATGGCAAACCTGTTGCCACGCCTGCGAAGAAGCCCAAGGCTAAGCCTGAAACGGTGTGTTTCTACTGCAAAGGGGAAGGTCACTGGAAGCGCAACTGTGCCAAATACTTGGCGGATAAGAAGGCTGGAAATATCAAAGGTATATATGATATACATGTTATTGATGTGTACCTTACTAGTTCCCGTAGTAGTGCCTGGGTATTTGATACCGGTTCGGTTGCTCACATTTGCAACTCGAAACAGGAACTGCAGAATAAACGGAGACTAGCAACGGATGAGGTGACGATGCGCGTCGGGAATGGATCAAGAGTTGATGTCATCGCCGTCGGCATGCTACCTCTACATTTACCTTCGGGACTAGTTTTAAACCTAAATAATTGTTATTTGGTGCCTGCGTTAAGCATGAACATTATATCTGGATCTTGTTTATTGCGAGACGGTTACTCATTTAAATCTGAGAACAATGGTTGTTCTATTTCTATGAGTAATATCTTTTATGGTCATGCACCGGTTGTAAATGGTTTATTCTTGTTGAATCTCGAAAGTAATTCACACATCCATAACATTGATGCTAAAAGATGCAAGATGAATGATGATAATACCACATACTTGTGGCACTGCCGTTTAGGTCATATTGGTGTAAAGCGTATGAAGAAACTCCATACTGATGGACTTTTGGAGTCACTTGATTTTGAATCATTTGACACGTGTGAACCATGCCTTATGGGCAAGATGACTAAAACTCCTTTTTCCGGTACGATGGAAAGGGCAAGTGACTTATTGGAAATCATACATACTGATGTGTGTGGACCGATGAGCATTTCGACACGCGGTGGATATCGTTACTTCATAACCTTCACTGATGATTTGAGTAGATATGGGTATATTTACTTAATGAAACACAAGTCTGAAACTTTTGAAAAGTTCAAAGAGTTCCAGAGTGAAGTGGAAAATCATCGTAACAAGAAGATTAAATTTCTACGATCTGATCGTGGAGGTGAATATTTGAGTTACGAGTTTGGCATGCATTTGAAGACTTGTGGAATTGTTTCACAACTCACGCCACCTGGAACACCACAGCGTAATGGTGTGTCCGAACGTCGTAATCGCACTTTATTAGATATGGTGCGTTCTATGATGTCTGTATCCGATCTGCCAATGTCGTTTTGGGGTTATGCATTAGAGACAGCCGCATTCACTTTAAACAGGGCACCATCTAAATCCGTTAAGACGACGCCATATGAGATATGGTGTGGCAAGAAGCCAAAGTTGTCGTTTCTTAAAGTTTGGGGATGCGAGGCTTATGTCAAAAGGCTGCTGCCTGATAAGCTCGAACCCAAAGCGGAAAAGTGCGTCTTCATAGGATACCCTAAGGAAACTGTCGGGTATACCTTCTATCACAGATCCGAAGGCAAAGTCTTTGTTGCCAAGAATGGATCCTTTCTTGAGAAAGAGTTTCTTTCGAAAGATGTGAGTGGGAGGAAAATAGAGCTAGACGAGGTTGTTGAACCTTCTCCCGAATTGGAGAGTAGCGCAGCGCAGGAAGTTGTTCAGGCGCCGCTTTCACCAACTAGAGAGGAAGCTAATGATGGTGATCATGAAACTTCGGTCTTAGCTGAAATTCGCAGGTCGGCTAGGATACGTACCGCTCCTGAGTGGTACGGTAACCCTGTCATGAATGTGTTATTGTTAGACAATGACGAACCTGCGAGTTATGAGGAAGCAATGATGAGCCCAGACTCTGGGAAATGGCAAGAAGCCATGCAATCCGAAATGGAATCCATGAGTGAAAACCAAGTATGGACTTTGGTTGATCTTCCTGATAGCCGCAAGGCTGTCGAGTGTAAATGGATTTTCAAGAAGAAAACAGACGCTAACGGTAATGTCACCGTTTATAAAGCACGACTTGTCGCAAAAGGTTTTCGACAAGTTCAAGGAGTTGACTACGATGAGACTTTCTCACCCGTAGCGATGCTTAAGTCTGTTAGGGTTCTACTAGCAATTGCTGCATTTTTCGATTATGAAATTTGGCAGATGGATGTCAAAACAGCGTTCCTCAACGGAAACATTGAAGAAGAGTTGTATATGATACAACCCGAAGGTTTTGTCGATCCTAAGGATGCTGGTAAAGTATGCAAACTTCAGCGTTCCATTTATGGGCTGAAGCAAGCATCCCGGAGTTGGAACATTCGCTTTGATGATGTGATCAAAGGTTTTGGATTTGTCCAAAATTATAAAGAAGCGTGTGTTTACAAGAAAGTGAGTGGGAGCTCGGTCGCATTCCTAGTGTTATATGTGGATGACATATTACTTATTGGGAATGACGTGGAGCTGCTTAACAGTATAAAAGGTTATTTGAATAAGAGTTTTTCAATGAAAGACCTTGGTGAAGCTGCTTACATATTAGGCATTAAGATCTATAGAGATAGATCGAGACGCTTGATAGGACTCAGTCAAAGTACATACCTTGACAAAGTTTTGAAGAAGTTCAAAATGGATCATGCAAAGAAAGGGTTCTTGCCCATGTTGCAAGGTAAGACATTGAGTAAGACTCAGTGTCCAACTACGGCAGATGAAAGAGAGAGGATGAGTAAAATCCCCTATGCCTCAGCCATAGGCTCAATCATGTATGCCATGTTGTGTACTAGACCAGATGTGTCTCATGCTCTTAGTTTGACGAGCAGGTACCAGAGTGATCCTGGAGAGGAACACTGGACAGCAGTTAAAAATATCCTTAAGTACTTGAGAAGAACTAAGGACATGTTTCTTGTCTATGGTGGTTGTGAAGAGCTCGCCGTAAAAGGTTACGTCGACGCTAGCTTCGACACTGATCCAGACGACTCGAAATCTCAATCTGGATACGTTTTTGTTTTGAATGGAGCTGCGGTTAGCTGGAGGAGTTCCAAGCAGAACGTTGTTGCGGCATCTACATTAGAGGCGGAATATATGGCTGCTTCCGAAGCAGCAAGAGAAGGGATATGGTTGAAGGAGTTCACCACAGAGCTCGGTGTGATTCCGAATGCACTGGATCCTATGGAGATCTATTGTGACAACACTGGTGCCATTGCTCTAGCCAAGGAACCAAGATGTCACAAGACCTCCAAGCATATCAAACGCCGTTTCTGTAACATCCCAAATTTGTAACCCAGCTTTATTAGTCAAAATTTGTGGGCCACCAAAAACTTTTGTTATTTTTATGTGTGTTTGCTTGTTATTGCTTGCTTGTGTTGGTTGTTTGCTAAAAGAAAGTTATGAAGAAAAGAAAAGAAACACAATAAAAAGTTTCCCACATAAAATCATGTGACAAAAGTCACACAAATTTTATCCTATTAAGAAAATCAAATTTTATTTTCAAAACAAAATTCAGTGGGGTGACATGATGATCACTCTCACTTTGTTCTTATATTCTTTTCCCTCTCCAAAAATATTTCTAAAAATCTTAAATTTAAATTCCATTTCTTTCTTTAACTTTCTCAAATCACAAAATGTGCTAGGTTGCACATGCCAAATAAATTCCACCACCATACCATAAATCTTGTCAAACATACAAGGATCAAACCATGAAAAGAAATTCTAGATTTTGGAATTAAATTTTCAGTGAAGCATTTCATCGAGAACGTTGGAGACAGAAAACGAGTTCATCTCCAACTCTTTGAAACCGAAATCAAATCAATCGATTTGATGGATCTGTGCGTCGATTTCTTGCTCCACACCCTCCCTTCACACCCCTCAGTCACCAGAGCAAGGAGGAGGCGTGCCATTTGGTCAGTAGGCCCGTGGCCGTCGATGGACGCACGCCACCGTGCTGCTCCCGTGCCGGCGATGGAAGCGTGGCGAAGGAGACGCCCAGCTGGCCCAGCCCTGCACCTTCCATCACCTCACCCTCACCGCACTCGACAGGAAGGAGGAGACCGCACCCTGACGCTCTGAGACGCCGTGCCCCAGCAGCCATGTCGAAGCTCACAGAGCTCTGGCCGCGCGTGGATGCCGACGCCGTTCTTCTCCACCACGACACCCCAGCTCGCGTGACTCGTCACCGATGCTCCCCTGCCACCCCGCAACCTCAGGGACACGTCCCCGTCAGCCCTAGTGGGCCGCAGCGACGCCAGTGATCCATCCACTCCGCGGCACGCGCCCTGGACGCCGTGCCGTGTCGAGCTCGAATCCGAGGCCGCGCGTGAACCCCTCTCCCTCTAAGCCCTAGCAGGATGCCCCACTGTCGTCACCGTGCAGCACCGCCACCAATGGCGTGCTCTCCCACTCCCCAAACCCCTCCTGCACCCGGTCCACGGCACGCCGGCGTTCGGCGATAAAAAGCCACCCCCACCCGTGCCTCCACACCCCGCCATGGCTCACTCCAGCACCCCCCACTCACTCTCCACCCCTCAGTACACCGCTAGGAGGGCGGTGATGTTTTCTCGAAAGCCCCAGCCGCCTCGAGCATCCTCGAGTTTCCGCCGAAGCCGAGGTTGAGGTCGAGCACGGCCAGGTCGTGACCCGCTTCCCCTCTCCCCTCTCTGGCCTGCCCTTGCTTCACCATTACCTCCGCACTCACCCGCCGTAGTTTCCCCGTGTTTCGTGCACAGACGCGACGCAGAGAGCTCACCGGAGTTGCCGCACGGCCGCGGAGGAGGAGCTGATCATCCCCAACGCCAGAGGCATCCCCAGCAAGCACACCTCGCCCCAGAAGCTTCCCCACGAGCTCCGCCGTCGATTTCCGTCGTCTCCGCTTCCAACCGACCTCCCAGGTGAGCTAATCGCTAGCCACGCCGTCGCCAGAGCCGCGGCGCCGCCCATCTGTGGTCGCCGTCGATCGCGGTTTCCAGGCGCCGTTGGATTAGAAATCCACGGTTGCTTACCGGTTCGTGTAATTAGACACTGACTGGTGGACCCCACCAGTCAGCATTTTAAACTTAAACCCACGCGCGAAACGTTTTCCGTCGAGTCACTGACGAGTGGACCCCACCCGTCAGGATTTTCAACATTATCCAGTAAATCAGATTTTCCAGAATTTCAAACTCCTCTGCTTTTCAGTACTGGACCTAGTCTTGAAATTCAATAACTCGAGTTCTAGGAATCCAAATAAATCAAACTCAACTGTTCTGGAAAGCTTATAAAATTCTTTAACTCACCAAAGTGGTCTCACCTCATTTAAGTAAATAATAAAAATGTATTAATAAAAATGCTCCAGAAGGTTTAAAACACCAAACCATTTGTTTCTGGAGTTATATAAATCCAAATAACTCGAAACCAATTTTGGTAGCTTTTTATTAGGATCCTTTAGCTCCCCAAATTTTGGTAGAATTAATTGAGTAGTGTAAACTCCTTAGCCTTTGG
Source organism: Poa pratensis (assembly GCA_947311845.1). NCBI lineage: Eukaryota > Viridiplantae > Streptophyta > Magnoliopsida > Poales > Poaceae > Poa > Poa pratensis. The sequence continues at coordinate 100,763,339 of CAMZMU010000063.1, forward strand.
TTGAACTTCAGTGCACCCTTCTGCACTAAGCCAATTAGTGTGATTTAATAGTAGGTCCAATTAAACTAAAACCAATTTTTTTAGGTCACATTCAACCAAGGTTAGTTACCCCTAAAAGGATTTAAATTTTGGAGCAAATTAATTGGTTTGGTAGCTAAAACTTGATTAAAGTCCTTCTGAACTAAAACAAATGTGTAGGGAGTTTGGTAACTCCAAATGACCCCAATCCAATTGGGTGGTCTTCTACACATCAGTAGCTATCCATAGAACTTTAGTTTGAATTTTTGTGACCAACATAGATTAAATGGTGAATTAATTGGTGTACAACTAGTTTCTGCCTTAGTTTGAAAACAATTAAATAAAGATTAATTCAATTAAATTAAAACCACCTTGTGTTGCTTGATGTGTGCAGTAGCTAATTATAGCATTTGTGATTGTAATGATGTGATGATGTTTGAGTTAGAGTAGTAATTGTTTGTCTTGCTTGTTTAACGTTTAGACGATACCGTTGACGGATTTATCGAAGAAGGAGGTTTTGTTGAACCAGAAGACCAGGACCAGTACCACTTTGCAGAGCAAGGCAAGCTACTTCTCTGAGCTTGCATCTATATACATCTATTTTGATGTAATACCCCGTAATTTATTGGATATTCTCATCGAGATTCTTGGCATCATCCTGAAGACCATTTTATCCGTCATTCTTGATTTTGGCATCTCTCCGAGACATTCTATCGTGGAGTACTCTTTTATTCTAAGATAGTACCGTGAAATTACCTCTTTTATGTCCATCTTGTTGTGACCTTTCAAAGCAAGACTCTTCTCAAAGATCCGAGTCCATGGTTCAATCGGGCTCGTCGAGACAATGGAAATGGACTATTTATTTGTCCAAATCGGACGACCGATGCATCTTTGAGGGATTTATCAATTAAAGGATACGGTTTAAGGGGTGTTTCGAAAGCATATTTAATTTTTATAAAAAAAGTACAGGTGACCTTTATCTCTTCCTCCACACGGGAGGAGCTCATCCTGATCTCCAAGGCAGCCCTCTGCCTCTTTTCTTCCTCAACCGCTCATCTCTATCCATGGCGCCTCCTCCTTCCTCCTTCCAACTTCTTCACTGAATTCCACACCAGATGCCCTGCCCTAGTTCATCCGCCGCACACCGTCTCCACACTGCCCTGTTGCCTCCGCTGCATCAAAGGTCGCCAGGGCGGCCAGGGCCGCCAATCTCCATCGCCACAAGCTGAAAAGCAGCTGCCGACAGGAGCCTCGCCGGAGCCCCCGACGCACTGATCTGAAGTCCAAAACCACACTGTGCTAGAGGTGCTGCTCCTTCCTTGATCGGTTTGCTTTCTTCCATCTGGTCCTGCAGTTTATTCCCCAGTGAGCCATCTGAGTCGATCTGTGCGTGGTTAACTGTAGTACCTCGTTTCAGTCTAGAAATTCCTGGTATGGCTAGATCTATCAGCGTATTATGTTGAGGCTAATCAAACGGCAGTCTGGTCGAGGGTATGCACGATTGAAGGAAATCTGCTGCCTATTCAAGCACGTGTACAAACCACTTAATTCCTGATGATCTGCTCTACAACACTAGTTGATGCTAGCAAGTTCTATTTATTATCGTCTCCGTATGGTCCTGTTTTACAAATCTGAGTACAAGTTGGGATTAACAAGTTCTGATTACTTCTGTATCCTAATCGAATCTGGTAGTTTGCACATCCTGGCTTCTTTATAGAAGTCTGTTTCATGTAATATTTTTGGTACACGTGCATAAGCCTTGGAGCAGCCTTTATCGCTAGGGAAAATGCACTCCATCCCGTGATTATTTATTTTTGAAGCCTGCTCTGTTTATGAGTATAAATACGTGAATGTCTTTCTGATAATTAGTTGGGTAGAACATCAGGCGCTAGACACGATTTGAAGTATATTTGTTACCATTACCGTGTTTAGCATTTTTTTTGAGAGTGATTTCATCAACAGGTGTGAGGATTTACGGTGCTGATAATAATAATACTTCCGTTGAACGTTGAAGTTAAGGCAAGTGCATGACGAACCCTTGTTCTCTATGTTCGTCCATTGTGTGACGGTTCAACTGATTGCTCTCACTGATTGAGATCCCTTGTTCCGCTGGTTTACTTCATACTTATTCAGTTTGTTCGATTCGGTTCCTTCGTCCATGTTCACAGATATTTCACTTTCTTAACTAAAATAGCTAACTCGGTGAGCAACTGTTCACAAGTGGCTACTCCGATAGAGTTCGGTGAGAACTGTCAGCTTGTGAGCTAGTCCGAGGGCTAACCTTTCTTGTCGGTCCGGTGAGAGACTGTCCCGAGTGGCTACTCCGATAGAGTTCGGTGAGAACTGTCAGCTCGTGGGCTAGTCCGGGCGACATATTCACCCTTTCTGTTAGTCCGGTGAGAGACTGTCCCGAGTGGCTACTCCGATAGAGTTCGGTGAGAACTGTCAGCTCGTGGGCTAGTCCGGGCGACATATTCAGATGTTCAGTTTCAGTTACATATTCAGATATTCAGTTTCAGTTCCATATTCAGATGTTCAGCTTCAGTCTCATATTCAGATATTCGGTTTCAGTCTTCTAGTTCATAAAGAGATTACCAGTATTTTCAGGTGGTCCTGGTTGGGTTCAGTGGTGTAGGATGTTGAAAATTGGTAACCCTAGCTATGTACCTGGCACAATGGGATTATTATTCTGATGGTTCTGTATTTTACTTGCTGAGTATTTTTATACTCATTCTTGTGTTTCATTCGGTTTCAGGTACTATTAAGCGACGAGTATGGGAGATGGGCGTAGCACCTCTACTTCATTGAGCACGTCACATAACTTCAAATAATAATCTCCGGACTTGATAGAATTTGTGTAGCGCGGTAGCATCTCAGGTAAGGTACAAATCTGGGGTGTTAGATTTGATTCACATGTTTCACTTATAAAAAGCTTGAGTGATTTAAGTGGTGTGTACCACTAAAACCCTATTTCTGAAAAGATTTCACAAAATATGAGGCACCCTATATGGAGGTGTTAGTAGTTGCAATAATTTCAAAATGGGAACATAATTGTTTTTATTCAAAAACCTTCTATGAAAACCTCTGGGTGAGATTACGATCCACCCAAGTTTTAGGTTAAAAGTATTTTGCTATGGAAAATTGGAAATGATTTGGAAAACCTTTTTAAAAGTTTATTAAAAAAAAACTATTTTGTCACTCTATGTAGAAGTATAAGTGAGTTTATATGAAACTCTAGGATGGGAAAAACATTGTTTATTCAAAACTCTTTTGAAAATCCTTGGATGAATTATGGTATGCTGAGATGTCGGTGATGAAATGGAGAAATGGAGTATGATGATGTTTATGAAAAATGCACATTGTGTCCTTGTACTTACATCTCCAACCGAAAATCTGTGCGACCACATTTACCCACATATGGGCAAGGGCGTAGTCATATAATTTGCTCGTGTTAGTACTGGATGCCTCAATAACGAGGATAACCTCGTTCCATGAGGGGATGGTCTGAGGACCTACCCCCTGACCTGGGTCCTCTTAAATGAAGTCTACCGAAAGCCGGTATGAACGTGTCGGAGAAAGAGGGTTGAAGGGCTCCCTTGGGTCCGCCGGGCAGAACTACGAGTCCTCACACTTAGTTTCTGAGGATTTAAGTGTCGATGGAAAGTATCGTAGAGGCAGGGTCCTATACTAGCATGCGCAAAGGACAGACTATGGCCGGGAACTCAACTTCGCATACCTCTGGTATGGCGGGACGTGGCTGACACGATGAGTGACCGGATGGGTGTGGGAAAAGCGTACTACCTCTGCAGAGGGTAAAACTATTCGAATAGCCGAGTCCTCGGATATGGACAGTTGGGAAGAACTATTAAGGCCATGTGCAAAGTTTTGCAAACTCTGGATTGTGTTGAGGAAATTGAAATGGAAAGGGATATTTCCCACCTGTACCAATGAGTTGGTACGAGGTGGTGACGGGTTTGGAACCATGATCGGGGTATGGTTGGATAAAGGAGGAGTTTCGGGGAAACAGCTAAAATGATGTTTTCTTAAAGGATAGTTATAAACTTCTTCTCACCCCTTTTCAGTAAAGATTTTGAGAGTTTTCAAATAAAAGTTTAAGAAATAAAACTAGAACTAGTGCTTACTCAAGTTGGGGTAGTTTGCGAGTACAATCAAATGTACTCATATTGGTTTCGTCCCTGGCTATTGTCTTAGCCAGATTCCGAAGAGGAGCAGTTCGATGAAGAGGAGTTCACTGACGTCTTTGCGAACTAGGGCGCTTCCCAGTCAGCTGCCTGTAGGGTTAAGGCGTATGACTTGGGCTCCACGTTGTTGGTGATTCCGCTGCAAGTACCTGTTGAAGCTTATGACTTCAATCACGTAAGTATATTTATTCGGTATTTTTGGGGTGTTCTGTGATACCAATTCAAGTTATGTGCAGCAACAAACTGATCACGGGATTGTTGCAGGAAACATAACGAGTATCTCGGGTACTTAATCTGGGGTCCTCACAGACTTGGTATCAGAGCCATCCTGACTGTAACAGACCTTAGTTAGCATGGACGTTAGTTAGGAAAGAAAATATTTTGTTAAAAATATTCTAATACCAAAAATATATCTTATCTTGGGAAGTCCAAACATGACTTCCACTCTTCTCACCTTTTCAAATAATTTCTGAGTCTTACCCTTCTATTTTGGAATTTACCAAGGATTTCTCTACTCCTTCTTACCTGTTTAAAATACTGGACGAGGAATCCAATGGAGACCAGATTAGCTAGCACCTACAAGAAGAAGCATCCATCTCAAATACTCAACATCAAGGTCATTGGTCTACAAATGCCAAGATCATCGACATCAACAAATCAAGAGATCTCCGAAGACCTCCGCTCAAAATCAACAATTCTACTCAAGTGCAAATTCGACCCCCTCTCATACTTCTTCCAGCAGAAGCCTAAGGAGATAAAGTGAAGACTTCATCAACCATGTATACCCACAACCCATAGGAAAAACATATGATAGGAACTTTAGTTATACTACCCGACTACCACGAGTATTAGGCGTTCATTGGTACTAAATGTACCTTGTGTGTATATTGCTTGTTTGTGGTGTCCCCCTACAGTGAGCCGATGGATTTGACCATCCCTGCCTTACCGGCATGGCCAGGCGTCGGTTCACAGTAGCGTACAGTAGGACTTGTCCCCACTACCTGAGAGACGCTCCCGGGTTCTTCCATAGAAAGGAGCCGACACAACCTAGCTTATATAAGACCCCGTTCCATCTGCCATCTATCCCCACCCTCACTCTCCGCCCTTGGCAACCCACTATCTCTTGAGGCAGGAATCCTGCATTCCGATTCTTTACCCAGAGCCAAAATAACCCAATGGCAAACCCCAGGGTCATTCTGGAAACCACTGCCGAGGAGCATGGCGGGTTTCCGCTGATACTCTGGAAGGCCGTCTGCCATATTCTTGGTCGGCCTGCCCGTCCTCGATATGTGGTGTTCGAGAACTCACTCCGCTCGCCGGGGGTGAATTCCAAGTCGACGTGCATATCGGCTCGTGCCCATTAGGCACAAGTCAGACTTACTTGATCCATGGTAAGAGCATGCCTACCCTAGATCAAGCCCTCCAGGTAGCAGCCTGGAAAGGACTCGTCCGTCTCGGTACTCAGAACCGGCGATGGCGCAGAGTCGAGCTTTCCACTTTCTCCTAGCCATCCCTCAGCATGTTGCGGAGGCTTTCCAAACTTCCATGGGGCAGGAAGCCGACCCTGCCGTAATCACTCTGGTCACCTATGGAGCAGCAATGACAAGATTCAGCCATTCCCTGATGGAGGAACTCATGACCACAAGGCGCCACCTTGCTCGTGCCCGCCGGGAACTGAGTCGAGCAAGGAACCCACCCACTTCCCACCGTGGGCAAGCTCAGGAGGCAAGACAGTCGATCCTAGATGATTTGCTGGACCGCAGTATTGATGCATCTGTGACGCAAGCCCTAGCCCGAGTTCAGCAGCAACCCCAGGAGCGAGGTGTAATCCTCGAAGGCGTGCCTGTAGTTCCCTATCCTTGGAAGACGGAGATGTGGACACCACCCTTCGTCTCACCCACGCTCCACCGACAACCAGAGACCGTCAAGCGGAGTAGAACCCCTGTTTAGTTAGCCTGAGTGACGTTTGTATGTTGGTAGGTGAAGAAGCCCTCGATGAAGCCCGCATCCTCCATCGTATCAACGTAAGCTCTGAAGAAATCACAAATGAAGCCCATGGTGGCGATGCGATAGGAGAAATATTTTCAAAGGTTACTAACTTATAACCAGAGCTCGGATGCCACACCTCGACACCGCTTTGCGCGGGAACAAGGGAAGGAATCCCGAGCAGTACTCACCTTAATGGCGCGAAACCACCTAGACGTCGTGCCCCAAAGCCGTGTCTGCCGCTGCATCGACGAACCGCACGCGCAGCAGTGCCGCAGGCGAGTGCTTCGCGCACTAAGAGCTGGGCGAGTGCGAAGCCAGGGTGAGCAAGGAGGAAGAAGAGAAGAAAGGGAGGGAGAGACTGACAGGCGGACCCTGGTCCCACATGCCAGTGAGTAAGCAGACAACCCCCGTGTTCCTCTATCCTTTATTTCGAGACCGTATCCCTCGCTTTTGCCAAAAATGCTGTTTGTAGATGTTCCCGTCCTACTGTGTCTATAAGCCAATTATTGGTGGCACAGATATCTTTGTATAAAAAGAACCCTGCATTTCCCCAAAAACCCGTACCCTCGTACTCTCCTGTACCCCTGGGCAAATCTCGAGGACGAGATTTATTTTTAAGGGGGGAAGGATCTGTAACATCCCAAATTTGTAACCCAGCTTTATTAGTCAAAATTTGTGGGCCAACAAAAACTTTTGTTATTTTTATGTGTGTTTGCTTGTTATTGCTTGCTTGTGTTGGTTGTTTGCTAAAAGAAAGTTATGAAGAAAAGAAAAGAAACACAATAAAAAGTTTCCCACATAAAATCATGTGACAAAAGTCACACAAATTTTATCCTATTAAGAAAATTAAATTTTATTTTCAAAACAAAATTCAGTGGGGTGACATGATGATCACTCTCACTTTGTTCTTATATTCTTTTCCCTCTCCAAAAATATTTCTAAAAATCTTAAATTTAAATTCCATTTCTTTCTTTAACTTTCTCAAATCACAAAATGTGCTAGGTTGCACATGCCAAATAAATTCCACCACCATACCATAAATCTTGTCAAACATACAAGGATCAAACCATGAAAAGAAATTCTAGATTTTGGAATTAAATTTTCAGTGAAGCATTTCATCGAGCACGTTGGAGACAGAAAACGAGTTCATCTCCAACTCTTTGAAACCGAAATCAAATCAATCGATTTGATGGATCTGTGCGTCGATTTCTTGCTCCACACCCTCCCTTCACACCCCTCAGTCACCAGAGCAAGGAGGAGGCGTGCCATTTGGTCAGTAGGCCCGTGGCCGTCGATGGACGCACGCCACCGTGCTGCTCCCGTGCCGGCGATGGAAGCGTGGCGAAGGAGACGCCCAGCTGGCCCAGCCCTGCACCTTCCATCACCTCACCCCTCACCGCACTCGACAGGAAGGAGGAGACCGCACCCTGACGCTCTGAGACGCCGTGCCCTAGCAGCCATGTCGAAGCTCACAGAGCTCTGGCCGCGCGTGGACGCCGACGCCGTTCTTCTCCACCACGGCACCCCAGCTCGCGTGACTCGTCACCGATGCTCCCCTGCCACCCCGCAACCTCAGGGACACGTCCCCGTCAGCCCTAGTGGGCCGCAGCGACGCCAGTGATCCATCCACTCCGCGGCACGCGCCCTGGACGCTGTGCCGTGTCGAGCTCGAATCCGAGGCCGCGCGTGAACCCCTCTCCCTCTAAGCCCTAGCAGGATGCCCCACTGTCGTCACCGTGCAGCACGCCACCAATGGCGTGCTCTCCCACTCCCCAAACCCCTCCTGCACCCGGTCCACGGCACGCCGGCGTTCGGCGATAAAAAGCCACCCCCACCCGTGCCTCCACACCCCGCCATTGCTCACTCCAGCACCCCCCACTCACTCTCCACCCCTCAGTACACCGCTAGGAGGGCGGTGACGTTTTCTCGAAAGCCCCAGCCGCCTCGAGCATCCTCGAGTTTCCGCCGGAGCCGAGGTTGAGGTCGAGCACGGCCAGGTCGTGACCCGCTTCCCCTCTCCCTCTCTGGCCTGCCCTTGCTTCACCATTACCTCCGCACTCACCCGCCGTAGTTTCCCCGTGTTTCGTGCACAGACGCGACGCAGAGAGCTCACCGGAGTTGCCGCACGGCCGCGGAGGAGGAGCTGATCATCCCCAACGCCAGAGGCATCCCCAGCAAGCACACCTCGCCCCAGAAGCTTCCCCACGAGCTCCGCCGTCGATTTCCGTCGTCTCCGCTTCCAACCGACCTCCCAGGTGAGCTAATCGCTAGCCACGCCGTCGCCAGAGCCGCGGCGCCGCCCATCTGTGGTCGCCGTCGATCGCGGTCTCCAGGCGCCGTTGGATTAGAAATCCACGGTTGCTTACCGGTTCGTGTAATTAGACACTGACTGGTGGACCCCACCAGTCAGCGTTTTAAACTTAAACCCGCGCGCGAAACGTTTTCCGTTGAGTCACTGACGAGTGGACCCCACCCGTCAGGATTTTCAACATTATCCAGTAAATCAGATTTTCCAGAATTTCAAACTCCTCTGCTTTTCAGTACTGGACCTAGTCTTGAAATTCAATAACTCGAGTTCTAGGAATCCAAATAAATCAAACTCAACTGTTCTGGAAATCTTATAAAAGTCTTTAACTCACCAAAGTGGTCTCACCTCATTTAAGTAAATAATAAAAATGTATTAATAAAAATGCTCCAGAGGTTTAAAACACCAAACCATTTGTTTCTGGAGTAATATAAATCCAAATAACTCGAAACCAATTTTGGTAGCTTTTTATTAGGATCCTTTAGCTCCCCAAATTTTGGTAGAATTAATTGAGTAGTGTAAACTCCTTAGGCTTTGGTTGAACTTCAGTGCACCCTTCTGCACTAAGCCAATTAGTGTGATTTAATAGTAGGTCCAATTGAACTAAAACCAATTTTGTTAGGTCACATTCAACCAAGGTTAGTTACCCCTAAAAGGATTTAAATTTTGGAGCAACTTAATTGGTTTGGTAGCTAAAACTTGATTAAAGTCCTTCTGAACTAAAACAAATGTGTAGGGAGTTTGGTAACTCCAAATGACCCCAATCCAATTGGGTGGTCTTCTACACATCAGTAGCTATCCATAGAACTTTAGTTTGAATTTTTGTGACCAACATAGATTAAATGGTGAATTAATTGGTGTAGAACTAGTTTCTGCCTTAGTTTGAAAACAATTAAATAAAGATTAATTCAATTAAATTAAAACCACCTTGTGTTGCTTGATGTGTGCAGTAGCTAATTATAGCATTTGTGATTGTAATGATGTGATGATGCTTGAGTTAGAGTAGTAATTGTTTGTCTTGCTTGTTTAACGTTTAGACGATACCGTTGACGGATTTATCGAAGAAGGAGGTTTTGTTGAACCAGAAGACCAGGACCGGTACCACTTTGCAGAGCAAGGCAAGCTACTTCTCTGAGCTTGCATCTATATACATCTATTTTGATTCACATGTTTCACTTATAAAAAGCTTGAGTGATTTAAGTGGTGTGTACCACTAAAACCCTATTTCTGAAAAGATTTCACAAAAATATGAGGCACCCTATATGGAGGTGTTAGTAGTTGCAATAATTTCAAAATGGGAACATAATTGTTTTTACTCAAAAACCTTCTATGAAAACCTCTGGGTGAGATTACGATCCACCCAAGTTTTGGGTTAAAAGTATTTTGCTATGGAAAATTGGAAATGATTTGGAAAACCTTTTTAAAAGTTTATAAAAAAAAAACTATTTTGTCACTCTATGTAGAAGTATAAGTGAGTTTATATGAAACTCTAGGATGGGAAAAACATTGTTTATTCAAAACTCTTTTGAAAATCCTTGGATGAATTATGGTATGCTGAGATGTCGGTGATGAAATGGAGAAATGGAGTATGATGATGTTTATGAAAAATGCACATTGTGTCCTTGTACTTACATCCCCAACCGAAAATCTGTGCGACCACATTTACCCACATATGGGCAAGGGCGTAGTCATATAATTTGCTCGTGTTAGTACTGGATGCCTCAATAACGAGGATAACCTCGTTCCATGAGGGGATGGTCTGAGGACCTACCCCTGACCTGGGTCCTCTTAAATGAAGTCTACCGAAAGCCGATATGAACGTGTCGGAGAAAGAGGATTGAAGGGCTCCCTTGGGTCCGCCAGGCAGAACTACGAGTCCTCACACTTAGTTTCTGAGGATTTAAGTGTCGATGGAAAGTATCGTAGAGGCAGGGTCCTATACTAGCATGCGCAAAGGACAGACTATGGCCGAGAACTCAACTTCGCATACCTCTGGTATGGCGGGACGTGGCTGACACGATGAGTGACCGGATGGGTGTGGGAAAAGCATACTACCTCTGCAGAGGGTAAAACTATTCGAATAGCCGAGTCCTCGGATATGGACAGTTGGGAAGAACTACTAAGGCCATGTGCAAAGTTTTGCAAACTCTGGATTGTGTTGAGGAAATTGAAATGGAAAGGGATATTTCCCACCTGTACCAATGAGTTGGTACGAGGTGGTGACGGGTTTGGAACCATGATCGGGGTATGGTTGGATAAAGGAGGAGTTTCGGGGAAACAGCTAAAATGATGTTTTCTTAAAGGATAGTTATAAACTTCTTCTCACCCCTTTTCAGTAAAGATTTTGAGAGTTTTCAAATAAAAGTTTAAGAAATAAAACTAGAACTAGTGCTTACTCAAGTTGGGGTAGTTTGCGAGTACAATCAAATGTACTCATATTGGTTTCGTCCCTGGCTATTGTCTTAGCCAGATTCCGAAGAGGAGCAGTTCGATGAAGAGGAGTTCACTGACGTCTTTGCGAACTAGGGCGCTTCCCAGTCAGCTGCCTGTAGGGTTAAGGCGTATGACTTGGGCTCCACGTTGTTGGTGATTCCGCTGCAAGTACCTGTTGAAGCTTATGACTTCAATCACGTAAGTATATTTATTCGGTATTTTTGGGGTGTTCTGTGATACCAATTCGAGTTATGTGCAGCAACAAACTGATCACGGGATTGTTGCAGGAAACATAACGAGTATCTCGGGTACTTAATCTGGGGTCCTCACAGTTTCCATCTAATTCGTGAAAGTGTTCACGTGGGAGATATTAGGATTTGCAAAGTACATACGAGTCTGAATGTTGCAGAGCCGTTGACTAAACAGCTTCCACGAGATAAACATGATCAGCACCTTAAGTCCATGGGTGTTAGATCTTTACCAATGTAAACTAGATTATTGACTCTAGTGCAAGTGGGAGACTGTTGGAAATATGCCCTAGAGGCAATAATAAAGAGTTATTATCATATTTCCATGTTCATGGTAATGTTTATTCTCCATGCTATAATTGTATTAACCGGAAACCTAATACATGTGTGGTTATGTAAACAACACAGAGTCCCTAGTAAGCCTCTACTAGACTAGCTCGTTGATTAATGATGGTTATGGTTTCCTAACCATGGACATGAGTTGTCAATTAATAACGAGGTCATGTCATTGGAGAATGACGTGATGGACAGACCCAACCAAGCATAGCAATATTGATCGGATAAATAAGTATATATTGCCATGTCTTGTATTGTCAAGTATCTGTTTCTTTGACCATGAGATTATGTCTATCCCGGGTACTGAGGAATACGTCTTGGGGATTTCAAACGTCACTTCGTAACTGGGTGACTATAAAGGTGTCTTACAGGTATCTCCGAAAGCACTTGTTGATTTGCATGTATCAAGACTGGGATTTGTCCCTCCGTGTGACGGAGAGATATACTCTGGGCCCACTCGGTAATGCACATTCAGTATCGCTTGCAAGCACGTGACTAAAGAGTTAGCCACATGGAATGTTGTATTATGGAACGAGTAAAGAGTACTTACTAGTAACGAGATTGAGCTAGGTATGGTGGTACCGCCGATCAGATCTCGGATAAGTAAAATATCGTGAGACAAAGGAAATGGAATACGTTGACATTGTGGTTCACACTGATAACGATCTTCGTTGAACTTGTGGGAGTCATTATGGGCATCCAGGTCCCGCTAATGGTTATTGATCATAGAGGAGTCTTGATCATGTCCACTTGTTCTCGAACCCGTAGGGTCACACACTTAAAGTTCGGTAACGCTAGAGTAGCTTTGGGATAATTATAATGGTGAGACCGAAGGTTGTTCGGAGTCCCGGATAGGATCCGAGATATCACGAGGAGCTCCGGAAGAGTCCGGAGATAAAGTTTCATATATAGGAATGTGGTTTTTGGGTTCGGAAAAGTTCAGGAATTAACCGATATTGTATCGGGTTTTTTCCTGAAATGTTCCGGTGGGTCCCATGGTGGGGCCCACTATCCCGAACGTCCCACTTAGGATATTTGGCAGCCAAGTTCCTTCCTTGAGAAGTCTTGGCAGCTAGGTTCCTTCCTGGGGAAGCCTTGGACGCTGGTTCCTTCCTGGGGAAGATTTGGAGGCTGGTTTCTTCCTAGGGAAGATATGGAGGCTGGTTTCTTCCTAGGGAAGATTGGAGGCTGGTTTCTTCCTGGGGAAGATAGCCTCACACCCCCTCCCACATCCTATATAAGGAGGGTACCATTTGGGGAAAGAATCATGATTTTGATTCCTAAGCCAGTACACTTCCTCTTACTCCTTTCTCTTGTGGTCTTGGCTTGATGAAGCCCTGCCCGCGTGAGAGCTCACCGAACCGCCACACCGTCGTGCTGCTGGTTTGAATCCCATCTACTTCTCCTTCAAGCTTGCTGGATCAAGAAGAGGAGACGTTGCTGAGCCGTACGTGTGTAAATCTCGGAGGCACCGCTCATTGTGGTGCTGATCGGAGTGAACCGCATCAAGGTCTACACCAAGCTGCGTTGTGATTAACGTCCAACGCTCATGTTCTTCGAGGGTATGTTGATTACCCTCTCCGTTACTTGCATCTCCTTAGATAAGATCTTTGGGTGTTGCTTCTGCATGTGAGAGAAAATTTTTGATTTTCTGTCGCGCATATCCCTACAGTGGTATCAGAGCCGTGCTTAGACTATGGATTTAAATTAAAAAGATTATAGCACAAAATTAATCCAATTATTAATGATAATAGGAATAGTTGTCCAGTTTTATTAAACAGAGAATTACTTTTATGAATTAAAAACTACTTTGGAATATTCATTACATCTTATGAAATACTAGTATGGTAAAGTTATATATTTCAGATTCACTATTGTTTTATAGAATCGTTACCTAATAATTATTTTCCTTATGGAAAATATTATTATTTTAGTTAACCACTTGAGGAATATTATTTATATTATTTGAGAAAATATCTTCAATGATTTAATAACAAGACCTTCAATTTTAGTTAATGTCTTTAAGAGATTTTTTTATAAAATCATGAAGTAATTATTTCGAAATTCTAAGTGATTAGTCATTCAAAATATTACTTATTCAATTTTAGGCATTTCTTTTAATGACAAAATATTTAATCAAGTTTTAGAAAGATGTATTTGAGCTACATAAATACCCTAAAAATCCTATTTGTACTTCTCACAAAATAAAAGCACTCTATAGTGATTTTCATTACGTTATATATTAATTTATATAAAGCTCAGTTTGGATTTAAATTCCTTAAGGAAATATTTGTGAATCATTTCTAAAAGGAAATAAAAAGTTGATTAATTCATTGGGCTGAATGGTTTATTGGGTCAATGTGTGTTGGACCAAGCCCATGTACGTGCACCACACAGGCACGCACACAACGCACGCACGAGTTTAGCTCGATCCACTTCCTCGTTCTTTCACCCGTGCGCGTCGCCGCCACACATGGCTCCGGCCACCTCCGGCCATCACCGGCGCCTCTGCTCGCCGGAACTGCTCCGCCTCCGACTTCTCCACCGATTCCCTGTCGCCGATACGCCGCTTCGCTACCGAGCGCGATGCCGCGGCTAACCCTAGCCGTGCCTGTCGCCTCCGGCTCGATCTCCTCCGCCGGCTTCCGTTGCCGCTACCACTACTGTCACGCACCGCCCACGCCTCCTTCAACTCTTCCCCGTGCTCCTGGCTGCCTGCCCCGACATCATCGAGCCCATGCTCGAGCTCGCCTCCACTCTGCTGCCGGCGGAACGGCAGTAAACTGCAACCCCGGCGTCCTCCTACGGAATCTAGTGTGTGGTGATGTTGTGGATGGTGCTGTGGATGCTGCAACCACGGGCTGGCCGTGGCCTTCCCACCGTGGTGAGGTGGTAGGCTCGGCTGGCCCCCTCTCCTCTACTTCGCCTACGAATTCCTCGACAACATCCTCGGCTACATCTACGGTTTAGGTATGGTCCTACTGTGACCGGCCTTGGAGCCGATGAACTTGCTCTAGATTTAATTTTTGGTGATTCTAGAATTGGGCTGTGGTGATGATCTCATGTTCATCACAAGTTTTAATCAGCAAGGGAGATGGTCTGATGCTCGTTAGATCTTGGTGGTGATCTATGTGTATTGAGATGCTCCAGGTGTACTTGTACTAATGGAATGCATCCTGGTTTACTTGTGCAAGCTAGATAAGTTAGTTCTAATTGGTCCCTGGCTAGGTGTTCTTGTTAATGACATGGTTTGTTCCTGATGATAGTTTGATACAAGTTATCTCGTCTATTCCAATGGTTCAACACAAACAAATAGGATAGCTCATTACTGTGATTTGGAAATACTGATTTTGCTACAGAGAAATATAGCCAGTATAACTAGGACTTGTATATGCTGCTAACATCAAACCATTTTTTAAATGAGGTGCAGGAGAGCATCTTAACTTATATAGGCCTACTAGAACACATAAGCAATCATCTAAATCATTATTTAGTGCGCAATAGAATAATTGGTAGCACACACCATATTTTAATTTTGTTCTGTAAGTACAAGTGTGTGGGTATTATACTTGATCTGATTGTGACTTGCTGATATAACTTTATATACAGGACTTGTTTGTAGGTGAGTTCCTCATGGTCAAATATATATGACCAGCTACTAACTTACTATGATTTATTTTTGGACGAATTTTTAGTGTTATTGATTTCTAGTGCTATAGAAATACTAAAGTGATTTAGATATGGATTTCTGGACAGATATTCTTGAGAGCAGATGAATTTGTTTGCTTTGTAATTTCCCCCGGTTTTCCCAGATGCGACTATGCAAAAACTAAGAACAGATATGAAATTAGATCTAGCTGATATTCCTAGGAATTTCTACCTCGTTGCCTTGGGTAGCTTGTTGATTTGTTCTTCTTGTAATCCGGGTATCTGCTGTAGCTTGTTCTTCTATGTCCTGGATACCTTCTTGTGGATAACCTGCTCCTCCTAGTGGTCAGCTTGTCCCCTCCTTCTGGTAAGCCTTCTCCTCTTAGATTCTTGATGATTCCTAAAAACTGGTGCAGGTTTGTGGCTGACCTAATGATTAAATATGTGTACTTGTCGATAGATCTTGCATGTAGCTGGTAGATAGCTGCTGGTGTGATTTTGCTGATCACAGAACAGTGTGGTGCGGCTGGCTAGTGGTTTGCTTTTGTACTGCTGGGCTAGTGAGTTGTGGAGGTGACAACGCATCGTTGCATGTGTTTATCCCTCTGCGGTGTGGTTGCTGTGCTGTTGGCAGCAGGGTGACTGCCTTTGTGACTGCTGCTTGCTTGCTTGTGTGCCTCCATGTTCAAGTAATCTGGTACTTCGGCCGGTTGGTCTTATCCCTCCTTATGTGATTATTTTTGGTTGCCAAGTGGAATTTGTTGCCTGCCTATGATGTTGTACTGAGGCTAAAACTTGTTGATGAAGAACAGATACTGCACTTAGCCCCAAAATACAACTCAATGATGAGATTAGCAATGCATTACATTGGTAAAACTGAGAGTAATACTAATCACTAACCCCTCTTTGTATTATATTTTTGTTTCTTAATTGTTTTGCAGGAAAACAATTTTGGAGTTGAGATCAAATGAAGAAGAAGATACAAGTATTTCTAGTTTAGGAATATTTGGAATTTTCCTTATTTGTGTAATTCAAATTGTTGTAATATAATTGTAAAGACAATGTAATATTGTGATTATTCAATAAAGTTATTTATTTGTCGTTCAAGAATTGTATAATTTGTAATATGTGTTGTAAAGATTTAAATTATTCAAAGAACTTTAAATTCATTTACTTAATTATTGTTTTTGTTACTACATTGTTTTAATTTGAATTACTTTACAAATTCAATTTATTTGAATATTCAAATTGAATTCAAAATTCCTGCAACAAGTAAATTATCAAAAGGTCATGTCGAAATTTACTTGCATTCACCTAAAATGAACTAAACCTAATTCAAGAAGATGAATGAACTCCGATCACTCCAGGGTTTTTAATTTGCAAAAAATTTATTCGGGTTTTTCAAATACATGCATGTAGATACACAAATTCCTATTTCTGCCTCCGATAACTCCTAAACGCTGGGGTATTACATGAATCAAGGCGTCCACTTGTGGAGATGAACCAAGGCCTCCTCTTGAGGAGAAGATCCCTGCGTGCATACCAAGGCTTCCGCTTGTAGTTGCGATACCTTGCCGATCTTTCATCTTACGGTGATTCTATCGGGTTGGTTGGATTGACCAATTCAACAAACAATCCTAAGAGTAAGGTGTGCTTGGGAGAGGATAATTGGGGGCTACCCTCGGGGATTTGTTACCAATTGAGTCTTGCCGAGTTGCTACTCCTATTTACCCTTGTGTGTTGATTTCCCTCTTTGTGTTCTTCATGTTCATCCCGTGTTCTTCGTGTTCATCATTCCCTCCGCACAAATCCGTGAAAATCGGGACCAACCTACATCATGTCCCTTTCGGGTATCCAAAGGAAGTAGTTGAGGCGAAGGATCAAGAGCGGGATTTGTCAATCCACATAGCAGGATAGATACTCTGTGCTCACTCGGTGAGATTACATCAATAAGCTTGCAAGCATGTGACTTGGTCACGGGGATGTAATATCACAGACGAGTAAAGATAGAATTGTCGATTAACGAGATCAAGCTCAGTAATCGTGGTACCGGAGAACGAGTCTCGGACAATCTAAGTATTGGCAGGCAAAAGGTTGAAACTGGACGTCTAAGGTTCAAACGATAAAAAGACATTCATAGACGCACAGGGGCTATCACGGTAATCTAGCCATCGTTGATAGTCATTGATCGGAGAACGTGTCTCGATCATGTCTGGAGTGATCCCGAACCGTAGGGTGGCACACTTAAGGGTAGGCAACAGTTTCATAAAGATTAGATATTAGGAGAAACTTCAGGAGAACACCGGAAGTGTTCCGGGACATATCCGATGGAGATCGGAGGGCGACGAAATTGTTTTCGGAGCTAGAATAAATTAGATAATATGTATTTAATATTAATTAATGTAATTAATGATTAAATATATTTTTATTTATTTATTTTCGAATTTTTAGGCAGCCCCAACTCGAAATGGGCCTTCCCATAGGAAGAAGGCCCATGAGAGGGGGGGGACTTCCCCCCTTTGGTGCGGGTTGGAAGGGGGCAGCCCTGGGTGAGCCGAATGGGGCCCACCAGGGCCGCCGCACCACCCTTGGTCGAATTGGCCATGTGGGAATAGTCCCACATGGCTAAGCCAAGGGGTTTGCACACCTCCTCCTCCTTTATATAGGGGTGCACCCTTGCCTGGAAATTCATCCCTTCTCCTTCTTCTTCTCTCCTACCTTGAGCGTGGTTCCGTTTCTGGAGCTACGTACGAGGAGAGAAGTCTCTCCACCATACGCACACCGCCGTGCTGCTGGGTCCAAGTCTTCGCTTCCGCTGCTTCGCTGGATCTGGAGCTCGGGGGTCGTCGTCTACACCATACGTGTGTAGAGCTACGAGGTGGTACATGTGTGGCACTGGAAGTACGTCTTCTTCCTCTACACCACCATGAGGTCGGCGTCGTCATCGTCATCATCATCGCCGACATCGTCTTCATCATGCGTCGTCATCGAAACAGATCTTTTGATCGTCGACGCTTACGGTCTACAAGGGTATGTATACCGTCTCCTCCGTTATAGTATATATGCATAGTAATAGATCTTGGCTATTTATTGGTGTACGTTAGTTAGGATTTTTTTTTTGTTTTCTGCTATGAACCCCTTCACAAGTCACCCAGGCGACCAAAGCCATCACTCTAACACCTTAATGCAACACGGCGGAGGTGATAAACTGGGACCAAGCGGGCACGGCGGAGCCGCGCCGGCGCTCGCCGGGCGAATTAGGGTTAGGGTGCGCACGGGCGCACCGAGCAAGTAGAAACGCATCGCCGGGAAGGGGAAGCAGAGGACGGAGCGGCGCGTCGTTTGCGCCACAGCACAGCCGCGGCGGCGGTGGCCGGAGGTCATCGGAATCGGCCGGCGAAGGCGAGGCGGAAGGGGATCGCCAGTGAGGGCTCGGGCGAGAGAGAGAAGGAGAGGGTCGGGTGAGAGTGTGGCTCGGTCGGGTTGACCACCGACCCGAGCCAGTCCTTGGTCTGGTTCAACCAGATTTGACCAAGGGTATTTTGGTCATTTCACAAATCAAAGATTAATAATTCAGAAATATTTAAATTGAATAAACTTTGGAAATTCATAACAATTTCATATTAAATCAGAATAACATAAATAATATACCAAAATAAACAGAAAAATAAAATCTATTTGTTTATATAAATAAACTACTTGTTTGACTAAATTTGTATCATTTAAAAATTGAAACAAATATTTACCTAAATTTGAAGATGAAGCTAATTTGAAATGCTATCTTGGATGCATTTCAAATACATTAATTCATATGTTTAATTTCAAATATGGAATATGTTTCAATAACATTATTTATGACCATTTTAGGAATTCTATTTTAAAACATGTGTTAGTAATATTCTTTAAGTGGTTATTTAAATGGTATTTTCTATAAAAAAAATTTATTACTCAAGAAATTTTAAATAGAAAAAAATTGCTAAGTCACCATGTTATTATTCCATGAAATCCCATATAGTTCTTAATTCATATGAGTGAATTCTCTACTTAATAAAATATGACCATCATGATTAATAACCTTTAGTGATTGGATTGTTTTGTATTAGAACCTTATTCATATCCATAATCTAAAACAAACAAATTGTAGTATGAAATAATGTTACCTTACTTATTTCTTAAAGTGTGATACTTAGTTGTTTAATGAACTTAAAAGTGTTTGTTCTTAGTATTTGATAATACTTCATTCTTTTAATAAAAATGAAACACATCTAACTCTTGAAGAACTAGGATTCTCATATCACCATGTAATCATTTCAAACAAATGAAATCTAACAACACTTTGATTTCCTAGTTCCTTTTGAATAAAGGTTGCCCATATTTTGTTTATTACTTAACTTCCTTTAAATCCATATTTTTGTTAAATAAAGAAGTTAGGAAACAACATAAAAGTTCATAACATTTAGGTAGCAATGTAATATGCCCAACTCTATGAACAATTCTTTCATCCAAAAGAAACAAAGCCTAGTAGAAGTTAGTAATACCTGATTAGTAACTTAAGTGCTATTGTAGTATGATACCAAAGATTGTTAATAATATTTGTTCTTCAAAAGTTATTCTTTTTGCCTCCGTCGACAATAATACTACATTATATCACATTATTTATTTCTTCAAAAGTTATTATTTTTGCAATCATGAATAATAGTACTACATCATCTTTTTAATAATCAAGACGATATGTGTTCCTTTCAAACCTAAAGATGATAACCAAACCTAAAAGAAAACATTTAGTATCATGATGTTGTTTTACTTTACTCTTATGTTTAATATGGTACTTTAAGTTAAAGTTAAAAACTCATACTTTTTGTGAAGTAAACTTGAAGATAAACCAAATCTTTGATAAATCATCTAACTTAACCACACACAATATCGGGAATTACTTCGGGGTTTTATAAAGTGCATTACATATATTATGCATAATAGCATATTGCTTCTTCAAACATTAGTCCTTACCGGACCAATGACATTCTGTCGTGGTGGGATCACGGCAGATGCCATAGGTATGGCTAAGATGGGGCCGAATGGTCGTTGGGGGAATCCGGGGAGGGTTTATGCACTCAAGAAGTGCACACGCAAGAACACGCAAGAACACGAACGAAGAACCAAGAGAGCAAGAACACAAAGCACACCACGATGTACCCTGCTTCGGGGCCCTCTTGTGGAGGTAACACCCCTACTGCAGCACTATCCTAGTCAGTGTATAGCTCAAAGTGACAAGTACAAGCTGCTCCTCGAGCTGTATGATGCTACAATGGTGAGAACTTGAGGTAAAAGATGGAGCTAGATGGGAGGAAGAAGGCACTCCGAGCTGATCCGAGGTGTCTCCGGGGTGTTCCGAGCTTCCTCTCTCTCTTTCTTTCTTTCTTGATCAACTAGTTCCAGCGCGGGGGGGGGATTTTCTAGCAGGAGGGGGTGAAGCCCACTATATAGGCTAGCCGGGTTACCATTGTGCCCCTCGCAGAACACTGTTGCCATGCCTCTGCAACGGTCACCACCGTACCTCGGTCAGGGACAAGACGTGGCTTGCCCATCTCCTGTAGCCTAACGGCAGAACTAGCATGTCCCCTCTGACTGAGACAGGACGTGGCCTGGCAGAGCTACCTCGTAGCCTTTTCCCAGATCCCGCGTGGTCAGCGGTCAGAGACGTGCAGGCCCGCCGAACCCGGAGCACGCCTCTGCCAGGCTCCTTGACAGACGCTCCCGTGTCAGGCGCTCTTGTACCCGGCTGGAAGTGACAGGAGCATTGACTCCTGCCCGACCTACAGCCCATCACCTCGGTTAGCTCGGTACGGATGTGACGGGCTCCGTACCTCGGGTCTTGCGCTTAATATCTTTTACCAGGTCGGATCTTACTTCCTTCCCACAGCTTCTCCTGCTCTCACAACACAAACCACTGCACTGAGGTAGTTAGGTCGGCTGAACATAGCTCGGACAGTGAACCTCGGCCCTGGCCAACGTATACCTCGGACCCCTCTGGGCCAAATAGGTCGGCCTGTATTCTCCAGGTCAAGATGAAGCTCGGACCTTCCCAGGCCCAAACAGGTCGGCCCTTTCCGTACCTCGGCACAACTTCGAACTCCACCTTATGCCAAGCCTTGACCCTACCCGGGGATACTCCCCCGACATTAGTCCCCGAAGCTGGTGCGGTCCTACGACCTCGGACGGAGGGCCGTAGCAGGTTCAAAACAAGCAACACACCACCTCCTAAACCGACCTCCAACATAGTTACGCCGAGGTACTTCCCACACACCACCATCCAATCCGAGGTAGATATGCAAACTGAACTCTCCGAGCTATCTGACTCAGCACAATCTTGCCTCAAGATTTTCCGAGGCACGTGGCGAAGAATCTCTGCCCGGGCTTCGGAATCCGGACCTCTGAAAACAGGTTCTGACCACACGCCGCCCTCGTCAGCCGGACCCACCGAACAGCGCACCTGCGCACTCAAGTACTTGACCGCCCCGACCCCTCGATTCTCGCGCTGACCAGCGCAGGAAATCCGGGGTGGGCGGTTGCCACTGCGGCCCACGATGTGGCCGATCGTGCGGCCACAAACCGCGTAACCGTGCGCCCACCCGCACACGATCCCGCGCCTTCCCGATAACCGCGCGGTAGTGGTGCAGTTAATGCGTGCAGTTACCGCACGCGGCTATAAGTAGGGCCCCACGGGTAACTTCATCCTCTTCCTCCATCGCCCTTGCTCCGCGCCCACTGCACCGTGCCCTCTGTCTCCATCGCCGCCGTCGAGCACTCGCCGCTGCAACCTCGCCGTCTCGAAGAATCTCGCCGGGAACGCGCACCGCGCCTTGCGCCGCCTCCCGTCGATCTTTCCCCGATCCTCAAGTACCTCACCGGTGAGTTCCTTATCTCCCCTCCGTTGCCGTAGCCATGAACCGGTTCATCCTTCGATGAACTCGAGGATCTGGATGAATATGATGAACTTGAGGAACCCGATGCTCTATCTTTGCACTCTCTTAGCCATTTTTAGATCTCCTCTAGACTTGTACCAGATGCATCCGTAGCACTGCCCTTTCAGTTTTGCCCTGGATGAACTTGATTTTATTTCCATTTTTGCTCATCGGTAGATCTTTGCTAGCATCTTGCCACGGTAGAAACATGTTTCCCGCCTAAAACTCTTTAGCTCGGCTGTTTTGACTGATCCGAGGTTTTTACCCCGGCTATCCTGAACTGTCCGAGGTACTTACCCCGGTTGAACCTCCCTTTTCTGCAGGAAAGTGCCAACATGTCGGCAATTGCCAGCGAGAGAGGTGGATGGGATGGCTCGGACGTCACCGACGACGATATCAAATGGCTCAAAGAAACTCATCGAATCCCAGCCGAACTGCTGTATCGGCTTCACACTGGGGACGGCGAACCGATCGCCAACCCCGGCGAGAAAGTGGTGTTTGTCTCTCACTTCGAGCGCGGATTCGGACTTCCGGCCAGCAAGTTCTTTCGAGAATTTCTGAAGTTCTTCGGCTTGCAGCCGCACCACCTCCCAGCTAACTCCATACTACAGCTGTCGTGCTACGCAGCTTTCTCTGAAGGATACCTCGGCCTCTGGCCGAGCGTTGAGGGCTGGGCCAAGTACTTCCAGCTGAAGAAACAGAGCATCCCCAACAAGGAGGTCGTGAACAAGGATATGACTGCCTGTGGTGCGGCCGCTATCTCACCCCGGCTGGGCTCCGAGTTCCCACGGATCAAAGGCCTGGAGAGCTGCAAGAAGTGGAATCGATCCTTTTTCTATGTGAGGAACCCCGATACTGCCGACCTCATCAACCTCCCGGACTTCCAGCTCGGCCCTCCCACTGCACAACTCAATTGGGATTTCAACCCGGAGGACGCCTACGCCGAGGTTCAAGAGATCCATGAATACATGCTGGATCTCAAGAAAAGAGGGTGGGGTTCCGATGACATCCTCCGGACTTTTGTGGATCGAAGAGTCAGCCCCCTTCAACAACGAGCCCATAAGATCTGCCATATGGAAGGTCTACTCGATCCTACCGGATCAGCAGCAAGGCGCTCTCCAAGGCCTCAGTTTGGCGCCGGGTCAAAGCCGTTGCCCAGACTGAGATGGACGAGGAGTGGACATGGGGCGTGGAGCCTCACAACAGAGAAAATCTTCCGGAGCAAGTGAGTACTTACTAAATTTCCGAGCTTACGCTCCGGTCTTGCACACCTCGGTTGCTTCTTAACTCAATTCTTTTTTGCCACTCCTGCAGCGGTTCGCCCGGCAGCTGATCGAGGACGGCCCGGAGCCGTCGAACTGGGCTCCTGCCCGCCTCGCCCTGGAAGGTTCAGAGACTGAAGACCCGGACAACGAGGATCACCTTCCGATCCCTAAGGCCGTTCCGAGGTCCGCCCCAAAGACTGGCTCCTCCAACCCGGGTAAGAAACAAGTTCCCAGTTCCATCAGAGACTGGTCTGACGACGATGATGACGATGACGATTGCCAAATTCTGGAACCTGTCAACGTTATTCCCATTTCATATGCTCCTCCAACATATAAGAACTTTCATCCAGCGTCTGCAGCTTCCCGGAAGCGCCCAGGACCTGGTACCTCGGATGCCGAGGCTTCCAAGACCTCGGAGACTGCAGCGCCCAAAGCCAAGCGTGCCAAGAAGACCTCGGCGCGGCGCAAGAAACGAGTCCCGTGGAGGAAGATGCGTAAGTGACCTTTGCTCCTCCTTACTTCTCACGCTGCTCCAAGGTTAAGCTTTTTACACTCTAACTTAATCTTTCTCTTTCGTCTAGCCCGGCTCGGCAGGTCAAACAGAGCCATAGCTCGATACACTCACCACTGCCTCCAGTGGTTGAAGCCCAGACAACCGAGGTCGAGGTTAACCTCGGCAGCCCCGCCAGAGCCTCTCCTCCAGGACCGTCCATTGACCTCACCAGCCCGGAGAAGACCATTCCTCCCCGGCGCGCGTCTCCTCCGCCGAACTTCCACCGCCGAGCTCTGACTCCGGCCTGGGGCACTCTGCTCCCCGCCGAGATCAGACTCCTCCACCTCCTCAGAAGGATGCGGAAACAGACCGCGCCAAGACTCCGGTTAAAGCTGTGCAGGAGCCTCGGCTGTCCCCCAAGTCTCAAGCTGCGCGCAACCAGCAGCAACAGCAGCAAAAGAAGAAACAACACAACAACAACTGCAGAAGCAAAAGCTCCAGCAGCAGCAGAAAGATTCAGCTCAAAACGTTGAGCCCCCCAAACAGCCACAGCAAACTCCGATGCCGCCACCGTCATCAGGCCCCTTGACTGCGAGCACCCAACTGGTGCCGCATGTTCCCGCTTCTGCGCCGAGGTCCACCTTGACCAAGGCCGCGCCCTCGAGCTCTCAGGTCGCCACCTCCCGAGCTTTATTCGCTGCTACTACCCAGCCGGACATCAGCAGCTGGGAGGTCGGGCAACTCCGGACCAAGAGCGGGAACAGCCTAGGCTCGGAGAAGCACTATGACATGGACTGGAACTCGGCTGACACTGTCGAGGTCTCCTCCAACCCGAGCTCTGAGCATCAAGTTGGACCCAGCGCCGTGCTCCAATCTATCTATAACATGCAGACTGCAGTCCTTGATTGCAGCAAGAAGGCCTCGGTAAGTTTCTTTACACAGCTCTCTTTCTTCCTTTGAAATCAAATGACAAACATACACTATTCCCAGTCCCCGAGATTCGGGTTGAGCAATTGACACTCCACCGAGTTAAAATTGCTCGGCTTGAATCTCAAAAACTTGTCATTTCTCCCATGCTGAGTCCCCGAGGCCAATGCCAAGTCCCCGGGACTCAATTGGGCCTCGGGTGCTAGAAATACCTCGGATTTATCCGAACTGATCTCTCTCTTTTTTCAGGAATGCAACAATGCTCGGACAAAGGTCTTCAAGAACCTCCTGCTGGATCACAACAGGCTGAAGAAGTCTCACCGGACTCTTCTATCCGCTAAGGAGCAGAGCGACAAGGATTACGCCTCCAAGTTGAAGACAGCCGAGGATGAAATAGCTCGGCTGCAACAAGAGCTGAACCGGGCTAATGAAGCCAAGACTGCTGCGGAGGACGCTATGAAGGTTAAGGACCAGGCCGCCGAACAGCAGCAAAATCTTGCCAAGACCCTGGAGAGCCGTGCCACCTCGGCCGAAGCCGAACTTCCGCCCTCCGAGCTATCTCGAAAAGCTGGTTGTCCGAGCTCGCTCGGATTAATCATCAAATGGACAGTAAGTTCCTTCTCACCTTTTCCTTATTTTCTGCCGACCTACATCCCGTGCCACCGTATGCCTTATTTCAGCGACAGCCTTTTTGTCCTCTTCAGAAAACTTCGAGCACTCCAAGGACAAGGCTATCCGCGAAGTTCAAGCAGCTCGGGCAAAGAGGGCTGAGACAGAAACTCTCAGCGACAGCTGGGACATCCAGGACCACCTTGTCGCCCTTAATGCTCGGATCAGGCCGCTCCGAGCCATTGGAACTAAACTTGTTGATGCCGCATCGAGGTCCACCGTGCCCTCTGGCCCAAGGTCAAGACTCCCACTTGCATCGACGAGCTCGCCACGAAGCTGAAAGGAGCCGAGGCTAGACTTCGGGAGTGGAGATGCTCGTCAGCTCGGGCTGGAGCGGACAAGGCCTGGTGTTCGTGCTGTCTTGGTATGAGATGTTGAGATCCACAGTTACCTCCCTGCGCAGGGGCTCTCCTTGGAACTCCACCCGGATGGCATTGCGAAACGCCAAGCAGCAGCCGACCGCTTTGCTAGTTACGCAAACACCCGGACCTTTGATGACGGGCGCCTCTACTCTGAGGACGAAGAGAGCTCGGACGAGGAAGCAGCGTCTGGTGAAGAAAGTTCTGAAGGCGAGGACATTGACTTTGAAGAGCCAGAGAGCTCCAAGGGCAAGGCTGGCAAAACAACCGAGGTGGCTGAAGGCTCTGATGATGACTTCAGCTTCGACGAACCTCCGAACTCCAAGGGCAAGTCCGGCAAAGCTGTAGCCACCGAGGTGATTTCCTCCGACGTGACGGACACCCCGGCAACAACTCCCACAACCGAGGTTGCTTCCGCGACCGAGGTTGCTGCGCCCGAGGCTCCCACTGCACCACTTGCGACCGAGGTCTCTGGTTCCGAGGCCTGAATTTATCTTAAGCAAAACATTAAATCCCCGGTATGCCGGGTGCAGATGTAACAGACCTTAAGTAGTTTGCTTGCTACCATTACTTTTAACTTGCTATCCGAACCAAGCTTTTCTAAGAATTTATGCCGAACCCTTTTGGAACGAGTCCCCGAGTTCACTTTCGTGTTTACTATATCTGGCATTCTTTGCTCTTGTCTACCATTTAGGCGTTCGACAGTCGAGTCACAAGATTGTTATTTATAGCATACAGTACTTAGCAAATCTCGAAGTGTGTTTCAAAACCATCCGACATAAACGAAAGGTAAAGACAGGGGTTAGTAAACGACACATGCCGAACTATATTTTTGGACCGAGTCCCCGAGTTCATTTTCATGTCCCACGTTTTTTCATCTTTGCTCTTGACTACCATTTAGGCAGATGCCAGTCGAGTCACAAGATTAGTTACACAGCATACATTACTTGAAGTTTGAGACGAGGTTCAAAATAGTTCGGCATATGAACGAAACTGACAAACAGAAATAAAACACAAGCACAAGAGCGAGGCAGTCCCCGAGCTTCAACCTCGGAGTGCCGACATTTTATTAAGGATTAACCGAGGTACATACATTGCGCCTTTCATGAGTAGAAAGGTCGGAGTAGAGCTACGTTCCATGGTCGCCTGACCTCTGATCCGGGGTTGTCCAGCCCATCTTCCCTTGGTTCCTGCGCATCTATTAGATAGTAGGAATCATTGAGCAGAGCTCGGGTCACAATGAACGGTCCCTCCCATGGAGGTGACAACTTGTGCCGGCCTTTCTTGCGCTGCACCAACCTCAGCACCAAATCTCCCTCGTGAAACACACGAGGGTTGATACTCCGGCTATGATAACGTCGGAGACCTTGTTGGTATATTGCTGACCGAGATGAGGCCAACTCTTGCTTCCTCAA
This sequence comes from Poa pratensis, assembly GCA_947311845.1. Taxonomy (NCBI): domain Eukaryota; kingdom Viridiplantae; phylum Streptophyta; class Magnoliopsida; order Poales; family Poaceae; genus Poa; species Poa pratensis. The sequence goes on from CAMZMU010000063.1 coordinate 100,790,608, forward strand.
GCAGATCTACTGCATCCTCCCGAGCCTCTTTTGCCTCGGCTTCAGTGTACATTGCCACTCTGGGCGCATCATACTCGATGTCAGTGGGTAGCATAGCTTCTGCCCCATAGACCATAAAAAATGGCGTATAGCCAGTTGATCGATTTGGCGTGGTCCTTAGACCCCACAGTACTGCTGGTATCTCATCTATCCAACACCCCGGCGTTTTCAGCAGTGGTTCAATGAGCCGAGCCTTGATGCCGGCCAACACTAGAGCATTTGATCTTTCCACTTGTCCATTAGACTCCGGGTGTGCCACCGAGGCTATGTCCAGCCGGATTCCCTTGTTCATGCAAAACCGAGCGAACTCTCCAACAGCAAAGTTTGTGCCGTTGTCCGAGATAATGCTATGGGGGTAGCCATATCGCAGAATAATCTCCTTCAAGAAAGTCACTGCTGAATGACCATCCAACTTCCGGATTGGTTTCACCTCGATCCACTTGGTGAATTTGTCCACCATCACCAATATGTGCGTCATGTTACCTCGGGCTGGTTTGAACTCTCCCACCATATCCAAACACCATACCGCAAACGGCCAAGTGATAGGAATTGTTTTGAGCGCCGAGGCTGGCATATGCGTTTGCTTGGCAAACCTTTGGCATCCTTCACATCTCCGGACTATGGCCTCTGCATCAGCAAGAGCAGTGGGCCAATAGAACCCATGCCTGAACACCTTGGCCACCAGAGCTCTTGTGCTGCAATGATGACCACACTCTCCTTGGTGGATCTCCAAAAGCATCTCCTTGCCTTCAGCTGGCTCGACACACCGTTGCAACACCTCGGTTACGCTTCTTTTATAGAGCTCCTTGTTGATGATGGTGTACGCCTTGGCCCTCCTTTGAATTCTCCTAGCCTCGGTGTGTCACTTGGCATGCTTCCCTCCGTTATGAACTTCATGATTTGCTCCGCCCACTCCGGCACGGGTGCAAAGGAAAAAGTTCCTCGTCCACCTCCATTGGTTCGGCCACCATAATCTCCTCCATTATTTCCTCCACCATCCTGCGACCAGTCCCCGAGTCTGATGAGCAGTCCCCGAGGTTGGTGCGCAGTCCCCGAGCTCTGCCACGCAGTCCCCGGGTCCGACCAAACGCACCCGACGTCTACCTCCATTGGAACAGGTCCGGGCTCTTGCTCCGCCGGGATGAAAATAGATTCGGATTCAGGAGAAGGTTTGATTGAAGGAGTTCTCAAGTGATTCAGGGCTACCCCTGGTGGTACTGCCTCTTTCGATGAACCGAGCTTTGACAACACGTCGGCAGCATCATTTTCTGCCCGAGGTATATGCCTGTACTCACACCCTTCAAAGAACCCGGATATCTTTTGCACATGGAACCGATATAACGCCATGTTGGCATCCAGAGCATCCCAAGTTCCAGAAGATTGTTGCACCACCAGGTCGGAATCGCCGAAGCACTCTACACGCCGGATACCGATCTCCTTTGCCACCTTGAGGCCATGGATTAAGGCCTCATACTCCGCCACATTGTTTGATGCTGAGAAATGAATCTGCAGCACGTACTTCAGCTGATCTCGCTTTGGCGAGGTGAGGACTATTCCAGCCCCCAGCCCGATCTTTGTCTTGGACCCATCAAAATGCATTTTCCAATAATTATAGTCCGGCCTGGGTGGCTCATACTGCATCTCGGCCCAATCACAAAAGAAGTCCGGCAACGCCTGGGATTTAATTGCGTCTCTTCTCTCATAATGTGGTGCATATGGAGACACCTCAATCGCCCATTTGGCAACTCGGCCAGTTGCATCTTTGCACCCGATGATCTCCGAGATTGGAGCTTCGCACACCACCGTCATGGGATGCTCCTGGAAATAATGCTTCAACTTCTTGACCGCCAGGTAGACACCATACGTCATCTTCTGGTAGTGAGGATAGTTCTGCTTCGAGGTAGAGATCACCTCGCTCAAGTAATACACCGGTCTCTGCACCGACCTGCCACCTTCTTCGCGCTCCACCACCACTGCCACACTTACAACTCGGTTTGTGGCCGCAATGTAAAGTAACATCGGCTCATTGTGCAATGGTGACGCCAACACCGGGGCAGTGGACAACATCTTTTTCAGCTCACCGAACGCCACGTCGGCCTGCGGGGTCCATGTAAACCCGGTACTTTTCTTCATGAGCTGGTACAAAGGCAAGGCTTTTTCTCCTAGCCGAGCTACAAATCGGCTCAACGAGGCTAGGCACCCTGTGAACTTCTGCACATCTTTCAAACACTTCGGTAACTTCATGCTCTCAATAGCTCGGATTTGGCCGGGTTAACCTCGATACCTCGGCTAGACACCAGGAATCCGAGCAACTTTCCAGCCGGGACACCAAAGGTGCACTTGTCCGGGTTAAGCTTCAACCGATACTTTCTCAAATTCACAAATGTCTCCTCGAGATCCTCGAGGAGAGTACGTTTCTCCTTAGTTTTGATGACAATATCATCGACATACACTTGCACATTTTTGCCCATTGAGAGTGCAGGCATTTCTGCATACACCTCTGATAAGTTGCCCCGGCATTTCTCAGACCAAAACACATGACACGATAGCAATACGCCCCATACGGGGTAATAAAAGCAGTCTTTATTTGATCCTTTGGGTTCATGGTATCTGGTGAAAACCAGAGTACGCATCGATAAAAGACAACAGTTCACAACCAGCAGTGGAATCGATCACTTGATCAATCCGAGGTAATGGAAATGGATCTTTGGGCACGCCTTGTTGAGGTTAGTGAAGTCAATGCACATGCGCCACACCTTGACCACGGCTGGCTCGTCTTTCTTCTTTTCCACCAAGACCGGATTGGATATCCAGTCCGGATGCAGCACCTCCATAATGAACCCGGCTGCAAGCAACTTAGCCAGCTCGTCCAGCACCACTTGTCTCGGTCGTCTGAGAGACGACGGGTCGGTTGCCTCACCGGTTTCACCTGGCCTAACAAATAAAGAGTGCTCTGCCAACTCCCTCGGAACACCAGGCAGGTCCTTAGCCGACCATGCAAAGATATCCCGATTCTCACGGAGGAAGTGACAGAGCTCGCCTTCCTATTTCTCGCCCAGCCCGGTCCCAATGATGGCCATATGCTCTGGGTGCTCCGGGTCAATGGGGATCTTCTTGGTCTCCTTGGGCACCTCGAACGCCGCAGTTGAGTCCGGGCTCATCAGTCCGGACAGGCCGAGCTGTGTTGACTGCGCCATTGCCACCACTTGATGCAGCTTCTTTTTCTCAGCTGCGATCACCAAAGACTCGGCCAGATTAGACCCCGCCGAGGCACACTGAATGGCTCGCTTGTAGTCACCCGAGATGGATATGATCCCATTAGGCCCTGGCATTTTCATCTTCAGGTATGCAACATGGGTGGAAATCATGAACTTGGCCAGAGCTGGCCTTCCAAGCAATGCATGGTATGCACTCTCCAAGTCCACCACCTCGAACTCGATACTCTCAACTCGGCAATTGTCCTTGGTTCCAAATGCTACATCCACCCATATCTTGCCCATGGGTGCACAGGAAACGCCAGGCACAATCCCATGAAAAGTACAACTGCTTGGCATCAACTGATTAGGCGATATGCCCAATTTCACCATTGTGTCTCGGTACATGATGTTGATGGCACTGCCATTGTCCACCAGAACTCGGGTGAACCTCACATTGTTGGTAGGCCCACACAACGTTGGATCTACCACCAGGGCATACTTTCCAGGGCTCGGCATGATCCGAGGTGTGTCCTTTCTGCTCCAAGTGATCTCCTGCTCAGACCAGTTCATATAGGTCGGCACCACCGGCATTACTGCATTCACCTCCATGGCACGCCTCTGCACGCTCTTCTTGTCAGTTGGCTCGGTCACAAAGACCACATAGCTCGCATGACCTCTCTATAGTCATTTCCGGGGTATTCATACTGCTGACTTGGTCCGGCACCATTGTTGTTGTTATTACCTCGGACATTCACAACATTCACGGGTCTTGCTGCTGCAGGCCTCGGAAGAGGTGCAGTGGTTATCGGGGTAACATTTGCTCCGGACATTTGGGTGGGACCTCGGCTGAAATCTCTGAGGTGGTGGTCCTGCTCTGATTCCTCCGGCCTTCGCCCCTTCTTCTCTGATTCTGCGGTTCCAGCTGCACTGCCGGGTTGAATGGTTGGCTGGCTTGGCGGGTCGGTCGTATGGTAACAGCACGGACCATCTATCATTGATTCATAGGTCATGGGTGGCTCCGGGTTCGGACTAAATGCCGGACCATTGATTTTTGGCCTCTGGACACCTCCAGCTCCGGGCTGATCCGGGTTCACCGCTGCAACTTGGTTCGAGGTGTATGGTAGTCCGGCTCCCTCCTCTTCTGTCCGAACTCCTGGCGGTCATTACACCTTGGTCCGAGCCGGTTGTTTATTGGCTCCCTCCTTCTGTTACGTGCCCTGCCTCTGCTGCTGGCTGCATCGGATCACCCAGGCATAAGAATCTGCAACCGGATTGTTTCTGCTAGGGATTCGGCATATCTCTCTGGAGCCTCTGCCACAGCATGCTGCCATGTCGACAACCATCTGCAAACCAGGAAATGGCCTGTGCCTCTACCACTCCTTCACAGGAATTCCGAACATTGCTCCACCGAGTTAAGAATTCTCGGTCAGTTTCATGATCATCTTGCTTACATGCCGCCAGGAGCTGAGGTCGGTTTGGCCTCTTGTATGTACTAGCAAAGTTGCTGTTAAACGCCAGCTCCAAGTCTATCCAGGAGTTGATACTATACTCCGGCAAATTATTCAGCCAGATCCGAGCTGGACCTTCCAACATGTGCGGGAGATACCGGACCGCCCATCGGCGATTGCCCCCCGCTATGTGCACCGAGGATACATAATCTGTCAGCCAATCTTGTGGCTTGGTGCTCCCATTGTATGGCTTGGTGTTCCGACCTAACTGGAACTGAGATACTGGTGGTGGTGGCTCCTTCATGATCCGAGGTCCAAAACACGCCGGACCAGGAGGGCCTTCCTCCTCCAGTTGCTCAGACAAGTAGATTCTATCCAGCTTGTTACGAACATCGCCTGGAGCTAACATCCGACCTCCTATCCGAGGTCCCAACGCCCCATCCACTCTGTGGTATCCAGCTCGCGCCATGGCCGAGTCTCCATCATCGTATCGGTCATCGCCTTGACCGACTTCTGAGGTTGCTGAACATACTCCGGCTCTCGCTGATATTGCCCCTGCGGCCGGGTTGTTGCTGATACCTCGGGGGCGGAGGTGGTTTACCTCGGCCAGCCGATGCTGCTTGCCCGCCATTCTGATTTCCCTGACCGGAGTTACCCTTAGCTCGGCTTGCATTGCCTGGGCCGGGGTTTCCCTTAGCTCGGCTAGCATTGCCCTGGCCCACCTTCTGCTTTGCTGCTAAGACTGGATCATACATCTGCAGCTGCTTGTTCTGACCCGAGGTGACACTCCGGGCTCGATCGGCTCCTCCGACGAGTGGAGACGAGGCTTGCCCCTTGGACACCTGACTAACAGGCCTAGCTGAATAAACCATCTCTGAATCACCAGCCCCGGCATATGCTCTGCGGAGAGCCTCATTCTGCTGGTTAGCACATTACTAACTCATTGACTCGCTTCTGCTGCGCACGCCATGCATCTCCAGTAACCCGGATAGCTCGGCCCTGCCTGCCTCGGCAGCTCTGAGGTTCTTAGCAGGGGAACTATACACGGCCTTCCAGTCGACACGCGACTCTCACTCCTAGCCGAGGTGGTAGGTCGAGCCTCCCTGTTTATCTCATCATTGAGCCCCTTGCCTCTCTGCCGCACCTCGGCTCCCCTATGTGTATCAACTGCTACCGGGGTGAAGCCATTTGCCGCATTGTACTCACGCAGATCTCTATTGAACTCATCTCTAGCTGTTATCATTGCTACAGCCTCCTTCTGCAACAGGACACGCTTTGCCTCTAGGTCGGCCACAGTCACTACTATCCACTCCTGGATTTACTGGGTCTGCCAGTGTATCCACTATCTCTACCAGGGTCGCACCTCGGCCCTGCAGCTCTGGGGTGCCAGGCAGCTCTTTCTCTAGCCTGGGCTTTGCAGATCTCACCTTAGCAACCTCGGCCGCCTTGGATTGGCTGGCATCTACTTTGCCAGCGGCGTCAACCGGACCTGTCATCATCACCTCCACGCAGCTCTCGGGGCGAGTGATACGCCGACCTAAAGCCGCGAGGAGAGGAGTTTCGTCGTCCACGAGCACCTGCTCCGGGTACCCGCGAACAACCTCGACAGCAACGTATGTGACGAAGCTGCCGAGCATCATGGTGAAGCCGTGCTCGGGGAAGGGCTTGCCGGCGAAACACCCCGCGTTGTCGCTGATGAAGGTGAACTCTCCGATCTTGGCGACAAGCCCGGAAAGAACACGCTCGCCTGAGCCCGTCCGGATGAAAACTCCCTCCAACGCCTCAATCTGCCCCACGGTGGGCGCCAACTGTCGTGGTGGGATCACGGCAGATGCCATAGGTATGGCTAAGATGGGGCCGAATGGTCGTTGGGGGAATCCGGGGAGGGTTTATGCACTCAAGAAGTGCACACGCAAGAACACGAACGAAGAACCAAGAGCAAGCAAGAACACAAAGCACACCACGATGTACCCTGCTTCGGGGCCCTCTTGTGGAGGTAACACCCCTACTGCAGCACTATCCTACTCAGTGTATAGCTCAAAGTGACAAGTACAAGCTGCTCCTCGAGCTGTATGATGCTACAATGGTGAGAACTTGAGGTAAAAGATGGAGCTAGACGGGAGGAAGAAGGCACTCCGAGCTGAATCCGAGGTGTTTCCGGGGTGTTCCGAGCTTCTCTCTCTCTCTTTCTTTCTCTCTTGATCAACTAGTTCCAGCGCGGGGGATTCTAGCAGGAGGGGGTGAAGCCCACTATATAGGCCAGCCGGGTTACCATTGTGCCCCTCCGAACACTGTTGCCATGCCTCTGCAACGGTCACCACCGTACCACCGTACCTCGGTCAGGGACAAGACGTGGCTTGCCCATCTCCTGTAGCCTAACGGCAGAACTAGCATGTCCCCTCTGACCGAGACAGGACGTGGCCTGGCAGAGCTACCTCGTAGCCTTTTCCCAGATCCCGCGTGGTCAGCGGTCAGAGACGTGCAGGCCCGCCGAACCCGGAGCACGCCTCTGCCAGGCTCCTTGACAGACGCTCCCGTGTCAGGCGCTCTTGTACCCGGCTGGAAGTGACAGGAGCATTGACTCCTGCCCGACCTACAGCCCACCACCTCGGTTAGCTCGGCACGGATGTGACGGGCTCCGTACCTCGGGTCTTGCGCTTAATATCTTTACCAGGTCGGATCTTACTTCCTCCCACAGCTTCTCCTGCTCTCACAACACAAACCACTGCACTGAGGTAGTTAGGTCGGCTGAACATAGCTCGGACAGTGAACCTCGGCCCTGGCCAACAGTATACCTCGGACCCCTCTGGGCCAAATAGGTCGGCCTGTATTCTCCAGGTCAAGATGAAGCTCGGACCTTCCCAGGCCCAAACAGGTCGGCCCTTTCCGTACCTCGGCACAACTTCGAACACCACCTTATGCCAAGCCTTGACCCTACCCGGGGATACTCCCCGACACATTTTTCCAGATTTTGGAGTTTGTGTTATATCGAAGACCTTGGCTGCATAATCTTGCAGTCAAAGGCAAGTTCACTCTTGCTCATGTCCTACTTGATTATGTTTATCAAAGTAAATGCAAAATACTATGGTTTATCATTGCATGAAAAAGTAAAACCTATTTTCGAATGAGTGAATTGCTATATATATATTGTTGGTGGCAGATGGAACCATGGTATGATGTGGTTGGTGGAGGTTCCATTTGCACGGGAAGTATTATCTAGGACTTAAGAACCAATGCCGTCAGTGTTCTTGCACCGTAAATGAAAGCGTTAACCATGAGACTTGGAATGAGACGGGAAAATCATCTGTGATTCTTCCTTCACATGTCAACGGGCAGCCAGAGCCGTACGCTGTAGGTCTTGCGAGACTACATGCACATGGGTGGGACCCCTTAATGCCCACGGACTCTGGTGCCTATGATGGTCTGCAAGAGGATGCCAGGGGTGATTCTGCTATGCATGAATTGGGTGGGCATGCAGGGTTGTTGGAGAAGCACGGCGAATGGCTTGGATCACCGACTGGACCCATACCAAAGAGAGTGTGGACGGGAAAGATCGCCCGGTTGTGCAACAAGGCGTTGATCTCTTATGGGTAAAGTAACGCACCTCTGCAGAGTGTAAAAAAGTGTGACATGTTACTCCCTGTTCCGGGAAGGAGCTGCGAACGCTGCAGGAAAGGTGGTCCATGAAGCCCTAGCACCTGTGAATGGATGACGGGCATAGTTTTCTGAAGATAAATAAATCTTTTCCTAAAAATGTTTTACAAAGATATGCATGTTCATCCTTGACCTTTGGTATGGATAGTAGCTAGTGCATAAAAAGCTTATTCCTGTTATATGAACTTGCTGAGTAACGCTCGTGTTGCTCACCCTTTCCTCCGTTCACCCCCTGCTTAGATTATTGGAGACAGCAGAAGAAGGACAGGAATCCATAAACGATGTGTGGTGACATGTTCGACAACGAGTCAAATCAACCTGGTGGAGCCTGAAGGAGTCACCTCTACTTTGCCAACAGATGAGTGGCGACAACAGTGCAACGGTGGACACGTCGACAACAATACCTATAGACAAGACGACTATAATTGGATGGAGGAGCACAACTCTAGACACGAAGATTCCAGATGGATAGATAGGGCTGTGACAGCAGCAGTAGTGGATTAGGAGTTAGAATTAGAGCTGGTATCCAGCTTAGTGCTTCGACTTGAGTCTTTTGGGAGTTTCTTTTGCACGAGACCTACTTCTGTTTGTAAAGGAGGTTCTCGAGATTTTGTATTGAATAGTGTTGTAATCCTATAGTGTTACCTTGGACCCACTATGTTTCTATTGTACTACTCTGAAGGATGTAATATTTACGGAATGGTCCTTTCGTGAGTATTTGTCAACGACTTGTACACTACAACATGCAGTGGTGTGCTGGGTCACTACAAAGGGCAAGGGCTTGCCCTTGCCCAAGCCTCCCTACCCCTTGGCCTCCTATATAAACCCCCACCCCCTCTGCTTTGGAGACACACAATTTTAGATCTCTTCCAGTTGGATTAGAGGGAACATCTAAATATTTAGAGGGATCCTCCTAATTAGATCTAGATCTAGATGTCTAATCTCTCTCTCCCTCCTTCTCATGTGTTGAGATCTCCACCTTCATATACACCAGCGGTGAGTGCTTCAAGTGTGGACGGCGAAGCCCTGCTGGACTAGATCAGATGTATGCGTGCGAAACTCAGGGGTGATCCGTTGAGAAACGGTTGACTCTATCTCACTCTGTTGGATCAAGGCGGGACGCGAGGTGTCTACGATATTCTCTCGGCTAGGATTAGCCGGGGAGTTCTTCCACAAGCTTCATCAACGTCATCATCGACATCTCTTCCGCTTCAACGGTGTCGGTAACGATTTACAGTTGGATCAAATATGCATGTCTTGTCACTTGTATTCATAGTAGATCTTGGCTGTTGCGCTGTAGTGGTGAATTTTTTTGTTTTTCCATGCACGCAACCCAATAAATTTATCATGGCCCAACCGCGCCACATGCGTACATGTACGCCAAGGGGTGTTTGGTTACACCAATGGATTCTGGCCCTTTTACATCCGTGGCTCCCCAGAGTCTAGCTAAGGAAATGTTCTGCATTATGTTGCTTGCCAACAATTTTTTTAACATACATGAGCGCCAATCAACCCCTTAGTGTTTGGTATCCTGTTGTTCGACGTTTCATGCTCTTTTGGTTCTAATGTGAGACGTTTGACTATATGTAAATCTCGTGATATGGTAACCTTCTCGGCTAAATGGTGCTTACCCATCACTCATCAAATATTGTCAACATAGATAGCATATCCAAAATAATAATTAAGCAAGCAGAATGTCTTAAACTAAATAGTTCACAGAATACGTCGTGGTGTACCACGAATTGAGCACAACGCTGCTAGTGATGCACGACAAGTTTATCATCTGAGGGTTTTAGTGCATACTACCTCACAAATTAAGTCCTACACAATTCAAGGGATATAGACTAGGACATATCACACAAAACACATCACCATCTACACCATCATCACTTCCTCATAGATAGTGTATGCGAAGGAAGGAAGCAACCACTGTTTCCTGAAATCAGGGGTCATCGCAAGATATCCCCATACAATCATATTTTTCTCCATGAGGTGACTGGAGCACGGTTGCAACTTTTCAAACCTGACATTATTGTTGGGATGACAAGTCTTGTCGAAGATGATCTTCATTTGATCATATTTCCAAATATGCATGTTGATGTAATAAGCGTCCCTGGGTTGATTCTGAAATGGCAGTAGAATTAGTTAGTCGTGGAACATAAGAAGTAGTGATAAATTGAACCGCTGGAACTACATAGGCTTACTGCGACATGCATTAAGAAATCTTCCTCCTCCACGAAACAGATGTTGTGTCCTCCCGCCATTCCAATCCTTTAGCATGTGTGAGTTTGCAATATCCCCACCTCCCTATCCACTTTCTGAGATGGTTGTACACCTGATTAGTGCTGACCGGTCACAGAAAAGGAAAATACTTGTGGCATTATCTTCCAGGTGCTTTATTTCAACCCCTTTTCAACATTGATCACCTTACGGGACGAGATCACCCAACCTAACGAGAGACGACGGATATAACAGGTGACCACTACATTGATATACTTTAACTCTTTGCGTTGCGAGGTACTTATTAAGGGCCAGTATGTATTGAAGACGCTTCTTAGACGATCCATGTATCACTTCATCGGGAGACGGCACTGAGGGAGCCGAAAGATCTTGGAGTTAGGCTTGTCCTATACATGTTACCATTGCAAGCATGCATCATGAGGGGATAGTAGTGTACATCGAACAAATAATAAAGCACAACATCAATGAACTACCAAATCGAAAGATGAACATGCATGACTTCACTGCATGTTGTCATGTACGAGTGCAACTGCGGTAAAAGGATGAGAACTACACTGTGTAGAATCAAGTGTCATACCACAATAGCCCTCGTACACGAAATACAACAATGAAACTTTTGCGTGTCAACTAAAATGTTGCTTCAATGTTGAGTATGTACACTCTGGTGGAAACACAAGAGATGTTTTCCGAGACTGTCGACATGCGGCTGCATTGTGCCCTTGTTGAATATGGTGTCTTTAATCTCGATTTTTGGGATGAAAATCCTGATATCGATCTATGGTTGGACTCGTCACCATTATCGCAACGATCCCGTCTTGAAGCTTTAGTCTAAGAGTTGTGTATCGTTTTGTTTCGGTCTTTTTATCGTTGTGCTAGTGTCGTGAGGCATATGGCTTCAGATTATTTATTTCCTTTCTTTTTGTCATTTTGTCCAGTATGTGACTTGTATGCATCAATCGATGCGTTAGGCTGGGGACATCCTCATTTTCGAAAGAAAAAGAAACCTCCACGCCCACTGGCCTCTTTCTTCGTCCCTATAGTCTGCCGTGTTAATAGGTCTGTCTAGAGTACCCTTGCCTAGCTTCCTCTTCGTAGGGATAGTACTACTTTCTTGTCGATTGGTCCTGTAGCACCAGTCGTGGTGGCAGTGGCTGTTTATAGTAAACCTCCTAAGGCATAAGAATGTTGATTAATTACTGTTTTTCTCCCAGCAACTGAAATTATAGCCTAAACAACGAGGGACCAAGTCAAAGGTGGCAAAAAAAAAGGTGGCATAGCTTGTGGATCCCCCACGAAGTGCATGGCATCGATCAAACAGAGTGCTTTCTCCTCCAGCCTATTTTTTCCCTACCTTCCCTTGTCTCTCGCTCCTCCCCACCGCATTCCTCTCGCGCGCAAACCATTGGCCTCCTCCCCCTGCAACTAACACCTCTCTCCTCCTCCTCCTCTCCCCTCCAAGCTCCATTCCGATCTACACATTGTGCAGGGAGCTCTGAACACACACAGAAATGGTGATCTCTCTCTCTCTCTCTCTCTCTCTCTCTCTCTCTCTCTCTCTCTCTCTCTCTCTCTCTCTCTCTCTCTCTCTCTCTCAATGAACTTGTTCTCGATCAATCAATGTGCATGAGTTGAAATGTCGTAGGCGAACTCTGCGTCTGGTCTGGCGATGCACGATGACTGCAAGATCAAGTTCTTGGACCTGAAGGCGAGGCGGGGCTTCAGGTTCATCGTGTTCAAGATCGACGAGAAGGCGATGGAGATCAAGGTGGATCGGCTCGGGGAGACCAACCACGGCTACGAAGAGTTCACCAACAGCCTCCCAGCTGACGAGTGCCGCTACGCCGTCTACGACCTCGACTTCGTCACCGACGAGAACTGCCAGAAGAGCAAGATCTTCTTCTTCTCCTGGTACGGACCTACTAATTACTTACGTGCCTTATTCATGATTGCCTTTGTGCCATCTCCCATTGCAAGACCTACGTACCTAACCTTTGTCCGTCAAAAATTTCGGTAAGATGGCACTGCAGCCATTCCTTGTCTGGGCATTATTAACTGAGAGGATCGTTGTCTGGGCAACATTGTTGCAGGCAATTGGATCAATGCCACTACAAAGTTTCACATATAGTTGCCATATGTTACACAATCTGGAACTCTCAACAACGGTTGTTGGGACACGTAAATATATAAATGCCGTTCAAAATATGCTGTTTGAAAGAAAGGCTATGCGTGGATGTTAATCGGGATTTTTTTTATGTTATTTCGTTCTAAACAAACAAGCCATGAAATATGGGGGCAAATAGCTCCTATGCGACGTTTTTCATCGTCAATTTATGGGTAGCGACGTCGTTGGCAGGAATAGCTCTGCTGCGACATCGCTGTTTGCACAAATTGCTCTGCTGCGACTTGACCTGTAAGTCTGTTAGTTAGGATTAGGATTATGGGGAGCCGGCGGGTGGGACCCACAACTTATCCACGTCAGCTTGCATAAGATGGGACCCACACAGCAACGACGACCGTTATATCCTCCTCCCTGCGCGCGCATCCTCCCCTGCTTGTCTTCTTCTTCTCCGGCGACGAAGCACGGCAACGCCGGCGAGCTCCGATTCAGACCAGCATAACAGATAATATTGAAAAGCTCCGATTCAGACAAGAATTCAAACAACAGACAGACAGAATTAAAACTGCACACAAACATAGCATATAAGTATACTATTACACACGGAGTAGTTCTAATGGCAGGGCTCGTCGGAGCAAAAGCCACACGGGCACGGATTAGTTCATATCTACGCTATTACAGGGCACGGAGTAGGACGTCACCGCAGCTCCTACCCCTAGTTCGATCCATCCAAAATTGGGCTCACTTGAGTGAGCCCCAGGGGTGCGGCGGCGACAAGGCGGCGCCGCCGCTCAGTCGGAGTGGGAGTCGGAGTCGGAGGCGCCCCACGGCATGTCGGCGCGGGACTTCTCGATAGCTTGGCGGTAGCGGAACTCGTTGAGCTCCTCTTCCATCTGCCGGCGGGCGACGAGCTGCTGCTGCTCGTCCTTGGTGCGCTCCATCAGCTCGGCGGTGACCCAGTCGAGGTCGCCGTCGTCGTCGTAGTCTCCCGGAAGAAAGCCGACGCGCCGGCGCGCGGTGCCAAGCCCTGCTGCTCCTCCTCCTCCCTCTTCGGCGGCGGCAGCGGTGCTCGTGCAATGGCAAAGCTCCCCGCGCCGGAGGAGCTTCCGCCCGGCTCGTAGCGGCTGCCTCGCGCCGCCGCCATCTCCATCTGGCGGTCGTACTCGTCGACGGCGCGCCGGGCGTACGCAGGTGGCGCCGCGATCCGTAGTTGGTGTAGTTGCGGGCGCCGCGCTTCCGACCGCCGTCGGAAGCAACCCGACGCGCCCGTTCGGGGTCAGAGGCGGGCGCCGGCCGCTTCCGCCATTCCGCTTCCGCTCCTCGTCAGATCCGCCGCCCGAATGGCCGCCGCGCGAGCTGGAACCTCCGCGCCTCATCATCGTCGCACGGCGGGGCTTGATCTGCGGCGACGGGGCTGGATTGCGTGGTTTTGGTCGCCGGCGGCGAGAGTGGCGCAGATCTGGAGTGGGTGAGAATAGCTAGGGTACGACACATTTGTGTGGATAAATAGGAGTGGGAACGCGACGCGGTGGGAAAAAATGGGCTTGGCCGTGCCTGAGAAAGGGATTAGTACGTGGCCGTGGCCCAACCCAAAGTTAAAAGGCGTCCATGAATTAAATCAGCGAAAAAACATAGCGGGCCGAATCCTGCTACTGGGCCCAGAAAAGTGCTAGATCTGGCATAGTTAGCGTTTTTTTTCCTAGGTTTTGTTCTTTATCAGTTTAATTCGAAATAAAATACCTAGATCTAGAATTTCACTAGAATTTTACTTCATATTTTTAGGATGCCTATATTAAAAGTTACATGCTTGTGTAGATAACACTAGTAAGCACTTTGTACATTTTTAATAATGTTGGTCAAACTTAGGATTGACCGAATTAAAATAAGCATAAAAAATTCAAAAAAAAACAGGAAGATTTTTTTGATTTGCAAATAAACCATTATTATTCATTTTCATTTTTAAACTTGAGTTTAGTTTTTCATTTTCATTTTCATTTTTAAACTTGAGTTTTTTTTATTTGCAAATAAACCATTATTATTCAAAAGAAAATAAATTAGATGAAGATTAATTCAAAAATAGTGAGACTTCAGAATGACACTATATAGATAGAAAACAAGTCTAGGAGTTTGTTTTGGCTGATTAAGACAAGGTGAAAAAAAAACACTTGCTTAGGAATGGAGCTGTTTACCCTACCTTTAGAGCTCATTTGAATTTTGAGAAGACAAAAAATCAAGATTTCAAAAAAATTCAAAAAATTTGTCCCAGTGCAATATCTCGATGGATGGGACAACTCACTATTATAGATTTTCTATAATAGTGAGATGCCCGACCCACTGAGGTACTGGACTAGAACAGGAAATGCAACACCCAAATTGTGAGCATGGGGACTCGAACTTGGGTGGGCAAAGGGAGGCATCAACCCTTGCCACTAGGCTATGCCCATGTTTGCGACAAATCTACTACCATTAGGAGGTAATAGTTACAACACTCCATCTAACAAAAATACACCCCAAATTGTGAGCATGGGGAATGACACTATATAGATAGAACACAATTTGCAATGATTTCCAAACTATAAACTTGTTTGTTCTAACTTGGTCGTCAATCCGAGCTTTCATGAAAAAAGTGCTAAAAAGAGCTCCAAAGGTAGGGTAAACGACCTCATTTCTAAGCAAGCTATTTTCGACCTTGTCTAAATTAGCCAAATAACTGTTCTACAAATCTATTATGTATATAAGAAGACTATGTGGGCTGGTTTTTTCATTTTTTTGATGTTTTTTGAATATTTTATGATTATTTTGAATTCGGTCAAACCTAAGTTTGACCAAGATTTAAACAAGTTTAAACATGAAAATGAAAAACTAAGCCTGGATCCTTCTTAGTCACTCCAAAATGAAGCTTTGGTGAGTTTTTGGAAAATTTCATGTTGCAAATCCAAAACCACATCTCTTCACACATGAGAGTTCATAGTTTGAGATTTGAGATTTCACACCACATTCAAGCATAATTTGTTTGAATGTATCTAGACCTTGTTTATCAATTGGAGTTGTTAGTATATGACAAACTAAGAACATGTGCCCTGGTTTTTCATTTTTTGATGTTTTTTGAATATTTTATGATTATTTTGAATTCGGTCAAACCTAAGTTTGACCAAGATTTAAACAAGTTTAAAACATGAAAATGAAAAACTAAGCCTGGATCCTTCTTAGTCACTCCAAAATGAAGTTTTGGTGAGTTTTTGGAAATTTTCATGTTGCAAATCCAAAACCACATCTCTTCACACATGAGAGTTCATAGTTTGAGATTTGAGATTTCACACCACATTCAAGCATATTTTGTTTGAATGTATCTAGACCTTATTTATCAATTGGAGTTGTTAGTATATGACAAACTAAGAACATGTGCACTGGTTTTTCATTTTTTTTTTGATGTTTTTTTGAATATTTTATGATTATTTTGAATTCGGTCAAACCTAAGTTTGACCAAGATTTAAACAAGTTTAAAACATGAAAATGAAAAACTAAGCCTGGATCCTTCTTAGTCACTCCAAAATGAAGTTTTGGTGAGTTTTTGGAAAATTTCATGTTGCAAATCCAAAACCACATCTCTTCACACATGAGAGTTCATAGTTTGAGATTTGAGATTTCACACCACATTCAAGCATATTTTGTTTGAATGTATCTAGACCTTGTTTATCAATTGGAGTTGTTAGTATATGACAAAACTAAGAACATGTGCACTGGTTTTTCATTTTTTTGATGTTTTTTGAATATTTTATGATTATTTTGAATTCGGTCAAACCTAAGTTTGACCAAGATTTAAACAAGTTTCAAACATGAAAATGAAAAACCAAGCCTGGATCCTTCTTAGTCACTCCAAAATGAAGTTAGGGTGAGGTTTTCCATATTTTGCATTTTGAAAACCCCAAACACTCTACTCTCTCCTTCGAACTCTACGCAACCTCAGTTGAGGTTGTTCAATTTGTGAAGGATTTTTCGTGCAAATTCTTGTGCATCATCTTTAAACAAGTGCACAAGTTTGAACAACATTTTGGTGAATGTTTTTAATAATAACAAAATATAAAAACTAAAAAAATTGCATTTTGGTGAATCTTTTAAACTAAAACATTTTGGTGAAGGATTTTTCGTGCAAATTCTTGTGCATCATCTTTTAAACAAGTGCACAAGTTTGAACAACATTTTCGTGCCATTTTCATTCATATTTAGGGGGGTGGGCCACAAACGGCCATTTTACATAGTACTTCTAATAATAACAAAATATAAAAACTAAAAAAATTGCCCTTCGGTTGCCGGCGATGGTGCGGCGGCGGTGTCGTCAATCTACGGATCGACGCCGAGGTCCTCCTGCTCTATGATGCGGAGGACGGCCACGGAGACCTCCCGCGCGTCCACCGCCACACGAAAGCGCTGCTCGGCGCCCTCCTCGCCGGCCTTGAACGCCTCCTCCGCAGCGGCCAGCTCGGCGTCGGCGTCGTCCACCCTCTTCCATGCTGGCAACACGACGTCGAGGAGGACGCGGAAGCTGCAGGTGCCGGTGCGGCCGCTGCGCGTGACGCGGCACCCGCTCGGCGGAATCGGCGGCAAATCGTCCGGAAGGACGAACTCTTCGTCGTCCTCGTCGGAGCGGTTACCGCCACCGGAATGGCCACCGCGGCCCACGTTTGAACCCCCCTCCTAAACATTGTGGCTACGCGGTGCTGGATCTGCAGCTGGAGGTGGATTGGTCGTCGGCGGCGAGCAAGTGGGAGCGGCGGCGACAGTGGGAGCGGCGAGTGAGTGGGGAAAAATGGCGGATAAGAACGCGTGGCATTGGGCCGTGGTATTGGGCCGGGGCGAGGCGTTTGGGCCTTAGTTGGTTGGGCCGTGCCGTTCGGCCATGGCGAGGCGGTGAGAATAGAAAAAAAACACCATTTGGGCCGTGGCCAATGCCTGTTTGACATATTCAAAAAACAAAACTAAAAAAAAAACTTGTGCACTTGCGGTTTAGCATAACTAATTCAAAAACATTCAAAATATATTTCATGTTCATGTATTAAAATTGTTCATGTTCATGTCTTAAACTTATTTCATGTGCACACTTTCAAATGAGTTCAAACTTGTTTAAATGTTGGTCAAACTTGGGTTTGACCGATTTTAAAATAAGCATAAAAAATTCAAAAAAAAATCAAAAAATGAAAAAACTAGTGCACATGTTCTTACTTTATCATATACTAACAACTCCAATTGATAAATAAGGTCTAGATATATTCAAACAAAAAATGCTTCAATAGATGACATCTTTTATAGTGACAAATGGCACTTTATTTACCACTTGGTAAATAAAGAAGTAAATCATTGCCTATAGATGACATCTTTTATAAGCCTCTACCTAGTTGACAAGGTTTCACAAAAGTGTTGGACATGGTGAACACAAGAACGTGCGAATACCAACATCGGCATGTCCAGAGCACGCCCCAAGGTGTTCGACATGGTGATTACATGGCCAGTTCACAAAAGTACTCCCCCACACACTCCCAGCGCTGGGCAAACACTGCCTGAAAGAGTTTCAGGCAGCTAACAAAATTCACCAGACTTCCGGACTACAGTCTGCAGCTCATTCTTCCAGCGTCCATCTTCCCTCCGAACGCCATGGCCCTGGAGCTGTCTCTGTAGCTGATTCCTCTAGCTCAATTTCATCTCGCAGAGAATTTCTGAGCACACCAATCTGTCCTCCGCCAGCCCGGAAACTTGACTGAAATCCTCTAGGCTCACCGCTACTTCGAAGTCCAGGCTCGGGGTTGAGCGTTCTGAAATCCTGCTCGATGAGCTCCGGCCCGAGCTGCTCTGGTCGCCCGCAGCAATGTTGCGCATCGAGGCAAACCTCGGGTACCTCTGTCTCGCCCTCGGCGGCGAATGACGGCAAAGTGGAAAACCCTTGCCGCCGTAGTCGTGACGCTGCCACGCCTGCTTCAACACCTGCCCCACCGAAATCCGGTATCGCTTGCAAAGACGATAGGTTGAATCCCTCGCCGCTGCCTGAGTCACGAATCAGGCCGCCGGTCTCCTCTGCGACCGTGTACCCGCACCACCCCATCCTCCACCCTCCCTCGTCGCCCTTACCTGCGATTGCGACCGCAAGCCCTGCGTCGCCGCCCGCCTGCTCGACTCTGATTGCCGCTTCTCTTCTCGCGCCGCCGCTCGACTCGCCCGCTCCATCTACCGCCGTCGCAAGGATGATTTCCTCCAGCCCGGAGAAGCCGAGACGACAGGACAGGAGTGAGCTCCAAGGGACGCCGGCGCGTGGCAGAGATTGTTCCCCCACGAACGGGCACGAACAGAGGCAGATGTCGCATAGGAGCTATTACCACCGCTACAGAGCACGTGTGAGGTCCCACTCGTAATAAACTAATCCATGTAACGGTCAACGGGGTTTACTGCGTAGGGATAATGAATTAACGGCCATGTCGTGCCTGGGCTATTTCTGCGCAGAGAGATGTCGCACCACAGCTATTATTGCGAACGATGTCGCTCTGCAGCCAATTAGCTACAAAGACGTCGCATAGGAGCTATTCACCCTGAAATATGAGATGAAAATACATACTACTTGGATAACATGATGTATTTTATCTTTCTCTTATTTAGTATTTACCAAACGAACGGAATAAGGGAGTATGAGACATGTTGCAAACTTCCTTTACATGTGGTTCCAGGAGTTGGGCTCATGCCACCTTGGTACCATAAGCAATTTCGATATCATTTCTAGTGCCATTTTTAATTTTCCCAAATGCATGAAAGAACGAAATGTGTGCCTTTACTTCGAATGATGGAGCATTTCCTTCCTTTCTCCAATGTAGGTCTCCTGACACGGCAAGAACAAGGAGCAAGATGCTTTATGCAAGCTCCAAGGACAGGTTCAGGAGGGAGATGGACGGCATCCAATGTGAGATCCAAGCCACCGATCCCAGCGAGATGAGCCTTGACATCATAAAAGGACGAGCTCACTAATCAACCACAAGAACACATACACCAGCTTCACAACATAAGATCAATATGTTCACATGAGCCCCAACCGCAGTCGCATTCGACTCACACATGCCCATGGATTAATTAACTTGGGATATCACTCGCTTAAAGTTGCCGTTTAAATTATTTTTGTTCCACCTAATATGTTTTTCTATTGGGGATAAGTTGTTTGGACATTGATGCGCGCATGATTCCTTAATTCCATTGGTTATTTTCCATGTGATTGTTCAATTCCTTACGGTGTATGGATGCACGCAATTATTTGCCTATTCCCTGTTGAATGCATTGTGTTCATGTAATGTATAAACTGTCAAGCCAACGGGTCCGGAGGCGTATACCACAGCAACCCACCCTTCCCGTACGAACTCCATACAATCCACTGGAAAAAAGAAAAAAAGAATCTTGAAAATATTGTACCGATACTTCAAATAAATGTATGGAAGGAGTAGCAAAAAGGAAAACTTTGACAGGGCCTTTCTTCCAATTTTCAGAACTTTCTCTTCGTTGGTTTCTTTCAACATTTAAGTATGAAGCTAATATCTTAAACATATGTTGAATGTGTTTATAAGTATGTGCACATAAGGTTTTAGAACTTCCATATGTACACACAAGTTTCTAGAACTTTCTAGTGCACTGAATATTTTGAGTTATCTCCGTGTCTATGCAGAGTTTTACAGTGATATGTTTGTTGCTTACATGAATTATGTCAGGATAAGTTTCTTTGCTTTTTACTTTTAAAGGACGAGTTTTCAACTTAATTATGACACATGTGACTCTGGTTTGGACACAGGCAATGAAGGGTTCTAGAGGCGCTCTCTCACTGCCGATAAAGTTAGGACGACCCAAACTCAATCCACCCATAGTGTCTTTGGTTTCTCTTCCCTTTTGACGGTAGCGGTGCTTGACGACTTGCCTTCCATGCTACTTCGGGAGTATGTCGAGGGTCTTCATGCCCCTCTTTGTGTGGGACACGTTGGATCTAGCTCTCTTGGCAGATGATGCGACACAGACGCGATGTGGTGGGAACCATCTTTTTGTCGTCATTCATTGGTGTGTGAGGGTGTTTAGTGGTGCGTAATTCAGTGGTTCCCGCTGCTTTGGGGGACAATGGAGACTTCCTACCCTATGCATCTGGTTTTAGCCAGGTTTCCTCGGACTAATCCTATAATTCTATTATTTTGTATGAATTGCAGAAACACCCATCCCTTCGGGTAATCTAAACAATATAAAAGAAGAAAAAAACTAGTCTGGTCGATCGCCGGACAAGCATTCAGTTAAATAGTTCTAATTATTGAGTTCAAGAGTTTGGCCTCATAGGTTTGCGGGTGATGATTAAGGGTCTCTTTGTTTGGGCTTATAGCTGCTTTCCACGAAAAAAGCATGGCAAACGAAACAAAGAACTTGACTGTGTGGTAGGCTTTTCCTGAAGAAGGTCCCTTCCTTCAGACTCGAAATAGCACGGTCAAGGGGTGCTACCCGAGCTTCTATGTTCGAGTTCTGAATTTTAATGATGCATATGTTATTTATTATACGTAAATCAACAACAATACACGTTTTCATGACTGTAAGAGTGTTTCGGACAATTCCACATTTTACACCACTCGGAACATCAACTTTCCTGTACAGCTAGCCCAAACAAAGAGGCCCTAAGTAGGTTATAGAGGGAAATGGACTAAGTATAAGGAGTTAGGGTCGGCAAAAGTCTATCACACACACACACGAGATCTAGGAGAGTTCGAGTAGGCAAATTTGATTAAAAAAATCTAGAACCTTTTCTAAGTTTTTTGTATGAGATGAACTTAGAGCAGAGCCGCAGTTTGTGTGGATGTGATCAAACAAACCCGATGACATTGCACCCAGCTGGTCACAGATATTGACAAGATGACGGCCAGCAAACACTTTGGAGCATTTGCATTTTAAGGTGCGTAGTACTTATTTTACTCTGGGTGAGTGGGTGACAAACACAACGAGGGCTTGAGTCTGACGTCCTTATTGGCCAACCCATCCTACCCAAGTACCCAACCTATTGGCTCATTTGATCAGCGCATTCCCCACTTGTCCATCACTGCGACCGTCGCCAAGCAAGCGGGAGAAGCGCTGAGACGTGCTCGGGGAGCGATGGTTCGGATCGAGTGGTGATCGTTGAGAATCGAGAAAACAGACCTGTTTTCCAGATTTCCTCACAAGGAATAGCAAAAACAAACACACACTGCAAGAACAAGCACTTGGCTTGGAAATAAGGCACCTTGGGCCTTATCCTCTCCCGTCTACAGTTGAGAGAAGGCGTTTTTGGGCGAACCCGAGCTCCTCACCTCGCCGCCGCCGAATCGGCGGTTCCCCCGCCCTCCGCCGGCCGCTCCGGCGGCAGGAGGACGGGGGAACTCCGATTCGCGGTGTGTACATAGTGTAGAGTGGCTTAGGTGTGCAGACGGCGGCGTCGGGAGGGTGGCGGCGCTGCCGAGTTTCTGTTTTGCAGGTGCGGTTCTTCCTCCTCGGCGTCGGCGCTCCGGTGGAGTTCCGAAGTGGATCTGCATCCCTCGTCGCGCTCGCAGCTCTGGGGAGCTGTCGTGGGCGACTTCCCCGCGCCGGAGATCGACGGCGGCGTCTCCGGTTTTGAAGGTATCGAAGCAGGCCGTGTTGAAGCAAGCTCGCGTTGCTGCTGGTGGAGCAGGTTGGAGGCCCTACGGGGTTCGAGTTCCGAAGACTTCCCGTCCGTCTGGGGACATCGGCCGATCCAAGGAGTGTGGCGATGCGGCGGCGGCGCGCCATCGGTGCGATCTGGTCTTCATCGGCGTCAACGCAGTGCAGAAGCTGAACTTGGGTGTAATTTCTTCTTTCGTGGAGGTCCTTTCTGTAATAGGCTTGTTTTAATGGTTGTCTGTTTCCTCGCAAAAAAAAAAAACAAGCACTTGGCTTTGCAAGCGCCAGGAGCCCCCTACATAAGTTGATATCAAATACTCTATCATTAATGACCCGGTGGGAAATATTTAGGAAAATGGGCTAGTAGAAGAGGTCAGCCCCGGGCCCGATCATTTTTTTTTAGAATTCTCTTGAGAGCCTCTCAACACTTCAACATTAGGAGTTCTCATGAAGTCATGATACGGGCAACACGTGCCAACTGTGGTAATTTTATTTGGGTGGTAGCATCGGCATCTTTCTACATATACTACGCTACAGCATGCTGAGCATAATGTTGTACAACTATACTTACTATACAAAGCTGGAGCATTTTATCCATATGGAACAAAATAAACATCTTACAAGGAACCAGCAGTGCTTTAACACCAAGGCCCATCTTTAACTATACAAGACTTTTCGTATATAAGCTTATCGCCAGTTCTATGTTTGTATTGCTCTTTCATTGCATCAGTAGAAGATTATTCACAGTGGCATTCACATTATTAGTTCTCATCAGATCCTGTGATGGGGTTGAAAAGAAAAGGCATTAGTGCATACCAGTGTCTTGAGAATTTACAACCAAGAGAATAGTTAAAACAGAAATATACCTCCAGAATTAGCTCATCAGGCATGTGGGGTAAAACTTCACGTACTCTATCTACCATGGAATTAACCTGCGACATGCTTCCATTAACTGTTCCTGCATTACCTCCTCGGAACCGCAAGCCAGCAGCAGAAGCACCATCAGGCCTTGAGGAAGATGCTGGAACAATTGAAGGGCCTGCCATTGCCTCGGGCCATAGATTCCAGGTGGCATCTGTACGCCCATAATTATCAGTCACAGAAGCAAACTGCCTCATCATCATTTGAACTCCGCTAAGCCCCACAGATCTCGCTGCACTAGAGGAACTGGGATCATCCATTCCAGGGCTAGACCACGGTGGTGCCCAGCTAGAATCAAGACCAGCACCTCTGTAACAACCAAAACAAACAAATTAACGAATCACGTATTGGCATCTCTGTAACAACCAAAAAAAACACATTAAGGAATCACGTATTGCCATCTCTGTAATCACCACAGATTGGCAGATTATTCGGTGCAAGACTGCATTTGTGGGACTTTTCAGTGCACATGTTCACAAAGCAGTTTTAGAGTTTTATACGGAGTGTCAACTTTGCTATGGCTTTAGTGGTTCCCTTCCCTGCCAGATTTTCAGTGTAATAATTTTCTATGCACATCTAGATTGAACTTCACATAAATACAAACAGACCCCACCAGAAACTCTCATAACAGCGTTGGTGGCTGTGTCCACTCATAATCCTGCGGCGGGGGCGACTCGAGTCTGACAGTGGTGGGAGCGGCTCTTGAACCCGATCTGGCAAGGTTTGGCAAGATGACGGACGGAGGTGAGGGGAAGGCGGTCAGGGAGTTCCGTCCGGCGGCAGCCCCAACCCTAGTGCCCAACTGCTATCTGTTTGCGAGTTGCTTCGTGTGGGCGAGAAAGGAGCAAGGCGGTGGCAGTCACAGTCCCGCAGGCGGATACAGCGGCGAGCCAGCGACCACTCGCCCATCTGGTTGTCTGGTGTTCTGCGTTCGGGGAGTCAGACTGTCGGAGACTATGGTCTCAGACCAGTTGGTCGATTTGGTTTCAGACTATAGTTCGCAACGAGAAACTCGGCCCAATCCAATCCATTTTTAGCTAAAACCCAAACTAAACCAGATTGTTTTTTCTATTTGAAGCCATCCCAACCAATTCTATAGAGACCAAATCAAAACCAACCCGAAAATTAAGTTCCAGTCGAATCTATTATTCTTAGGCCTACCACCGCCCCACCTAGCGCTGCTCCCGCTCTCAGACGCGGCATCGGTGGGCCTCATTCTTTCACCAGAGTGCCTGAAGCCGGTCATGGCATCGCTCGCTCCACTTCCATCGATTCAGACACTTCAGGCAGGTCGTAGCGTCAAGGCTCCTCAGGCTCGTGTGCAAGCTTGACACTGACCCACCCGTAGGGTGAGGCCAAGCACTCGTGGCGCCAGGGGTCCAACTGCGTTGTCACCCGTGCACCACGTGTGGCTGTGATGTCACCATGCACACCACACGGGGCTGCTCTCAAGCTCACACACACAGCCCGGTCACTGGCACTGGGGAGCTCCACATGCCTGATCTGGTCACCTGCGTCGGAACCAACCTGTCGTCTTGGCCCCAATCTGGCTGGCAGGGCTGAGCCCGAGAATCGCTGCCGCTGGACCAGAAAATCCGCCATGGGTTCTCTGAAGCAGCACAAGGTTGTGGAGGAACAACTCAGACTTTACTGCTACTAGTTGAATGCCCGTGCGTTGCTACGGACCCTATTTTTCTTGCAATGTTTGCCAATCTAATAGATGTAAACATTCATTCATGCGTAAGAATAAGACATACACAAATACTACCCTAAGAACTCTAAGGACAGCATAAAGGTTAAAGGAAGTACTTCAACTCGTTGTGCTAGACACAGCTCTAGAAGCAAGGGACTGCCTAGGGCAGCAAAATTTTGGCCAAAAACTCTTAACATACAAGATCCAAAATAAGTAAAGAACACAAAGTTCTTTCGATAGATAGTGGGTACATAGTCTGATTTACAAAGCCAGAGGTCGCTTCTATTAATAGGTTTCATGAGCCTTCACAATTAAGCTCTACTCACAGCAAGAATACTCTAAAAAACATTACTTAAAGGCTAAGAAAAAAATACAACATAAGATTTAAGGACCAAGTTCTCTACAATGGAGTAGAAGATATATAAGAAGTCGGAATGAGAAGTCAGAATGGATTTATCTTATGATTTTTCTATACTGTCCCTCATTAGTTTCCCGATGCACGCCACTGGGCCAGGCTGCTCTGGCTCCAGGGTGCTCTTTGTGCGAAGGATTACGTTGCACACTAGAGAGAGAAGGGAGGGGGAGAAGGAAGATAGAAACAGAAAAGGAGGCAGACATGTGATCCCTGTCCACGTAGTCAACGTCATGGTGGCAAACTAATCCACGTCAGGTCTAACTTGTGACCATGACATGCAGGTATGCCGGATGATTTGGGTGTTGCGTGAATAATGAGTGCACAGGGTTTTTTCGTAAGAAAGTCCAAAAGATGTGGTAAAATGTTATAAGTTCCCATGAAGGCGTGGTTTTGCGCTATTCACGCATTTCAAAATGAAGAGGTTATATCAGAAATTTATACAGTAATTGTAAAAAATGCAGAAGCAATTTGTGGTATGTTGATGAAGTAACTGCTGCAGATAGCCACATATTTGAACATTCTAAGTTTTTTATGCATACCTCCAAACAGCATCTGAAGGATTCTGCTGTGCAACAGGATGTTCATGACCAGGAACCCTCTGCTGATTTAACCCCATATTTAGCTGTTCCGCAATTAGCTGAACGTTTGCTACCTCTGCTGTTGCAGACCTAGTGTGCCCTTGAGATGAAAGAAAGAGTGGCCTTCGACAAGTTGGACAAGAGTAACCCTCCATTAATCCTTGATCCAACCTACCCATGGCAACAAAATTTATGAGAAAAAAGAAGAGGATGCAATTTGCGATAGAAACATTTGATGGAGAGACACTGGAGTTCTTAACAGGGGCGGATCGTGTGGGGGCGCCACGACACAATCTATAAAAATACAGAATTTTGTTTACCTATTAATATTTGAACTAATCCTAGTAAAAACTTCAAAACAGTCAAGCCCACTAAGCACAACAAGGATTTGTTTTGAAGTTTGGCACCTCCATCCATCAAATCCTAGTTCCGACACTGGTTCTTTATATTATTTACTAAGCACATTAACAGCTGGGGCCTCCAACATGATATCAGCAATAGTAACTTTATTACAGGGTGAATTTCCTCCTGATTTCTCAAGTGTACACTGCTCAGTAATATCAAATAAACTCCTGCGTTACAGATCCCATTATAGAGAGTTCCACTCAACAGAAAAATAAAGAGTTCAGGATGCCAGTCCAATAATTAATTTGGAATACATAGGATCAGTAACCAATTGAAGTGGACATATGTATGAGTATAATGACAACTATAGTCTTTACTTCAAAGATTTTTTTTACAGGAAAACACAACCTATGAACTGGAGTACTGGACCGCAGATTATCAAGCATCAACGGCAACACACTAAAAGCAACTAAGGGCATACCAAGATCGCAAACAAGGTAGATGAAATAGATGGTTGCAGGACAACTTTTTAGCTCGAGCCATTGGTCCCTACAAGTTGCAGCAGAAGCAACAAAAAAAATCAGATAAACAAGCAGTAAAGGACAGAAAAGCTTCTCCATATCTAAAAAAGTATTTACCCGGCATATGGCACACTCATCATCATATATGCAGATTTCATCATATGTAGCATCTGGAAGTGCTCCATCCAGGGAACGGAGTGCCTTCCTTAACTTGTTGTAGGTTTTAATCCTCTTAAAAAATGAAACTACAAGAGCCTGTATTATGTCAAAAGAACACATATCAGTATATGTGAAATAACTTTCATTATAATCTCATAGTTTATCAACAGTTGCCAATAGGTGTCGTCTGCCTTACACGCAAGTTCAATATGAGAACTGCATCAATCAAGTGAAACGCCATACCACGGAGCCAAAAGATCATAGAATAATGACCAAGTGACATCAACAAGCTTATCAAGTCAATGACGAAACCAAAATTCCTGATAAGTTTGCCTCTCCACTCAGAAAAAGATCCTGCAGGTACAAATCATGGTTACATCCTGGTGGCAAAATAAAAAGAGTTTAGGAGTATGAGCAGGGACTTAGTAGCCTTGCTCCTGAAACATTGACAGATGATAAAGAGCAGCTTACAGATAGACAGAACTAATATAAGTGGTGGCATATGTGTGACTGAAAAACTGCTGTTTTTTAACTCTCAGGTCACGAAGAAGTATTGTTTTGGCCATTGGCATGTTCCTTTTTTTTACAACCAAATTTTTTTGCCATATATATTTGTACAGTCAGATAAAATTAAAATACTAAGAAACCAACTTTTGAGATAGATGTATACATGCCATTTTCAAGGCTAATATAGATATTCAAAGTTAGATAGTAAGAATGCAAGCATGGATGTCACTTATTTTGTTAGATGTACTATGTGTGTTCCTCTCTGTTCCTATCATCAGGAAATAACCACAAAAGTTGTACAGCATATCTTACACGCAAAACATTAGAGTTGTATATTAATAAGGTGTTAGCTGAAGTAAAAGTAGCTTATCACCTGCTGCTTGTTTATAAGTCTTTTGGAAATCAAGATAGTCCACACCACTGTCCATCAGATGTCGCTGCCAAATGTCAAACAACTGAAATCCATGCACCATGATAGACTGCCAAGAAAAGACAAAGCTATTTCAGAAAAGTCATCAAGAGATTCAGAAGTATTAACTATGTGCAGATAACCTTAATGTAGTTTTCTGTTTTTTTTTCTCAGAACAGCAACAGTGCAGCAAAATTAATAAGAATCAAATAGAAGTCAAGGACTGATAAATATTCCTCACATTTTTTGTCCAATTACCTGCAGTGACTCAAAGGCAATACTAAGTGGCTCAAAGAACATAAGCCAAAATAACTTAGAATTGCATGACCTGCAGAACCCTGCACAAAGCTTCATCCTGTAGAAGTTGGATAAGAAAACTAGTGAGTTTGCTGAACAGAAACAGCATTATACTTGTGCTATGAACAGAGTTTGTTGTATGCACAACCCAAAGTGAATATATAGTACAAGGACCAAAGGACACATGCAAACCCTAGACCAATAGGAGAAGACCATAATACTCATATCAACACCGTAGTAGTGCTTTTGAAATGTACGACACTAGATACAAATTAACAACGGAAGTCGATTCTTGATAAAACTGTCGTAGTGTGGACTCTCCAAACCTCTCGAATCAAGCCAAAGAGAGAAGCAGGAAAAAAGGACTCCAAGGAAAGCAGGACGGCAAAGCGGTATCACAAAGACCTCTATGACCGATGACCATTCGAACAGAAAGACGCCATGCTCATCCAAAAGAAAGAACAGACTAGGACCAGAAAAACAAAGGCTGAATTGGCCAAGGTTTTTAAGGATTACCGCATGGACCAATGCAAGAGCAACAGACAGGGTGGCCAGCAAACACTTAAACCAAAACAGCATGCACACACACCATCAGCACAACAGCTACCCAGCCAAACACAACCGACCCAACAGCGTTTGCGGCCAAGCGGCAAACTGTCCATGAAGTGGAGTAAAGCAGCAGTGTGTAACCATGTAGATCACAAGTCTGCGCAAAGAACCTGCAGCTACATATCAGTTCATGGACAGCAGCCGTGGTCAGGTAAAAACAGAGGAGGCCAGCGGTGCTGAATGAAGACTACGGGTGCAGAGCACATCGGGGCAGCAGCCGCTGATACACATGATAGCTGCAAGCCTGCAGAAGGTAGCAGTACACCACAGCCAACACAAGCTGCAGCAGAGGTGACCGGTGGCAATGTGAGAGGATGGCAAGAGAACTGATGAAGTCGGAGCGGATCCACGACAGGAGGCCTTGCTAGAAAAACAGACAGACTGGCGGCTGGCAAAAGCCGGACAGACTGACGGCTGCCGATCCGCACCAGAAACAGAGGCCTAGGGCCAGAAGTAACAAGATAAGGTGATGGCCCGAATCCTGGCCTGGTAACAGGTCAGCTCAACTTGAAGAAAAACGGCACAGAGGCAAGGCTGAACATGAAGCTCAGGGATAAGGAAGCGGACGAGACAGATCTAGCACTGAGACATCAACCAGCTGCTACATGACAACTACGACGAGTACCGTACGAGTTTGGGCTGTCAAGTTTGCCCCAAGAGTGGAGATAACTTGCTGAGGAGCACCACAGCAAAGATGACGAGCCGCAGTGGTAACAAACGGTACAGGTTTGTTACACAGCCCAGGGGCAAATATATAGTACAAGGACTTAAGAATATACCCCAACCGTAGAACAATAGGAAAACACCATAAACCTAATACACTTAGCAAATTGGGTAAAATCCTCTCCAAAAATAACTAGATTAATTGCTATGAAGCTTGATTCATGCTGACTAACCAGGGAATATTACCATAGTAGATCAGTCGAAAGAACAAGCAACAATGCAGAATATACACGAAGATATTTTGATGGAGTTGCTGAGGGCGACGCATTGAGGCGCTCAAGACGTTCTCTGGCCAGTGACTGGAACATCTGGATGTGACATGCATTTCACTTAATATGCTAAGTTGAATCTCAATAGTTGACGTAGTTTCACACAGTACCTTCAGTGAACAAAGAAGGACCAACCAAGTTGACCAAAGAATTATTTGCTGAGAACTAGGAGGCACAACCAATGGGAGAAAAGTTCCCTGCAAGAAGAGAGGTCATTGTCATCTTATTCACATGATAGAGCACACAAGACTTTGCAGTTTGCAAGAAATAAACACTTAACACAATTCGGAAGAAACTATATTGTACTCTGCACTAGAATCCTTTACACGTTGCTACCATGTACATTTCATTGAATGTGGGTTCTACTGGTCAGTATAATGGGTCGCTTCTTCCTCCTCTCATCTGCTTTGTTTACCACAAATCCATTACATAACCCATTGACACACCACCAAGCCCCCATAGCTCTGCCCAAACATTTTGCCCCTGCTCGTTCTCCTCAAGTCACTCCGCCGCACAATCCCTCAAAGCGGCAAAGCCCTACCATGAAAAATTATTGCACCCAAGCTCCAACTATCTCGCGGTCTGAATGGGTGTGTTTCTTTGTTTTTTGTTGTACCGCAACTCGAGACGTCTCATGGTACTGTACGCTAGTCCAAAGTGCAGGAACACGTGGGAAGAACGAAGTGGGGCCATTGACATGGAGGGAGTAACAAGGGAATGGAAGCGGAGCGGTGCAGTTTACGATGACGGGTTCGAGGTTGGCCACGACCCAAGACATGGACAAGCCTTCATGCTGCCACTCTGCTCTGCCCTTGCCAAAGAGCTCTCTACCTCACTAGTCTTCAAGTGTGTGGTCCCCTCATGTGGTCCTGCTACCTTTTTCTTTTCTCATTTTATGTGAGTGTTTCTTCGGGTTTTTTTTCATCACCCTCTCATTCTTTTTTGTTGCTTTGGCCACGTGTTGAAACCAAGGAACGCCATGCGAGCAGCCAAGGAGGAGTCCTCCAAAGGGTTGGGATGGGCTTCAAGGTTGCTGCATGGGCTACTAATGACCAGCTCTTGAGGTGTGGAATTGATCTTTCACGTCACTTCCTCCACCTTGTTAAAGGCATATCACTCGCACACCGAGTGTAGACGAAGTAGAGTTTTTTGAACCTTGAGGTTCAGCCTGTAGAAACCAATCTTGTAGACCACAACTCACAAAGCAGAAAAAAAATACACAGAAATCACAACACAGGTTATACAAAGTTTCCTCCAAAACCAGGGTATTTATCAAGATTACTGATAAAGTTATCTACCATGAAGCATACATCGCGACTTATTAACTTATCGCTACATGGCGCATGCAGCTATTCATATAGCGTGGTTGGACTAAATTCCATCTCATGACTAGAATAAAAAAGGATATAAAATCAGGAACCGATCTGTACTTGATAGACAAGCTTCTACGTCTCGGAAGTTCTTTTTTATTTGTATTTGATTTTGACGTCTGGTTCCTGGTTCCCATCCACAGGCCTTCATGCACAGCAAAGCCCAGATGCTAGTAGCCTCATTAGTGATACATCCATCGAATATCGGTTCTGCTGGCCATAGACTACCAAAGTAATAGCCAATTGATCCTCTGATCGTAGAGTTCCCTAGACTCTTCCAAAGTGCCTTACATCTTGTACGAGTTAACAATCTAAGTGGCTCTAGATTTCCTGGGAATCAACTGGACAAGATCTTTTGTTGTGTGCAAACTTGACAACATCACATGCACTATTTCTCCAATCTAAATCAAGTGTATAATTTCTCATGTAAAAGCGAAGCAAACATTTCTTTTTATCAACAGAAAAACAGTTCACATCTCCATCCTGTGTTGGTTCACGCGCATATAACATTGTTTTGTTTTTGCATACACGCACAAGTAAGCAGCAGCTAGGGCTTTGGCCATCTCTTTATCGTCGTTCCAGTTGTAAAACTGTAAATAGTGTGGCAGAAAATTTCTCTAACCTTTTTTTTACATCTTGAATCACAAGTGAACAGTAACGCTAGTAGTATCCGTGCCCGGGTCAACTGCTTGACAGCAGCAAGAAGGGAGTCTCTGCCTTCAGTGAGCCAATCAGCAAGGACAGGGCAGGAGTGAACAGATAAGAGAGCTAGAAGATGAACCTCACATGTGGGCTCACTGGTATCCTTCCACCCCCACTAGCATGTGGGACCCAAATGCCAGGTTCTTTTAGAGGTCACAACGAGTAATGGGAGCTGGTGCCAAGTGCAGTAGTATTGGTTTAGACTTGGTGTGGAGGTTTTTCTTCTTACAAGAACCACTGCAAAGCGACACAAGTAGCAATCTACCTGGTGCTACTTTTATGTCCAGTTTACTCTTAAGGGCGACTATCTAACTAACTAGAAAATGTGTGCCTGTAGTTGCAATGCGAACACTAAACCGTAACAAGGTGTAAAGTAGTCACATTTTTTCTTGCAGTTAGTTCCAAATTCTAATCAAATTATACGCATACTTCCAATAGAACTTTTGAGTAAAAGAACAAAAAGCATGCACAGGGTACTGTCAAGTAAATTACTTTTAATAAACTGCGGAGATAATGTTTTCCTATGATGTGTGTATATATTCATTATTGGAATGCATGAGGGCACAGCTGCATTTTATTTCGGCCGAGACTTATATACAAATGCACAATTGTACGCAATTCCTTTCAAAGATATAATCTCATCATCCAGCTGCTTAAAGATCTGAGGTGTTCAATTGAAGTGTCATCTTATTAGACATAGACTTGCTCAGAGGACTAGAATTTGAGCAGGTCGAATTTGTAAGCATTATTTGGGAGCAGTAAAAACACAATAATAGTGCAATGGAAGAAACACACAAAATAAGAGGAGAGAGAGAGAGAGAGAGAGAGAGAGAGAGAGGGGGTAATTACCTTGTAAATTACATAGTTAATGATGTGTTCCAGCACTTTTCTAGTCTCTGAAGAAGTTAACTGAACAAAAAATAAAGTCTGCATAGGAGAAAAACAGATGTAAGTCTCACTGCTGTACTAGAAAAATAAGAAGATAAGCATGCTGAATCGCCTAGTTTGGCAACAGAGTTTTCTTAAAACTGAAGTATTACCAATAATAAAGTATTTTATCGCCTGGGCATTGCATACTACAGTTTTGACAAATCAGAGTATTTTGAAGTTTTTAGAATACTTTGACCCGTTTGGCTATTGCTGTAATTAGCAACATAAAGCGCGGAGACACCAACGACGAAGCCGTAACTGGAGTCGGGACTACCACCGGCCATGAACAGCTGAGAGCAGAGCGCGTGTCTTGATCCGGGCGGGGTGTGGCCGTGCACCGGGCCGGGACTGTCTGTACTCTGTAGGCTGTAGTTTGGGGTCAAGATCTCGGCCAGCGGCTCTACCGGGCCGTCCGTCCACCGCAAGCTGCCATGGCTGACCCCTCGAGAGTTCAACGGTCGCGTATCTACCATTACAGTCCAGAGCGGCGCTGCCCATAAGATTTGTATGTAGCCTCCGCACCGATCTCCTGAGAAAACAGGCGCTGGTAAGCTAGCTTAGCGAGGCGGGGTGATCTTTCTAGCTTTCTCCGTTTCTGAAAAAAGAGGTCTGGGGTTGTTTTTAGAATACTTTGAAAATACGGAAGTTTTAGCAATACTGTAGTATTAATAACAGAGTTTTTTATCATAGCCAAACACATCAAAGTATTATAAACTGTAGTATTTTTGAAAACTGTGGTATTCTTGAAATACTTCAAAAATACTTTGCTACCAAACATAGCCTGAATTTATAGCCGAGTTGCACTTGCAGCACGCGAGGATATTTTGCACTACAAGAAATTGCTAATAAATAATTCTGAATGCTTTCAGCTTAAAATGAAAGGCGCCAAGAGAAGATATAGATAGCCAGATTCAGTTACACAGTTATGCTGCTTTCAAAAGAATGATGGCATGTTTGTTTATTTTTCCTGCTTTTAGAAACAATGAGTGGCTGTGCAATAGTAAGTACAGTCGTTCTTTAGTTCTGTAATCCGAGTAAGAGTATGAAGTCGAAATCTCCAGTAGTCCAGACCAAAAGTTTAATCTCCTTTAAAAAGGAAAACTGATAAGCTAATTACATTGCACGGTGCACAGCGCACGTCATACATGGAACTAGAGCTTCCTAACATAGAGTCATAGACAATGCCTTGATTGAGCTACAGAATTAGGATCCGAGTTTTCCACTTCTAAAATGTCTTCATATAGCACAATGCACATTAGAAGAAATTGAGCTACAACAGTAAGACATCAGCAAATTCAAAAGGGATGATCAGTGCATAGAAATAATGAGGTACACCATTGAGATTCTAACGAGCAACAGCAGATGTTAAAAATGTATAGTTTTGGCGTTTAAGACATATTTGAAAGAGTGGCTCAAGCCGTCATACCCTAGTTAACCTTTTCTTTTACGGAAGTATGAAAGGTTCATGAGTATCGTCAGCTTGCCCCAAAGTGAGATGCAGTTAGTATCGTGAGCTTACAAGCCTTGCATTAAGACTAAACAATCCACAAGCAAATGAATCTTGAGGACAGATTCAACTAAGCATATCATATTATCATAGCATCAACTCAGCTCTTGCTCTCCCAAAGCCAGTAAACAACATAATCAACTCATCAAAAAGAAGCATCAAACATCATCTCAGCTTAACGGAAGCAGCATCCTAAGATTCAAGCTATAAGTTATCGAGCAGCAGCAGCAGCATTTGAGCGCAATATGGTACGTCTTTTGGTAGCTCAAAACGTGACACTAACAAACTGCTAAGGAAACTCTTAGAAGCAAGTATTACTCAATTTGCTCTAGAAACAAAGCTATTCCTAATCAGCTACTCCATCATCTTAAATTCTTATATTCTAGACTTTGTTTTCCTAGAACCTTCAGGGTTGGCCTTTGGCTAACCGCCTGAGCAGACACTCCAGTTTCCACTCTTACCAGCATACGTTCAGATTATCGCAAAACCAGCACTCTGACCGGGAGAAAGCATTGAATCAACCAACACACTGCCCAGTACTACCAACTATCCGCATCTATCCATCAGCCATGGGGTAAATGAAATTAGGACGGATGGTCAAATGACGAGGCATTCTGAACAAAATTCACCCAGAACAAAATGGTAGGTCAAGGACCAGAATAGTGTAATGCAGGTAGCGAACGCAATTAGTCACCAGAACCTGCAACCCAGCTCCATGAGCTTGATCAACTCGGCTCCATCTAGCGCCACAAAACAACCCCCAGAATGTCAAACAATCCTAGGGAGAGCCGATTATAACAAAAATCACCTTGAGAGCGAGGAGGGCGAGGAGGAACACGTGCGCGGCCAGATTCGCCAGCAGCGCGACCGTGACGTGCGAGCGCAGCACGGTCTCGAGCCAGTCCCCGCCGCCGGCGACATCCCCGTCCTGCGGGGCGTCGAGGAGGGATGCCGCCCACCACTGCAGCGCGGCGGCGCTGGCCGCCGTGGACGCGGCGGCGACGTAGAGGCAGTTCACCGCCATGCGTGGCGCTGGCGCATCGGCGTTCCGGGGCCGAACCCTAACCTAGGCGGCCGGCGCTCGGGTGGGGGGAATCGGAGCTTGCTTGGGGCTCGGGGAATCGGTCGGCCGCCGGCTTTATTCGCGCGGGGGCGGAGGAGAGGAGAGGAGGGGAGCGGAGAAAGACGACCAGAGACAAAGACGGGAGCGACGCGAGGCCGTGACGGGGAGGGAGCAAAGATTATTCGATTGGAAGCAATGGATAGATTAGCTCGGATTAGACTAATTCGTACAGTAATACTAGTTGTTTATTTGGCATGAAATTTCTGCGTTTAAGTCCTTGGCAGTAGATAGTATTATGGTCGAAGACGTATGAGATAATAAAAGAATAAGTGGAGGTGTGTTTAGCAAAGCTGTTGTTTCTGGAAGGGAAATTAATCTGTACGGCCGCGTGCTGGGCCTGCGCGGGACGGTGCAGGTGGTTTACGCCAGGTGGGGCCGGCCCGTCGGTGAGTACCGGAATCGGTGGGTTATGTGGGGCTGGTGGCGGCGCGTGTGGTTGTTCGGGCGGCGCTGTCGCGGCTCGGAAGGCCGACCTGGCTTGGTCGTGCCCGCACCGACATGATGTGGTCGCGTCATGCAGGTGAGGGAGCTTTGGGTTCGTCCAATCGTCCTACACGTGATTCGCCATTATTTTTTCGAGAAAACACAAAGGTCTTTTGAATTTCATTTCATTGAGAAGACAAAAGTTTTTTTTGACAAACAATACCATTTATTTTATAGTAGCAAATAGTGATTACAAAATAAATACTAAAAGAGACGAACAAATCTTCGAGATTTTCAAACCCTTTCTTCTTCCATGATATAATCTTGTACTTTTCTGAAAACAGCCGTAAAACAATGGCAAAGATACAAAACCACAGACACGTGAATACCAGCGAAGCTTCTCCCACAATTTTAACTTTGAACCGCAATGCCAAGGCTTTGTGCATGCACGCAGCCATTAAAATAATCAACCAACATCGGCAAGAGTACCAACACTGATATTTCAAGGAAAAGCAACCGAAAAAAATTGGTCGACGCCATTGGGAGCCGAGAGAACGAATCACCATTGTCGAAGACGTAGTAGCGGGACAGATATTGCGAGGGCAATCCTCCTTGCGGCAACCATATGAAAAAATCCAAGATCGATCTAGCGAAGCAAGATCTGAAGAACCATACCTAGACAAATATAATCTTTCAAAACCACCATTAACGCCGAGAAGGAGATCTTGTTATCGAACGAAGGCCAAACATTACTTATTGTAGACGAAGTCATCTCCATTGAAGAATAAGACGGCTACCAAAACCCTAATCCAGTCTATTGAGAAACACTAATTTTATTGAAGACTCTACTCATATATTGGGTTCCACACCCCCTCCCGACATCGGCGAGACTGGCCGGAGGAGGGGGAACTGACCTATGGAGACGAGACGGAGGTGGTGGCGGCGGCTAGTTCTGGATCTCTTGTAAGAACGAAAGAAAAGATTGGTTGGGACGCTTCAATTTTGAGAAGACAGAAGTTTGGTTACACTCTTTTAGGAGGAAAGCAAAAAAGAACAAAGTACAACAAAGTACAACGAATGAACGTCCCATGTCGTTCGCAGGATGTCCCAAACCTAAGTGCGCCGGCTTGAGCCTAGAGCGTTGCTCCCTCCTTGATTCGTGCCACACATGAGTTGACATAGGCATGGTGACCTTCGAATATTGCAGGAGCCCGCCAATGCAGGTAGAGGTGCCCGGCAGCAGCAGGAGCAGAACCAGTTGAGGTAGCCGGTGGTGGCGGACGGCAGCGCTGGAGGCGAGGCCAAGGAGGAGGGTATGTCCGTCTCAATGGCGCGCTGCATCGCGCATGCGTCCCACGGCGGCGACGACCAGTCTTGGGAGCCGTCGTCATCACCCTCAACCTCCTCCGCCTCTTGTTGAGGTTGCACGCGGCCATGTTCTTCTCTTTCACGTCGAGCCACCCACGCCGTCCGTAGCGGACCCTCTCCCTTTCCATGCCCGCCGCGAAGTCCTCGTTGGAGGTGTTGGTGAGGACGTCGTCGTCGGAGTCGAACCAGCTCGCAGGTGGCTCGCGGGCGAAGGAGGAGTTGAGGCGGTAGGCGTGCTCCATGTCGATCTGGTCGTCCCAGTATGCTGAGTTTGGCTCGTACCTAACGTCGTCGTACAGTTCCGGTGACATGGTCTGCTGACACATGGCGATGTAGTCGAGGCGCGCCTGGCCGGTGAGACGAGGTGCAACCGGGACACGAGCTGGGTTCGTCGCCCATCCCTCGGGGAGGCGGCTGTTCGCCGGCACCGGTGTGTCCGTGCGGATGAGTTCCCTCGCTTCGGCTTCTGTGAGCAGGTCCGTCGTTGGCGGAGGAGCGCGGGCGGATGAGCACGCCTCGTGGTCGTTCCGCAACGGTCGGGTTGGCGGAGGCGAGCGTCGCGCAACGCGCCGAGCATCGGTTGCTCATTCCGGCGCACCCTGCGGGCCTGTGTCGCCTCCTGTAGACGGGGAAGTTCCTCCTCCGTCAAGCGAGCACCGGGTGTCGCGCCGGGGAGGAGCCATGGCTAGGTAGTGGAGAAGTGTGGTGCTGCGGTGGAGACGGCGACGAACCCGCCTCTATATAGCGGCCGGGGAGGCGAGCAGATGAGCGCTCCTTAACTCCGGCCACCGGTCCGCCTGCCACCTGCAAGTTCAAACTCAAAATAGTTTAGGAGATTTTCATAGCTCGTAAACAATTTTGAGATCAACTTTTTAATTTGCATCTCTATTAAACTCTACCTTCCCAAGGCAATGCATTTTTGTTAAGAATTCTTTAAACTATTAAACATGATATTTTTGCGGGTTTTCATCCGTTCCACTAAAAATTGGTTATCACCAGATATTTTTCCCCGATTCAATACAACATCGCTTCAAATCCATGAGTGCATTAGGATCAGAAGAGCTATTTTCATATGTCATGGAGGAGACTTCGTAACGCAATGCATTTTTGTTAAGAATTTTGTAAAACTATTAAGAGCACCTCCACCAGGAGCGCCCAAACGGCCGTCCAAAAGCTTTGGACCGCGCCGGACGAAAAACGACTCCCACTAGCGGCGCCCAAACTCGATTTGGTCCGGCGCGGCCCAATATTTGGTCCAACACACCCAGCCCACACCCTTCACTTGGGGGGCCGCTGGGCTGCATCGGCTGTAACGGCGCGCGTCGCCACGTCGGCCTCCGACATGCGGGCCACCCCTGTCACTGAGACTGCGACCGGTCAGATGAATTAATAGCGGGCGGCGTCTCGGTTTCCCAACCGGGCACAGCGAGGCGTCGTTTCATGTCTCTGCGGCGGGGAAGCGTCTGCGCCACGACGTCATCAATGCAGATGAGCGCGTCTTTTGAAGCTTCGCCGTAAATGGGTTTACATGACTACAGAACTCCAACTTTTCAACATAATGTATTTTTGTTGAGAAATGTTTAAAACTTTTAAACAAGATTTTCTCGTGATTTCACGGTTCACCGAGAGTTAAAAATTAGTTTTGGCCGGATACTTTTTTAGCCGGTCCAAACAACCCTTTGAATCCCTTTTGACACACAAACACAATGTCGTTGGTCTTAGAGCAACTCTAGCAGATACCAAAAAAATCCATAGCGGATAAAACTTATCCGGTTGAGCGGAAAACCTTTTTGGGTACCGCACGACACGTGGCAGATCAGATGCTGTAAACTCCTACCGGAAACGACTTTACCGCATCTGTTTTGCACAACGTACCAGTACTGGTACTGAAAAATCAATTTTGCATGTTTGATATCAAATTCATGATTTTAAACAACATATGAAATAAACATCAATATAAATTCAACATAATAAGCGTTTTAACATCAAACAATACAACAATCATCCATATTACAACAAATGTTTAAATCCAAATAATTAAAACAATAACAGATGTTCCGAATGAAAATGAATGGTTCAAATTACAACAAACTGAAATGAATAAAATGTGAATCTAGTTCTTCCCATACAATTGCCACTTTTTTTCAACAAGATCTTTGTGGAGCTGAATGTGTGTGGCCTTGTGCTCAATTTGCCGGTAGGTCTCAAGAAAAGTTTGGATCCGGTCCAGATTCGTTTGGGGCTTCACTCGGCTACCAATGTTATCACAGAAAAATTCCAAAGTTAAACCCCTGTCATCTTCAAGGATCATGTTGTGTAAAATCGCACAAACCGTCATGATATCACAGAGGGTTTTCTTATCCAAAAAACGAGCCGGACCTCAAACAATTGCAAACCGAGCTTGTAACACACCACATACCCTTTCAATATCCAAAAAACGAGCCGGACCTCGAACAATTGCAAACCGAGCTTGTAACACACCAAATAATGCGTCATGAAATCCTTCTTATTGGCTGGTTTTGAAATGGTCTTCACAAATGTTGACCAAGAAGGATATATACTAGTCCAGAATCGTTCCGCCGCCGGCCACAAAAGCGCAGACGGGACCTCCCGCGCCTCCGGATGCCGCCGTCCCCTTGAACACACAATTCCGCCCGTCGCCAGCCAGATACGAAAGCGGCTCGGGGTGGGTGGCGCCGCCCGTGCTCCCACCGCCTCGCATCCTCCTCCTTCTCCTCCTGCCGCCACGGTGTCCTATGTGGCTTCCGGGGCATGACACGCGAGGCCGAAGACGCACACCGCCAAGCCGAAGCCACCGAAGAAGGCCAAGGTGCCGGCGGCTCGAGGTCGTGCCCCTTGTGCTTCGGCAGCCGGTCACAGCTCCCACGCCCCCTCCGACGTGCCCAACGTGTTGGACGAAATTCCGGGAAGGTAAAAATTCTTTTCTTTTTCCCGTGTGTTCACCAATCGCGTGGTCCGAGGCTAAGCAATGTTCGAATTGTGCAGCTATCCCATGCATTCAACATATTCACAATTATTGGATGAAAACTCGGTTGATCCGATTGTGAGTTGTCCGAGGCCGAAGCGGGGGAGGGAGGAGATGATGGCGATGAAGATGTTGAAGAATTTGGAGGGGATACATTTGAGGAAAGCCAAAAAGGAAAGAGGGCCGAGAACTACACCGAGTTGATGTTCACTACCAAAACTATCAAGTTGATTGATTGCGCATTTTTTCGGACAATTCATATTGCTATCTAGATTGCGCATGATTTTGGTTGTGTAGTATTATATGTAATAGATTATATATTCGGTGAGACATGTCATAACTTTTATTTGGTTCGGGTGAGACGTGAAATGATCTGGTTCGGTGAAATATGATGAAAACTGTTATTCGCTACCGGTAGGGCACGGGGGACCGAACAGATGTGAACTCATACCGGATAAATATCTGATATAAGTTTACCGCATCTATTCTGGTCCCACACGGTACGGTACCGAGAAAATGATTATCGGGGAATGTCGAGTTATCCGGTATCAACTTATCCGAGCGTTGGTCTAGCACAACGAATCCCCAAATGCCAAAATCTGACGCTCCTTTTCTTGCTTCCCGCCCAAAACACATCCTCTCCCCGCCGACCGCCGCCAAGGCCTCCCTTCCTCATGGACGCCGCCGCCGCGAGCCCCGCAAGCTCGTCGCTGGAAGCCGTGGCCACCGCCTTCCGGTCCCGCGTCAACGAGCTCCAGGACCTCGCCCTTGCCCGCAACAGTGAGCTTTTTCCCCAGCTCATCCCACTCCCAAAACCCTAGGCCAGACCCCCTAGCGTTGTGGGCCCTGACCCGTTATCTTACCCGTACGCAGTGTACCCGGCGACGGCGGTGATCGACCTCGCCGCCGTGGATGCCTCGGTGACGGCCATAGAGGCTCAGGTGCAGGCCATCCGCCGCCGCCTGCAGGAGGAGCTCGACGCCATCCCCAAAGCCAAGGTATCGTTCCGTGCCCAATGGACCCCTAGGTTGCCAGATCTCGCGCTCTATTGGGATGCGGTCTGTCTCTGAATTCCAATTTCCCCGTTTCTTTGAGAAGTCAGAACCGGTGTGATAAATAGCAAACATGGAAATATCCTGTATTTAGATTAGATTTTGACCTGGTAAAGTGGTAATATGTACTCGAATTAAAATTGGTGCAAACTGTAAACAGAATTTAAATCCCCTTTTCGAAAACAAAAAATAAAGCCCATCGCATGCCCTATGATTTAAACCAACCAATCATTCATCACAAGAACAGCACGTGGAGCAAGATTAGCCCGTTTTAGTTAGCAAACACCGCCATTACTCGGCAATTTGCATCCCTGATCCTCACAATCAGGGTAGGAACAAGAGACAGGTGCACAGTCACTTCAATATTTTAAAGAGTCCTACTCACGTGTTGTGATCATAGTTGTTCCACCACCACCCGAAAGAAAATGGCAAGGGAGAAGCAGAAATCTGTGAGATAGAAGATAAAATACAGCATGCAGGAGGAAGAAGAACATAGACAGGATACTTCATTTCATTTATTCGATGCCCTTTTCTCAGCTGCTTTTTCTTCTGTAAAGGCATTTGCAGAGGCTGAGTGTAATTGGTATCTTTTGTATATTAATATATTCCCTTTGTCGAAAAATCAGTAAAGGCCTTGATAACTCCTTTTTTCCTGCTCAATATAGCAACCCACGGAGCGGTAGACAACCGAGGCAACAAAGACTATGATTATCCTTTAGAAATGAACCAACTTAGGCTGGTTCATTACTTCATTCAACTATTTTGATCGGCCCATGTCCACCTGAATTCCGAGCCAATCCATGACCACTGACCCGAGTGTGTATGTGGGATTGGTGTTACAGAACCCACCCCCACAAAACTTGCCTCCCCCCACAGAACGGCTTGTTCCTCCGGCACCACCTTGTAGCTCCAACTTTTTTTTGCGGGTAAAATAAGAACTTTATTAGACAGTAAGGTTATACAACGGTCAATATCCAGCAACTGAAGAGCATCTTCAGATCTGGCATCTAACCAAGTTTCAGATCGGCACTCTATTCTCGCAAGACACTTACCAATTTTTCTGCCAAACCATGTGCTAAGTGGTAAGTGTTAACAAATATCTTCATGACCTGGCATAAATTGCTTCTCAACATCTCCCGGAGACCAGAATGAGGGTAAACTAGATGCTGACTCCAGCTTTGGCCCAACTCAAATTGCACTTGTACAAAGCCAACAGTTCCACTGAACAAGTGTTAAACCTCGTAAGAATAATGGGTAAGCACCAGGATTTACATCTATTGCTGATGTCAAAGACAGAGAACTGCCAACAAACATGTGAGGACCAGGATTGTCAGCCGAACATTCCTGTTTCCATTATCAAAACAAACACATGAACACTAGGACCAGAGATGAAGCTGCCGTGCTTCCATGATGGGATTTCCCCACATGTGGCTGCTCAGCCCCCACACCGGTATTTCCTGAACAACTGCTACATCATGTCATTCTCTTGGGATCACAATTTTTGTGGCGGGCCATCTTGTTTTCCTCGTTGAACACCACATGGTCATAATCCAACAGCAGAGTCAGCTTGACGTGGGGTTACCATGGCAAATCCCATGGTCATGGTTCCTAGGGTTTCGTATGAGGGGGAAGAAGATGGCGCTGGTAGTTTCGTTGGCTAACAAGCAAGGAGTTTACCCAGGTTCAGGCCCCCGGAGGGTAATACCCTACTTCCTGCTTGTCTGGTATTGATGTTGATGAGGTTACAAGGTGCGCCAATGGCGATCCAGGTGAGATGTGATCTCGCTAGGGTTCTGGTGTTGAAGGTAAGCGTGACCCAGATCGGTGGCCCTCCCAGCCTTTATATAGGAGGCTGGGTCCCGGGAGTTCGCAACCGACTAGGTTTACAAGTAAGGAAACCCCATACCGCCTCGGACTACGCTTGACTTGAGACACACTCATAATAGGCTATTCTTGTGGGCTTTACCTAGGCGACCCGGTGCGCTGTAGGCTGCGCTACACCAG
Source organism: Poa pratensis (assembly GCA_947311845.1). Taxonomy (NCBI): domain Eukaryota; kingdom Viridiplantae; phylum Streptophyta; class Magnoliopsida; order Poales; family Poaceae; genus Poa; species Poa pratensis. The sequence goes on from CAMZMU010000063.1 coordinate 100,833,877, forward strand.
GTATGTCCATGGTGGGGCACCCGAAGGGTAGGCCCACGTCACAGCTACTGTCATACTGTTCTATAATATCCTTCTCTGGGAGGCTTTCCAAATCAAGCTCCGGGAAGAGAGGCAAACCTGCAACATTGGTGAGCATAGTGTCAGATTTCTTGGCGAGTGGCTCCACCTTCACACCACCCACGCTCAACTCACATGACATGAAATCACGAATTGCTGTTGGTGGGCATCATGTGTCACGAAACCTTGTGGAGTCTCCTATTCTACACACCATTCTTCTTTTTTGAATTTATGAGTGAGCTTTATATATTAGGCAACAGCGTTATTACAATCATGCATAAGGGATTCCGACGCGCAGGAAGGAATTGTCCCAAGGCTAACACCACACTCACGCTTGCCTAGTTTAGCTAAATCATGTGCTACACCATTGCTCACCCTACCGATCTTTCTTATCGTGACCTCTGCCAAAACTCCCAGCAAAGCTTTTGCCTCCAGGTACAGACTCCAGTGTCCCGAACAATCGCTCTTTGATGAATTCAGAACAACAACGACAGTAGCACAATCAGATTCAATGATTCCAGGTTGCTGTGGGTGGGCTACCAAGTACCTGATTCCCTCCAAGACGGCTAGAACCTCCGCCTCCTCCGCACTCGCGCATGTCACCAGAGTTTTCCATTGAGAGTACAGTACTGAACCATTTGAATCGCGTACAACCAGGCCAGTACCTCCATCAGACGAGGACGCATCCCAACCTGCATCCACGTTTACTTTGATCCAACCCGGGGCAGGGGCCAGCCAGCATGACGAAGGAGCAGCATGCAATGACGGCCCTGGGATGATGATCAGGGACACGGGCGCCTTTTCTCTGGACTCCACCTTGCTTGTGTCACCAGAGAACGAGGTAACGTAGTTCTGCAGAAAAGGCACAGAAGCTGCAATAGAGGCCTTGCCATCTCCATGGATAATGTTGTTCCGGTGGTGCCATGTACGCCAGAATAGGAATATCAGCTTACTCCGCATATCAGCACTGGCACCATTGATGAGATCAAAAAACCAGCTCGGGCCTGAGTTTCTGAAAGCATCATCCTTTGGAATGTTCCAGACTTGGCGAATGCCATCACGAAGAGCACGGGCTATGGTGCACCTAACCATGGCGTGGTACGCAGTCTCAGCTTCCATGCCACAAATGGAGCAGGTTGGGTGCACCTTGGGAATACGTTTGTGCAGGCTGTCCGTGACCGCGAGAGAGTCAGTGGCGAGGCGCCAGGCGAACACCCGAAGCTTCTGCGGGACTTTGGACTTCCAAACCAGGTTCCATATGCTTCTATCACCATCAGATTCGCCGCTGCTTTGTCCTCTGCTGAGATTGAGGATTTTCGGCTGCATAGCAAGCCTGTAGGCACTGCGGACAGAGAATTGGCCAGAGCTCTCAGGATGCCACGCGATGAAGTCGACGGTTGACCGCATGGGAAGCTTGATCATCAGAATGGCTTCAGCGTCGTGAGGGTAACAAAATTTCCGGATTAGGCCTTCATCCCACCGATGTGTCACAGGGTCAATGAATTGAGAGACCCACTTGAGTCTGCAGCGCTCCTTCATGCCTGACACCTTCAGACCACCATTCCTCGGTACCCAATTGTCCCGCCAGAATTTCACCATTGATCCAGACCCGATACGCCAAACAGCACCTTTCTTCAGCAGCTCAAGTCCATGCACAACGCCTTGCCAAGAAGCCGACACATTCTGGATGAAAGCAGTGTCCAGAAGGTGGCCATTGGGATAGTATTTGGCCTTCAGGAGACGTGCACATAAACTGTCAGGAAACTGCAACAGTCTCCACGCCTGTCGAGCCAAGAGAGCTTGATTGAATAGTTTGAAATCACGAAAGCCCATGCCACCCGCAAGCTTCGGCAGTGTTACTTTGTCCCATGAGAGCCAGTGCATGCGCCGGCGATCGTGCTCGTCGCCCCAATGGAAATCACGGATCAGTTTGTTAAGCTCCTCAATGAGGCCTACAGGAAATTGGAAGACACTCATAGCATACGTGGGCAGAGCTTGAAGGACCGCTTTGATAAGAACCTCTTTGCCCCCACTAGAGAGATATTTCTCAACCCAATCACATAGCCTCTTATGGAAACGTTCCTTCAGAGACTGAAACTTTCCCTTCTTCATCCGTCCTTCAGGAACAGGTAGCCCGAGATATTTCTGATCAAAACTTTCAGTTTCATATTTGAGCAGCTTCTTCATCTCAGCCTGAATATGTACCTCAACCTTCTGACCATACATGATGGAACATTTGCCGAGGCTCACAAGCTGACCGGTCCCCTTCTCATATTTGTCCAAGATGTCCTTCACCACCAACGTTTGCTGGATGGATCCCTCAAGAAATAATAGGCTATCGTCAGCGAACAAAAGATGGGACATACCTGGCGCATTGCGGCAGATTTTGAGCTCCTTCAGATTGTTCTTCTCCACTTCCCGTTGGATCAATCGGGAGAGGCCATCAGCAACAAACAAGAACAAGTAAGGAGAAAGTGGATCGCCTTGGCGAAGCCCGCGAGTTGGTGTGAAGGTGTCCAACACATGTCCATTGAGACGAACTGAGTAGCGGACGGTGGTAACACATTGCATAATCCACCGTACCCAAGTGCTGTTAAAGCCCAGGTTCGTCATAACACCTTCAAGAAAACGCCAATCCACGCGGTCATTAGGCCTTGGCCATGTCCAACTTATACGCACAAAACTTGCCCCGATCTGAAGAGTTGCTCTGAATTGCATGAAGACATTCAAACGCCATGAGAGCGTTATCTGTAATTAACCTGCCAGGAATGAAGGCGCTCTGCATTGGCGAGATGATGTCGTGCAGAAGAGGTCGGAGCCGGTTAACCAAGCATTTGGAGATGATCTTAAAAACTACGTTGCATAAGCTTATAGGTCGAAAGTCCTTCAGCTCTTCTGGATCATTCTTCTTCGGAATCAGTACTATAGCCGTGTCATTTACATCCTCGGGCATTTTTCCTTCAGCGAAAAACATCTGCACTGCCTTCACCACATCCTCCTTCAGCAGGTCCCAATTGCGTTGGAGGAATCTAGCAGGGAAGCCATCAGGGCCAGGCGCCTTAAGCGGTCCAATCTGAAAGAGAGCGTCACTGATTTCCTTCTCAGAGAAAGGGGCAGACAACTTCGAGTTCATCTCCTCGTCCAGCCTGGGCATGAACAGCTCGAGCAGCTCTGATGGGTCAATACAATCATCCTTGGTGTACAACTTCTGGAAAAAATCAGTAGCTAAGTCCCCCATTTCCTCCATGTTTTCAGTCCATGTACCATCGGTGCGTTTCAGCTTTGCAATTTTATTCTTCCGCTGCCTCCCGGTGGCCTTTCGGTGAAAATATTTTGTGTTTCGATCGCCCTCACGAAGCCAAGCAACACGGGATCTCTGCATCCACATGAGTTCTTCACGGTACAGTAGTTCATCCATCTCAGCAAGGAGTTTCTGTTTTTCCTCCAAATCAGCTGCGTTATTGCTCTGCACAAGAACCTCCAAGCGCTTCCTCTTCTTCTCGATCTCTTGAGTAACTGGCTTGAAATATTTTCGTTTCCAGTCATATAGTGACCCCATCACTCCACGCAGAGAGGAGCAGACGTCACCCATATCTCTCACTCCGACACGCCGAGACCATGCCTCCTTCACAGTCGCCGTCAGCGTAGGTTCACGTTCCCACATTATCTCATAGCGCCGTATGGGTTTACGACGCCGTGACTCATCGCTCGTAGGGATCACCGTAACCAGCAGAGGGCAGTGATCTGATCTAGGGGAAACAAGATGCCGGACTTGCGCCGCTGGAAAGCGAAGTGACCATGCCGGGGACGCCACTGCCCTGTCGAGCCGAACCTTTACGTTCCTATCTCCGCGCTGTTTGTTATCGAACGTCCAGGGAGTGCCGATAAACCCCAGGTCATGGACATCGCAGTGTGACAACACCTCGCGGAAGTCCATCATGAGCCTCTCCGACCGGCGAGCACGAGAGAAGTGTTCCGCCTGCCACATCGCCTCATTGAAGTCACCAAGCATGAGCCAAGGTTCAGAGGACTCATTCTTGATACGCCGAAGCATTGTCCACATGTGGTGCCGCTCGCTAGGTTTGGGATCTCCATATACAAAAGTTCCTCTCCAACGTGCTCCAAACGGCCCTCCCTTGATGTGAACATCAATGTGCCTTTTGCTATAAGAAAGAAGATTGACCTCCACATCCTCATGATGAAACAGAGCTAGACCGCCTCCCGATCCAGTACCCTCCACAGCAAAACATCCTTTCATGCCTAATCGGAATCTGAGGTTGCGAATCCGGTCAGGTTTTTGCCTAGTCTCACAAAGGAAAACTAGACTGGGGTGGTGTGTCTGAACCAAGCAGACAAGTTCTTGAACTGTCGGGGTCTGCCCCGCCCCCCGGCAGTTCCAACCGAAAAGACTCATTGCTCATGTCGGGCCTCGCCGTGAGGTCCCGACATGTTTGTGTTACTGGCCGTAGAGACTTCAGTCGATCTGAGCCTCTTTGAATCGACAAAGATGTCGAAACTTGAGTCTTCCTCCACATGTGGGTGAGCAACAGAAAAAGCTCCCACATGTTTACCCAGCAAGCTGTTGGCACGCAGCTCAGCTATATCCTTGGTGCCATCGATCTCACGGATGCGCAGTTGCTTAATAGTTCCCCTCCTATTCTTGTAAACTCTGTAATTATTTCCAGTCACTTTGCCAAAACGTTGGGAATCTGTATCAGAGAAGGTTTGTGTGTGAGATAGTGCTACTCCTAGGTCCGGAGGCTCTTCATCAACACGTATCAAGGACAAAACAATACAGAACAAATCAACAGCAAGCAGAGCCCTCCCATGATTTTCCGTATCAGAACAAACATCAGTTTTGGCAGAGATGAACCATGTATCTGTGAAGCCTGCACTCTTTGTTACCATGGCTTGTGTATCACTCGCGGTGAAGAACAAACCACTAGACGCAGTCCCAGGAATTGATCCCACTGAATCCAATTTGCACTCATTTTTACTAATTGCTTCGGATTCAAGTTGAGGCACCTCAAGCAAAACCTTCTCCGAGATCCCCTCCTGCCACACATCCAGCTGCTCCTCGCAATTGGTGGGCGAGAACGCCGGCTGATCCGACTCCTCTCCTTCTTCCTTCAGGACAAGAACATCCTTTTCCCCTCCTAAAACCAGGCCCAACAAGCCTCTGGCCTTCGCACGCATCAAATCCAGGCACTTGCGATGATTGCTTGATTTCCGGAGAATTCCCAAAGCACGAGCTCTGAAATTGCTCCACTCGGACAGGCGGATTTCGTCACACTCAACGGGAACCACCCGAGGAACCATGAGGCCCACGGTGGCCGGAGCCGTCACCATCCCACGCGCTATCTCGCCTCCGCCAGGTACTACTCTCACGAACCAAGAACTGCCTTCCCCACACGACGAAGACACGCGCAGGAGCGTATCCAAGATTCTCTCTGTTTTGGGAATTTTGAAGTCGTGGAGAAAGCTGGATGAACTAGAAAATTAATTTGCTGGGAGAGATAGATCAAGTGGTAGAGAGATAGGAATCAAGATGAATCAGAGAGTGGATCTATCTTAGGGAAAGATCGAACAGGAAGAATCAAGAGGAGGGAGACGGCAAGTCGCCAAACGCCACACGGGTCAACGCTTCCATTTCTACGTAGACACTTCGTTGAACACCTGGCGGTTAGCAACTGCATTGCCTTCTTTGTTGCGTAATACGTCAAGCATCCCATTGAACACTTGGGCACTGCGCAGAGTGGGTGGTTTCAGGCTGGGAATTAAACAGATGATGGGCCGGATGATGATCCATGACCACTGCTCAGTACATATGCGGGTGTTACAAGGCGATGATGTTCTTTATTATTGAGGCTAATTTTGTGGTTGCCCTTAACCTCTTTGAACCTAATCTTGTTCAGTCTGTTGTTGAAACGTGGCTACTTCTCATTGTGGCTTCTTTAAATCCCGATGCAGAAACTAGTGGAGAAGTCCTTGAAGCAACAGCAGAAGTTGCAGCATATGCTTGCAAACATGCCATCTGGGATGCGTGAGGATGTTGTTGCTACTCCTCTGGAACATAGCTCGTCAAAGTACTTGGTGCTATTAAGTTTATCTGTTGTCTCTATTCTCTAACTTCAATGTTTGTGACAATAATCATGGTTTTTGTGTTCCAGGATGTTGCCTGAGTGCTTTAGTTTCAACACACCTGCACAATTTCCGGACTCTGATTTTAGGATTAAGGATGAGCCAGTTGCAGCTCCCAAAGTAAAGAATGTTATTTTCTGCAATATTCACTGATCTTAGCTATAATTGTTCCAAAAGGAAGTTTTGTTTGTTCAACTAACTCCTTTTATTTTTGTGAAGAAGGGGAAAGGGGCAGCACCTCGTTGGTATATATCCACTGAGGAGATTGATTCATTGTCATCGTGAGTTATCAGTTTTACCTGTAGCTTCATTTCATTATCATTGCTTCATATAACAGCATCCATCCACTTTTCATCTGGTTGAGAGGCTCTTTCGTACTTTTACATCTCTCTGTGTCTGAGTATCTGATTTATATACATGCAAGTGCTTTTTTTCCCAATATTATTGTCATGTGGACTGATCAAGGCCATAGGAGCAGCCGGCCTTAGCTGGCTTCCGTTAGGAAACATCCATGAGTTAGGATTTCTATCGTTTGGTCAGGGAATCTTCATTTAAATAGGGATATTAAAGATATGGTTTGTTAGGAAAGTAGAGAAAGGTTTCTTGTATATCAAGGTGAGTCTTCCCTATAAAAAGGGACCTCCTGTACTCGTTATAGGAAGTTAAGAAATAAATTAATCTAGTTATCCTGTCTCCTTCCTGCCCTTGAGGTGCGGCTACCTTCGGTGGTCATATGTCGTACTGGGTCAGAACCATATTCCTATGCATGTCCAATGTTGCAGACTACATCTAGACCCAAAACAGGCGTGCAAACTTGGTCAGACCTTCATGTTGGTTCAGCCAAACATATACTATGCATACGATGTGTGTTCTCATTCTTTTCCTTTCTGTACAAATACTGAGGGTTGCTAGCTGACTGTTTTGTGATTTACGTAGAGCCTAGACATTGGACAGTGTCGACAATTCTGCTCCATTGAATCCGCTTTGTTTGCATTGTAATCCTTCTGCCCGACTGTGGGTCTCACTGTTCCGAGGCAGTGATGGTTTATTATTGTCATCCAATCACTGTGCTTCTGCGTAGTGCGACATGTGGCCATGTTTCCCTACATGGGTCTTTCTCTTCGTTATGAACTCGTCAATCGCTATATGTTATACCTTTGTATATCACTGGTATTTACCTTGTTGAATGAGTTGAGATATCTGAGTTGAAGAAAATAAACAATGTGATAAATAGTTGAGTGGCTGACATTATCGACCCCTTGGAGCGAGAAAGGTGTTTTGCCTCCCTAGCTCCAGTGATCTTGGTATTTAAAAAACGAAAATGGAATTTTGAAGTTTCAAAAATTTCAATTCAAATTTATGTGTATACATACACATGTTATCACATATCTGCAGAGTTTTGCTAGATAATACGCTGTATTGTAGGCTACACCAAAATCACAGAATCATTGCTCTAAATGACAAAAAATAACTCATTTTTCCTTCCAATATTATCCTTTTTTGTGCAGACCACATATAAAAATATATTTCTATGCAACTTTGGTCGTGCACACTAGACATGTATATATATTTCCATGCAATCTGAAAGTGCTTTTCGATTTTTTCAAACGAGATCAGCTCGAGAGCTACAAATGATTTTTGCCTTGGAATTACCCAATATGTTAAATTGACCAATCTTAAGAAAAAGGATCCAGGCTAATTTACTAAAATATAAGAGAACATATGGTCATTTTTTTTGCTTAGTCCAAATGCCTTTGGAAACACAACATCTTTTCTAAAATTTTCTTGGGTGAATATGCAAATTTTCTTTTGCTCATCTCAGATACCAGTGATTAAATCTAATGGCTTTCTTTATTAACTGGACACTAAATATGGAATCCCGTTTTGGTACTACAGGTACATGAGGGGGAGGCTTACACTGGAGAAGATTAACATTGCAATAAACGAGGTGGCGACATACGCAGATGCTAATGCTCATCTTGTTGCATGTCCTAAGAAAAAGGTTTCCCTTTTGTACTTCTTTTCGCTGATAAAAGTTACCTTTTTAGATGATATTTTCTTTACCACTCTCAATGTCTTTGCAGTTATCTGAAGACACATGGGAAAGGGCTTTGGTAAGATCTGGGCATTGCTGTTAATCTGATTCCCCCATGTTGAAAAATCATATTTTTATTTCTGTTTAGGAACTAAGGGACATAGCTGCCACTGAGGCAGCGAAGGGGAAGCATTTCTTCCTGGAAGCTGATATAAAGGGGCCTGGGCTAAAACTTGATCACACAGGCAAAGCTATCCTTACCGTGAGTATTTGCATTTTAACCACTTTTTCGAAATTTTATAGTATATTTCTATTATTACAGAAGACGACCAAAATAATAGTTTGTTTTGCTACTGCAACTGCTCTTCTGATTATCTTGTTTCCATAGTTCAAATAAGTAACTGAAAAATAATCAGCAAGTACGCTGACGACTTTGAGTAGTCACTGAACAAGTTAAAGAAAAGAAAATTCTGCGCCAAAGTGATCATCGATTTAAGTTTAATAAACGAATATTTTCATGCACGTACTTTCCTTCTGGCTTCACACAAACTACTGCACTTTCCGTGAATACGTTACAGCAACTGTAAAATAGCTTGAAAATATAGATATGGTACATCAACCGCAATAAAATTTGTTGACACAAAACCAACTAGTTCTGAAATGTCCTTTTCTTTTTGTAGTGTAAGATACTTTCTTCTGTTAATTCATCTTGTACTGTTATCCAGGTCCTTCGCCATCTTGGCCGCATTCACGAGAGCCGAATTGGGCATCACCGGGTCTTCATATTATCGAAACAACGCTGAATCAAGGGTTTGCTAGAAGCATAAATATTTGATGTGGAATATGGCCGGAGCCACACATTCCTGCAGCCTAGTTGTAATAACACCATACAGTTGGTGACACCAACCATTTGATGGCCGTCTGCTTCCTGTACAGTGTTTCAACTTATTAACCCGATGACCAATTTGAGTAGAGATGAGTACTAGTAGGTTTTATGAAACAGGGAGGAGCTTGTGATTCTGGGCTGATCAGCCTGAAAAATTTAGTTGGATTTTCATCGCTAGATTTTATTTTACTGATGGTGAAGGTGGTCTTACGGATTGTTCAATTAAGGTGCAACTGCAAAAACTTCCGCACTAGTCAAAGCAATTTTATAAACCCCACTGAATAATATAAAGCAAGCATGTATCCTTTGTCCCAACCAATATTTGGTGCTAGCTCATGAGAGTAACTCATGAGTTCGTTCCATGAACCGATTACTCAAAGATTGGCCTTTGGTGTTACCTGACATCTTAACTGTAAGGGGATTCGATTCTTGCAACATACTGAAACGCTAACCACGAACAACTCGAGATATTCGGTAGCATGGGGAAACTAATACTCAAGCACGACAGCAGATCAACGCAAGATCCGTTCAGCACTCTATGATGATGCATTGAATTGTTGTAGCAGGAAGCTAGCTAGGGTTACAAACAAAACAAGACGAAAGTGTGATGATGCGGTGACAAGTAAGTGTGTCATGCGGCGCCTGGATCCGGCCCACTTCATAAAAAAATAACACTAAGCTAGTTAGGAACGTGTCGGCCAGATTTATCCATTTTTAAACTAAAACTTGGCTATGCGGGCCTATGCGGGAGGCCCGCGTGAAACCTCTGACAAGCCACAAGCACCATCATACTCCGTACGTCCTGTGAATTGTGATCTGTAAAAAAAGCAGGAGTACATTCTTCATTCAGACAAAGCTGCGAACAGTCCTCTTGATGTGCCTCCACAGGTCGTCGTCCTCGCTGTCTGAAGAGAGATCCCTGTCTCTGAACACCTCGTCCCGTGCTTCCTTGCTCAGCCTGGTCGCCTCCGCCCTCTCGCCGAAGTAGTCGTAGTCCACCTCCACGGACCCCTTAGAGGCGTACTCGCTGCGGACCCATGCCTGGAACACGGCGAACCTCTCCTCGTCCTCGTAGGCGTCGCGGGTGCAGTCGTAGAGCATCATCGTGCACTTGTCCTTCTCCTCCTCCGGCGACGGCACGAGCGACGGGTTGGCGCGCTTGAGGTCCCGGAGCTCGGGACAGACGGGCTCGTTCCCTGGGCCAGGATCCAGCGGATCTCCTTCATCGGCAGCCGCCACATCTTCTTCGCTGCTCCTCTGGCTCCAGCCGCCGCCTCCCCTTCTTGGCCCCTCTCGGAACAGTCGATCCTCCTGGCGGCGCGCTCCAGCTCACGCTCCTCGCCGGCCTTTCTCTTGCCAGGGCGGACACACTCGACGCCGGCCATCGGATGGATTCTGCAAGCAAGAGGGACTTGGCTCGAGAGTCTTGGTTCGGGGCAAGACGATCTCGCAAGCAGAGGGAAGAGTTGGCTCGAGGTTCAGTCTCGAAAAAGTCTGGGGTATGAAGCCAAAGCCAGGAGCGATCCTTTTATTAGTTTGGCTGCCGCGTCCATCGCCAGGAGGGGAATAAGGGCATCTCCAGCCGTGCCCCCAGGAGCCCCCTAGGCCGGGATTTTTTCCGGGTGTGTACCGGGCGATTCTGGGTGAGTCCAGTAGCTATTTTTTAAAGTCCGGTATGTATTTCGGAATTTTCCGGATCTGGCACCGGAAAGTGCGAAAACTGTGTAACGGGAAGATTTCTTCTTTCCCTATATATAGGTCTTCTTCCCCAACGGTTTTCCTAGCTTTTTCACACTCTCTCACCTCCATTGTTGCACTTGGAAAAAGCTTACTCCCTCTAACTCCCTCCCATGATTCTTGCTTGATTTTGAGGGAAAAGAGAGAGGAGATCTAGTTTCACATCTCCACCAATCAAATCCCCCTCTAAGTGAGGGGAAGCCTTTGGATCTAGATCTTGGAGGGATTTGGTGTTCTTCGTTGTTCTTCCTCTCTTCTCCCCCATAAGCATTAGTTTCTTGTGGTGGGATTCGAGAGTGAAGGATTTGAGCCTTGTGCTCTTGCCATTGCTTCGTTGCATCGGTTTGTGCTCTCCACGAGGATTCGTGGAAGTTGAAAGCTTGTGAACTTGTTACTCTTGGGTCTTTGGACCCTAGACGCCCGTGTGGTGGTTGAGACCCTTGTGTGGTCACTTGTAGCTGTTCGGGAGCCCCCAATCCCGTTGTGGGTTGTGCCCCGGATCGTTGTTGAAAGGCTCCGGATTTCCGCCTCGAAGGATTCCGATAGTGGAAGGTGAACCAAACCTTTGTGGTGCGGTTCATCGGAGAAGAAGGTGAAACCTTTGTGGTTGTTGAACCATTGTGTTGGTTCACACCTCTCCAACGAGACGTACTCCCTTAACAAGGAGGAACTCGGGAATACATCCTCGTCTCCGCGTGCCTCGGTTATTTCTATACCCGAGCTTTTTACTTATGCACTTTACATTGTGATAGCCTTCGTGCTTGAAGTATTCTATTGCTATCACCTTGTTGCTTGTCTTGCTTAGCATAAGTTGTTGGTGCACATAGGTGAGCCTAGTTTATTTAGGTTGTTGGCTTGTTAATTTAAACACATAGTTTTATTCCGCAATTATCAAGCCTAAACCGGAAAAGTTTTAATCGCCTATTCACCCCCCCTCTAGGCGACATCCTTGTCCTTTCAATTGGTATCAGAGCCTGGGCTCTCTTTTTGGGCTTTACCGCCTAGAGAGTAAAGATGTCGTATAGAGAATTAGTGCACGATCCCACTCTTATTTCGATGGCACAAATTATGATGTTTGGAAAATTCGCATGCTTAACCTTCTTAGGGACATAAACCCAAATTTTAAGAGAATTGTAGATATGGGTTTTTCTCCTCCAAAGGATTCCCAAAAGTTATCTTTAGAGGATGAGGAAAACTCTTATCTCGATACTCGTGTATCTAATTGTCTATATGTGTTTTGAGCGATGTAGTTCTTGCATCAATCATGCCTTTTCGGAACGCTCATGAGCTATGGACCAAGCTTCAAGATAAATATGAAGTGTCCAATATTATTGAGGATGATTGTTCTCCCTCCACCTCCGGCCGTGATGAGTTCACATCTTCTTCCACTTCACCAACATGTGTTTTGACACAAGGTAATGATATGGTGAGTGGTGATAGAAATTGCTTTGTTGATGGTGAATATTCTATTGACTATACTTCATCTCTATCTCATTGCAATGTTCTATCTTTGGACTTAAACACTTCTAGCACTCCAAATGTTTTACATGCTAGTGTTGCTAGTCCTTGCATATCATGTAATAGTTGTTTAACTAAATCTCATGATGATATGCTTCATTCGTCTTGTTGCCATGAAAACAATACTTCCATATCCTCTATTTCTTGTGTGGCTAACAATGTAGAGGAATCCCAACATTTGTTGGAACAAGACGTGGATCTCAATGGTGCTTCAAGTATCTCTTCACCATCTTTGCCATACTCATTTTGCCTTATGGCTAAGGATTCAGGTTCTCCACCTCAATCCAAATTGTGATGATGTGGATGAGGATTCTCATGGAGCGCTTATGGATGTTGAATCCATAACAAAGAAGGGTGAGATGGTATTTGGTGCTCTCCCCAAAGGTAGCAAAGCTATCCCTCCTCTAAGTGAAATCATTGTTTATGCTATTAAGAGTAGGGAAATCATTGAGGACTTGGAAACTCAATTTCTCGAGAAATGTCAAATTGAGAGAGAGGATGCCGATGAAAAGGCATCCTTAATGAATGCCCTTGAGGAAGAGCAAGAGCTTCGAGTGTCTCTTGAGGAGAGAACTTGAATCTCTTGATGAATCAAATGATCTTATTATTGCTAAAATCATTAAGGAAAGAGATCATGCTATTGCTAAATATAAAGTGCTTAAAAAGGAAAAAGTTGAATTTGGTGTTGGCAATGCTAGACTAATGAGGACATAGAGAGACTTGACAAAGCTCACAAGGCTTTAGAAAGTGAACACTCTCTCCTTATCAAGTCTCATGATCAACTCCAAACTCAACTATCTAAAAATGATGAGCTTGCCAAGTTGTCTTCTTCCATTTCTAATGTTAATGATGCTTGTGCTACTAACTCCACTTCTTGTGAAGCATCTATTTTGAAGGAGAATGTTGAGCTAAGGGCTCAACTTGAGTTGCTAACTAGCAAGTATAGGAAATTGGAAGAAAGTCATGAAAAGCTATCTAGCTCTAATGATGATCTTCTAGCATCCTATGCTAGGCTAAAGTTAGCTCATGAGGCTATCTACAAAGGTAACATCTTGTGAGCCTCATGTGGACAAAGGCACAACTTCGACTAAAATGCTTTATTGCCATGTGCTAGTCCTAGTGATTCATCCACTCACAATATTGCTACATCTTGTGATGAATTACTTTCTATGCCTTGTTGCTCTAACAATGAAGCTCTACTTCCTCTAGTGTTTTTGTTGATACTAACCATGTAGAGGAATTAAATGAGCTCAAGGCCCAAGTCACTTCTTTGAAGAAAGACTTGGAAAAGCGTCATGTTGGGGATTCTACACTTGACAATATGTTGAGTGTTCAAAGACGCCCCAATGACAAGAGTGGACTTGGATTCAACTCCAATATCAAGAACAAGTCCAAGTTCAACAAGAAGAAAAGGGCCAAGAACAAGTTAAAGATTCGGCCAAGATTGTTTGCTTCAAGTGCAAAGTTGAAGGGCACCATGTTAGATCTTGCCCTTTGAAGAAGAAGGCTCTTAGTGAGAAGCAACAAGGGAAGAAGCCTCAAGTTCCTCAAGAAGGCCTCTTCCCAAGAAGAATCAAGCTACCCTCCTCAAGTCAAGACTCCAACTAAGAAGAGAGGAGGAAGTAGATGTTGCTACCTATGCCGTGAGAAGGGTCACGTTGCTTCTTCATGCACAAATGGTACCTTATCCAACCCCATTATTATTAATGATGATTATTCTCTTCGGAAGGATAAGGTTGGCAATGTGTTTGCCAAATATGTTGGTACTCAAAGTGGTGTCAAGAAAAGAACCATTTGGGTTGCCAAACCTATTGTGACTAACCTCTTAGGACCCAACTTGGTTGGGGACCAACAAGCTAAAACTTGATCAATAGGTGTTGTTGGAGGGCATTGGAGACTTGGCTACATCATGAAGAATTAAGGGATCTTCATCAATTATATTTCTCAAGCCAAGTCATTTGGATTATATTGTTCTATCTCATATCCAATGTTCCTCCTTGCGGTAACTTTTATTTAAATCATATATACATTGAAAGTTGCTTGCACCCTTGCATGTGTTAGGTTTTGTACCTTGCTAGTGTTGTATGTGTTGTGCTCTCTACTTACTTATCTTGAGTAATCAAGTATGTGTATGTTGGTTTGCACACCATTATTTGTGTTGAGCCTTATTGCTTTTATTTGATATCTTATCTTGTTGGCTCTCTTTTGAGAGATTAATGGACTATCCTATTTTGGGGAGTGATATGCTTCGTGCACTTCACAATCCTAAAATGTGTATACATGAGGAATACCACTTAGTGTTGATATATCAATATTATCTATTCTCTATGTGGTATGTCATCTCATGAGAAATTCAAATTCTATAATGTCCATTAATTTCTCGTTGGTTTTGTTTGCCTCTTGTTTTAAAATAAATGGATTATCACATTATGGGGGAGTAATAAGCTATGTGCATATTACAAGCCTAGAAAATGTGAACATGTGAGGTATTGCCACCTAGAATTGATTTGTTCATTATCTTATTCCTATGTGGCATGTTGCTCAAACAAGTTCCATTTTGGTAAAATGATTTTGTTCTCTTTTGGATCTTGTTTGTGATGGACATTCTTGGTACGGTTTTCCCCAAATATGTTCGCATATCCTTTTGGGAAATCGATTGCTTCAAGCTACTCTTTGTAGTGGCTTTGCATGATCGCGTGAATACTTGAAGCTATCAAGAATATCTATCTTTTAAGCTTTGGCCTTTAAATCTATCTTTTGCCATATGCTTATTTGTTGTGAAATTGGTCTTCAATATCATTCCTATATACCACCGAGAAATATCTCTATAACTCCTTGTCCATGACAAGTGATACTCATAATTGTGGTGAAATTTGTGACCATCTTCACTTTGGCTCTTGCTTTGAATTGCCTTATTTTATTGCCAAGGATTTGTTTGATCTAATCTCTTGTCTTCCTTGTATCTTTTGGATCTTTGTTGCTCTACTCAAAATTTGTTTTATGCTTCTTGTTTAGGAAAAGCAATGATCCAATCTTGTGCATTGACATTCAAAAGTCATACTTCTTGATAATGCACTATTCTTGGGAAGCTATCCTATTGAGTAGAACATCATTCTTTAAATTGGTTTTGCATCTTTCTTTCCTTGAACATGACTAGTGTTTGAATAATATGTATGGAGAGTGATGATCCCATTTGTGTGCATTTTGTATTCAAATGCAAGATCATAAATAATGCACAAATCTTGGGGGAGCAATCCTATATGTTTTGAACATTAGTTGTCTTCAATTGGTATTTGATCCCGATGACGTGTCTCTTTGGAAGACAAACATTTCTCGTCTTGGTACTTTGTGCCATCATGAGAAGTGTAGAGGGTTTGGTTTATTCCTTGATGATATTTTCATCAATTGGTATCTTACTTTCATTTGGCATCTTTTCAAAGTGGTATCTTCAATCATGTGTTGATTTGAGTCTTTGATATAATTTGGGCAATTCGTTTTCTTGTCACACTTGTGTGTGCTTTCTTGGTTTAATTGGTGTTTTGTCCAAATTGTATCTCATTTGGTTCTTGAAAGTCTTGTGCATGCATATTTACTATATGTATATCTTATGGCATGCTTACTTTCGTTGATCCAATATATAGGATAAACTCCATCAAATCCTAAATGGCTAAGATGTGCATGAAATTCAATTTCATATCAATATGCACATATTTATGTGGAGTTTGTCCTATGTATTGTAGTTGCTCTAACTACTTTGGACCCAATGAGTTTGGGTACCATTGTACTTGAATTTGTTTTAGGTACATGAGATGCATTGGAAGCTTGTCTCATTACAAGGAAGGTGTTATCACCATGTGCTTATTGGAGCCAAGCTGGATGATCATGAACTCTTATCTTCTACATCACCAATGCTATCTCGGTAACAAGTATCTACCTCATGCATACTTTTCTAGCTTTCAACCTTGTGTAGGTTGTTTCATGGCATGAATCTCTTTTGTTGCAATTCATTTGGTTCTTGCAAAACAACTTTATTGCAATGTGGAAGCCGGGATGATTACATATCAAGGGGAATATATATAATCATTTTCATGATTCATCAATCCCATATATGTTAATCTAGCACTTTCTACTCTATGTCTCACATATGCAATATTGACTTTTCAAAATCATTTGCCTTTTGCGATACTTGTTATCTTTCTCGGAGCATCCCATTTATCACCTCATCCCTTGTGGATATTTTTGATGCTATGATGAGTATGTGTTGGAAGTTCATCTATATCCCTTTAAGATAAAATTGAGCTTTGTGCTATGCTTTTAAGCAAAATCTTATTGGTGTATTTATGACTTCCTCTTGGATATCATGTTCTTTACCTTTGTACCTATTTTGTGTGTACATGTTTATTTGTGGACTTATATCTTGTGATTGGTGTCTACTTAGAAACTTATACACATGAGAATAGTTACATCTTTAATTGGTATTCCAATTCTTTAGTGACCACCTCTTATTGCTTTTGATTCTTTGGTGGTTTCTAAAATGGCACAAGCTTTGTTTTTATTTGGTTTACTTTTTCATCTTAATAAGCTTGTGGAGCTTTTGCTATATCTTCTTTGGTGTGTAGGTACGGGAAAGACACGATATGCACTATGTGCCACTCCTTTTGAAAGACTATGTTGATGCTTTGCTCATCCTTGTATTAGTCTCCTAAAATTGTCTTTCTATCTACACCCATCCTTTTATTTGCCGCTCCTTGCTCAACATTTTATTAGTTGCAAGTTGTATTGCTTCTTTTCTTATATATGCTCTCTTGCACGTGTTTTTGTTCAAAATATCTAGAGGGAGTGAGGATTCCATGTTGTGCACACTATATTGAAATACAAATCCTTATTGTGCACGTACCTTGGGGAGTTCCCTCTTGATTGTTAGAACACTTGTTGATCTTATCATAATATCTTCTTATGTTCTATTGGTTTTTCGGATCCTTTTTGATTACTTCTTTTGTCGAAGTATCTTTCAATTTGATTTTCTTTTGCAATCTTTGGATCCTCAATATAGTTTGATCTCCTTCCCAACTATTCGTCATTGGATATGTGCATTTGATTTCACTCATATTATGAGAAATGCACACATTATGGGGGAGCTCTTACTATATTGGCCTTCTAAATTTTTCCTCCCATTTCGGCAATCGATGCCAATGGGGGAGAAGTTTAGAGGGTTTAAAGGGAATTTGGTTTTATGCTTTAGTTTCGTTCTTAAGCATTTGCCTTTCTTGCTCTTGCATCCTTGCTCTTTGTGTTGCATGGTTGCTTAATTCATTATATAAACCCTCGTAAAAGGGATTGTCATCAATTACCAAAATGGGGGAGATTGAAAGTGCATGTGTTGCCCCATGCGTGGTTTTGGTAATTAATGACAATCCTATGGACTAATGTTTGCATTGAGATATCTTTATAGATCTTGTACATGAAGAAGATTGGAATTCATGTGTTGGACTCTAGAAGATTATATGATGACCAAGGTTCTATCCAAGGGTTTATATGAAGAATGGTTATCTAGAGTTGAGCTTATTGCAAGCATGGCTTGGAAAGAAGATTGAGTGAACATTCATGTTTATCTCCAAGCCATCATCTATATCAAGAGAAGAAGATAAAGTTCAAGTGGATTCATGAAGACGGAGCTTAGCAAGGCTCTCCCATCCCATCATGGTGTACGGGGAGTATTTGGAGAAGTCTTCATCAAGCATGTGCTAGAAAGCGCAATCAAGAAAGGTGGTCCACTTGAAGAGATAAAGATTGTCATCATCTAGCTCAAGTGGAATGCGCAAGGCAAAGGTATGATCTTGATAGGGTTTCTATTTTACCGGTCTCATGGTGTTAGTGGGAGACCGGGTTATAGGATAGACGGCGTACTATCAAGAGGGGCTCTCAAGTGAGTAACTTGATCGCATCTTTGTGGAGAGCTCAAACCTTTGCATATTTGGCATATCATCTTTCTTGGTTCTTATTTGGCTTTTATCCATGTGAGAATGTAGAGCTTGTGTTCATCAAAAACGGATTTCATTTGTTCGAGGTTTTACCGGTTTGTCTTTTTTAAGAAGAGGTCAAACTCTCTACTTGTGGTTTCATCCTCACATGATAGACTATGATGTATATGCTTAATCTTGTAGAGCTTGTGAGTATCTTCTAACAAGCCCAAGATCATAGAAAACAGAGTCCGGATGAGAAACATATTGCGGTTTTGGTTTGGAGGTCTTATCGGTTGTTCTTTTATCGAGAGGTCTAACCTTTCCCCATTTGGTTTTATCCTCAATTGTTGGACTATGATCTTTCTCTGCACGATCTTGTAAAGCTCTTCGTTGCGATTCCAACGAGCCCAACATCATCGAAATCGGAGTCCGGATGCAAAACTTATTGCATTTTTCGTATGACTGGTTTTACTGTTTTTGAATCTGGTTTCAGATCCGGAATTTTCCGGGTCTGGTACCGGCTCAATTCCGGAATTTTTTCCGGGTGTGTAGGGCGATTTGGGTGAGTCCAGTAGCTATTTTTTAAGTCCGGTATGTATTCCGGAATTTTCCGGATCTGGCACCGGAAAGTGCGAAAACTGTGTAACGGGAAGATTTCTTCTTTCCCTATATATAGGTCTTCTTCCCCAACGGTTTTCCTAGCTTTTTCACACTCTCTCACCTCCATTGTTGCACTTGGAAAAAGCTTACTCCCTCTAACTCCCTCCCATGATTCTTGCTTTATTCTGAGGGAAAAGAGAGAGGAGATCTAGTTTCACATCTCCACCAATCAAATCCCCCTCTAAGTGCGGGGAAGCCTTTGGATCTAGATCTTGGAGGGATTTGGTGTTCTTCGTTGTTCTTCCTCTCTTCTCCCCCCATAAGCATTAGTTGCTTGTGGTGGGATTCGAGAGTGAAGGATTTGAGCCTTGTGCTCTTGCCATTGCTTCGTTGCATCGGTTTGTGCTCTCCACGAGGATTCGTGGAAGTTGAAAGCTTGTGAACTTGTTACTCTTGGGTCTTTGGACCCTAGACGCCCGTGTGGTGGTTGAGACCATTGTGTGGTCACTTGTAGCTGTTCGGGTGCCCCCAATCCCGTTGTGGGTTGTGCCCCGGATCGTTGTTGAAAGGCTCCGGATTTCCGCCTCGAAGGATTCCGATAGTGGAATGTGAACCAAACCTTTGTGGTGCGGTTCATCGGAGAAGAAGGTGAAACCTTTGTGGTTGTTGAACCATTGTGTTGGTTCACACCTCTCCAACGAGACATACCCCTTAACAAGGAGGAACTCGGGAATACATCCTCGTCTCCGCGTGCCTCGGTTATTTCTATACCCGAGCTTTTTACTTATGCACTTTACATTGTGATAGCCTTCGTGCTTGAAGTATTCTATTGCTATCACCTTGTTGCTTGTCTTGCTTAGCATAAGTTGTTGGTGCACATAGGTGAGGCTAGTTTATTTAGGTTGTTGGCTTGTTAATTTAAACACATAGTTTTATTCTGCAATTATGAAGCCTAAACCGGAAAATCTTTAATCGCCTATTCACCCCCCTCTAGGCGACATCCTTGTCCTTTCACCAGCGCGTTGGGTTGCGCCTGGGGGCGCCTTTGCATGCAAAGCCCCACATGGCAGTGTCTCTCTTCGCTCTCTCTCCTCTCTCTCTCTCTCTCTCTCTCTCTCTCTCTCTCTCTCTCTCTCTCTCCTCTGTCCCTCTCCCTTTTCTTTTCTTCTACCTACCACCGCACCAATCCATCTGGCCGCCGTTCCCCTCCAGCAGCTCCGGCCACCTTCCTCGGCTCCGGCCGCCGTTCCCTCCAGCTCCGACCATCTTCCTCGGCTCCGCGCTTTTTTCGCTTCTCCTCGACCTCGCCGCGCTCTTCCTCGACCTGGCCGCGCTGCACGCATGCGAGGTCGGCGCTGGGGAAGGAGGAGGCAACGACGGCGCCTCCCGGCTCGCCCAGCTCGCGGCCGGGTCGCACTGACCCGGGACGGAGCTCACGGCAGGGTCAACGCCAAGCTCGTGCCGCTGCCCAGCTTCGTCCTCGTGCTCTCCGCGGGCAGGACGGAGGTGGGCGAGCACGGCCACGGCCGACGACGACCTCTGCGTCATGCGCGACCTCCCTGCCCGACCCTTCCTCCCTCGAGCCACCGTCCCCGTCCAGCTCGCGCGGCCGCGTGGCTCGCCGCCCTCTGCCCTGCTGCGTCCAGGCCAGACCGTCGGGAGCTGACGCCGGTGGAGTGGACGGGCACGCCCACAACCTGCTGATGCCGATGCGGGACGACGCGCTCGAGACGACGCCGGCGACGAGCTCTTCCTTCCTTGCCGACCACGAGATCGAGGGATGCAGCGTGGAGGTGGACTACCGGCGACGGGGATGCGGCGATGCGAGCTCGTTTTTTTTGACTTTTCATCTCTTCTTCTCATCTTGGGTGGGGTGCGGCTGGGAAAATGGCCCCCCAGAACTCAAATTAGCGTCGTCGCCCCCCACCGAGGCTAATTTAGCGCCGAATTTCGGTCCTGGGGGGGGGGGGGGCTTGACGAGTGGAGATGCCCTAACACCCGGAATCGGACTTTCATTTCTCTCTCTCTACACAAAAAAAGCCAATAAAAGCCCGATTCTGATTCTGCGCCTCTTGACTCGTAGTATCCTGGGAAACTGCAATTTGCAACTAGTCGCTACTTACGTCCCGCTCTTTTTGGTAGCTTAAAAAATATAAATAAGCTATCGCTCCCCTGATTATTTTGTAAGTCACACAATTTGTTATTTGGGCCTTCTAAACTAGTTATAACTAAATTGGAAACCTTGAGCAGATAAGCTGGGCGGTTTATGAGAAAAACTGGGAAGGGGCAGCTTATTTTTCAATTAAACTGGCAAAAGAACTAGGCCTTACATCTCGAAATTTTTTCTCTGGCAAGTGTTGTCTATACTTATAAAACTTCAAGAAGTATATTTACAAGTTTCAACAAATCCTGAAAAAAAAAATCCAAGATGTACTCAGGATGGATTTTTTTTATACCCGAGGATTGATCCTACTACAGGTAAAATCTCAATGCAAAATTCATCAGTGATACACAAAAATGAGAAACAAATATTATACTCCCTCCGTATTAAAATATAAGACTCTCTACCTACTTTCTACGCACATGTATCTAGACATATTTTAGTGTAAGGTTAATGTGAATCTTGCACTAAAACATGTCTAAATACATGTGTGCAGAAAGTAGGTAGAGAGTCTTATATTTTGATACGGAGAGTATTCTCTAAACCCACCCCACAAAACGTACACACCTCATTACCACCCCATCATTAGGCCCACTAATCTCAATCTAATAACTACCCAAACCTAATCCTTTCTCCGGTGTGCACTAGTAATTTACATTGATGGACGTACTCCACCGCAGAGGAAAATACGAACCTCCACGCTCGACGTCCATCGACCCGTTCAATCCAACAAGACACTCACAAGAAATGTATCGCACTCAGATCCCTCACCCTCAATCCTCGATGACCCCCTGTCTTGCGTCGCCACCGCGTCACACACATTGCGTTCCAAGACGACTGGCAGGGTAGCACCACCGTTGCCTTCCTGGATGACGACCTTGCCACCAGACACCACTGTCACCTTCCTGGACGACGTCCTCGCCCCATGCATAGTCAAGTGGGTAGGTGTTCCTACATTTTTCGAGAGTACGCAAATTGCGTAACGTAGTTTTATAGAAGGGTTTGAAACATTATACAACTGGCAGAGGCATCACCACACCAGCATGCCAATATACACCACACACCAACACCACTACTCTCCTAATGAACTACTCTCGCAAAAGAATTGTTGACTCCTAGACTGCATCTCTCCAGAGCTTCCAATCTGCCAAGATCTGCTCTACAAGACCAACCACAGAGTACTGCCCCCGAACGTCCTGGAAAACTCGAGCATTCCTCTGCTTCCACAATCTCCAGCAAACCAGCGAAGCAAAAGAATCGAAGCCTTTCCTGTCCTTTTTGCTGAATCTGCGTCGCTCTCGTAACCACCAGGACTGCAGAGTATCGGTGAGCTGAGGCAGCCCAACCTCCACATTCAGTCGCTGAGCGCATAGATACCACACCTCTCTCGCATAGACGCAGCCAACGAAGATGTGCGTAACCGTATCCTCCTCCTGTAAACAAGTATAGCAGGCCGAAGTTTCATCCTGCAAACCATGTCGCACACGCCGATCCGACGTCCACAGTCTGAATTTGAGAGTCAGCCAGATAAAAATCTTGATCTTGAGTGGCGCCCAGGTTCTCCAAATGCATCTAGCCCTCCATTCTCTCATAGTCACGACACAAAGCTCTGTAGGTGTCTCTAGCATATATCTACCTGTCGGTGAGCAAGTCCAGGTGAACTGGTCTGGGGCTGCAGCATTCCTATCAAAGTTGCACAGCGATACGAAGAGAAATACACTGCACAATTCCTTCATCCGACAGGCTTCCACGCACATCCTTTACCCAGCTATGCTCAAGGAGAGCCTCCTGCACTGTTCTTGCATTCACACAGGTCTTGCTCACCGCCGCAACCACCAGAGGTGTCAGCTCCTGAATACATCTCCCCCGCAGCCAATTGTCTTTCCAAAAAGTGTGCGGGCTCCGCTTCCAACCTCAATTTCCACAAATCTTCTGAAAACCTGGAAGGCTTCCTTGTCATCCATCATCGGAAGGCCTTGCCACGGTCTAGAAGGGTCAGTGCGCCGTAACCACTCCCATCTGACACGCAAGGACAGACTTTGCAGATGCAAATTCTTGACACCCAAACCACCATATGCCACTGGCTTGCAAATCTGCTGCCAGGCTACCAAACACTTTCCCCCATGAACTTCTTCTTCCCCAGATCAAAAGAAAGCTCGGAGCCATGCATTGACCTCCTCAAGCAGCCACACCGGTGCTTCAGCTACTAACAAATGATGGACTGGTCTTGCCATGATCACAAATTTGATTAGGGCAAGTCTGCCCGACCGTTGTAGCAAGCCTCGCTGCCAGGCAGGCACCAAATTCAAAACCTGATCGAGCATTGGCTGCCATTCATCCTTGGTAAGCTGCTTTGTGGACAATTGCAGTCCCAGATATCTGCATGGAAACTGACCCAGCTCGCAGCCCAGGATATGCTTAACTCTTATGCCATCCTGCGCCTCTCCACAGATGATAATCGCTGAGGATTTGCATAGTT
This sequence comes from Poa pratensis, assembly GCA_947311845.1. Lineage (NCBI taxonomy): Eukaryota > Viridiplantae > Streptophyta > Magnoliopsida > Poales > Poaceae > Poa > Poa pratensis. The sequence goes on from CAMZMU010000063.1 coordinate 100,857,454, forward strand.
TAACATTGAGTCCAGAAGCCCCACCAAAGACACCAAGGATGACCTTTGTGACCACAATATCTTGAGTTTCTGGCTTGATAATAAAGCTACATCATCCGCATAAACCGACACTCTCTGCATACCCCTGCACCCTGCAAGTTCAGACAGCAGGCCACATTCCTCAGCTTTCAAAATAGCAGGGTCAACACTCCATGACCAATACAAACAGCTGTGGGGACGTCGGATCTCCTTGCCTGAGTCCCTTGGCGTAGCGAATGCTTTTGCCCGACACTCCATTGACTAGAATTTTGGTGCTGGCTGTGGATAAGAGAATGTAGATCCATTTGAGCCATAATTCCCCAAACCCTAGAGCCCTGAGCACTTCCGAAAGGAAAGACCAAGATAAAGTGTCAAAAGCTCGAGAAATGTCCAACTTAAGGAAGACTCCCTTCTTCTTCTTATTCTTGATCGATCTCGCCACTTGTCTCACTAGCATAAAGTTATCATGCAAGCTTCTTCCCATAATAAAAGCGGACTGGTTAGCACGTACCAGCTCTCCAATTTCTGACACAACCTAGTTGCCAGCAGCTTAGAAAACAGCTTAGCAAAGCTATGCACCAAGCTGATAGGTCTATAATCCCCAACTAAAATGGCATCCGCTTTTTTGGGGATTAAAGCAATTAGGGATTTGTTGAGCTTGCCAAAACCTCTTCCATCCCCCACTGCAAGCTTGAGCACCGCGGCCATGATATCCCTCTTTATAATACTCCAAGCTTCTGATAAAACGCACCGATGAACCCATCCGGCCCAGGTGCTCTATCCGCTGGCAAGTCAAAGATGACCTGCCTTACCTCCTCCTCAGTAAACAGAACTTCCAACTCCTGAGGTCCTTTGGCAGCAGACCAAGAGCAGATAGATCAATAGTGTGCTCCCTAGTGTTAATTTGTCCGAGCAGGTTGATACGTCTCCAACGTATCCATAATTTCTGCTGTTCCATGCTTATATTATACCATTTGCTACATGTTTTATATACACTTCATATCACTTTTATGCATTTTCTGGGACTAACCTATTAACAAGATGCCACAGTGCCAGTTCCCTGTTTTCTGCTGTTTTTGGTTTCAGAAAGTTACTTCTGGAAATATTCTCGGAATTGCACGAAACAAAAGGCCAAGTCCCTATTTTTCCAGCACGTACACGGAGTCCGAAGGAGAGACGAAGAGAGCCACGAGGTGGCCAAACCACCGGCGGGCGGCAGTGGGCCCACCGCGCCGCCAGGTGGTTTGGGCCCCTCGGGGGTCCGCCGACATCGCCCCTTCGCCTATTTATTCCCCGAGACGTGAAAACCCTAAAACACCGAGCCTTTCATCCAGAACATATTCGCTGCCGCCGCCGTCGTCAACCCTAACTCGGGGGGTTTCTGAAGCTCTTCCCGGCACCCTGCCGGAGAGGGGAATCATCACCGGAGGGCTCTACATCGCCATGCCCGCCTCCGGAGTGATGCGTGAGTAGTTCATCCTTGGACTATGGGTCCATAGCAGTAGCTAGATGGTTGTCTTCTCCACTTGTGCCATCATGTTTAGATCTTGTGAGCTGCCTATCATGATCAAGATCATCTTATTGTAATGCTACATGTTGTGTTTGCTGGGATCTGACTTATATTGATACCTATGTGGAGCTGAATATTATATTATCATGTCTATGTCATTTGTGATCTTGCATGCTCTCCGTTACTTGTTGAAGCCTTGGCCAAGTGAATACTTGTGACTCCAAGAGGGGGTATTTATGCATGATAGTTGGGTTCAACCTCTATTTAACCTGGGATAGTGACAGCAAGTTCTAAGGTTGTAGATGTGTTGTTGCCACTAGGGGTAAAACAGCAATGCTTTATTCAAGGATGAATGTATTGTTTACATTACGCACATTACTTAATGCAATTGTCTGTTGCTTGCAACTTAATACTGGAAGGGGTACGGATGTTAACCGGAAAGTGGACTATTTAGGCATAGATGCATGCTGGATAGCGGTCTATGTACTTTGTCGTAATGCCCAAATGAATCTCATAGTAGACACCACAGCTCACACATGCATGTTATATGCACTTATCAATTGTCAATTGCCCAGCTGTAATTTGTTTACCCAGCATGTTAGTTATCTTATTGGAGAGACACCACTAGTGAACTGTGGACCCCGGTCCATTCTTTTACATCTGAAATACAATCTACTGCAATCATTGTTCTCTACTGTTTTATGCAAACAAACATCATTTTCCATTCGATACGTTTAACCCTTTGTTTTCAGCAAGCCGGTGAGATTGACAACCTCACTGTTAAGTTGGGGCAAAGTAATTTGATTGTGTTGTGCAGGTTCCACGTTGGCACCGGAATCCCTGGTGTTGCGCCGCACTACACTCCTTCACCAACACCTTCGAAGCAAACCTCGTTTTCCTACTGGTTCGATTAAACCTTGGTTTCATACTGAGGGAAAACTTGCTGCTGCACTCATCATACCTTCCTCTTGGGGTTCCCAACTGACGTGTGACGTACAAGCATTGTTTCTGGCTGTTGCCGGGAGATATTCCCTCGTCAACTTAGCGCAGCAACACGTTTTCTGGCGCCGTTGCCGGGGAAAACCGAATTGCTTCTGCAAGGGGAGTCTCTCACACCCAATCTCTTTACTTTGTTATTTGTCTTGCTTAGTTTATTTTTATTTAGTCTTGTTTGCTCTCTTTATCAAAAACACAAAAAAATTAGTTACTTGTTTAATTCGTTTGATTTTGTTTTTCAAAATGAGTACTCCTGAGAACACTAAGTTGTGTGACTTCACTAGCACAAACAACAATGATTTCATATGCACTCCTATTGCTCCACCTGCTTCTACAGCAGAATTTTATGAAATTAAACCTGCTCTATTAAATCTTGTTATGAAAGAGCAATTTTCTGGTGTTAGTACTGATGATGCTGCTGCCCATCTTAATAACTTTGTTGAACTTTGTGAAATGCAAAAGTATAAGGATATGGATGGGGATATTATAAAACTGAAACTTTTTCCTTTCTCCTTGAGAGGAAGAGCTAAAGAATGGTTGCTTTCTTTGCCTAGAAATAGTATTGATTCTTGGACAAAATGCAAAGATGCTTTCATAGGGAAATATTATCCTCCTGCTAAGATTATATCCTTGAGAAGTAGCATTATGAATTTTAAACAACTTGATAATGAACATGTTGCTCAAGCTTGGGAAAGAATGAAATCTTTGGTGAAGAATTGTCCCACTCATGGACTGACTACTTGGATGATCATCCAAACCTTTTATGCAGGATTAAATTTTTCCTCAAGGAACTTATTGGATTCAGCCTCTGGAGGAACCTTTATGTCCATCACTTTAGGTGCAGCAACAAAGCTACTTGATGATATGATGATCAACTATTCCGAATGGCACACCGAAAGAGCTCCTCAAGGTAAGAAGGTAAATTCTGTTGAAGAAACCTCCTCTTTGAGTGATAAGATTGATGCTATTATGTCTATGCTTGTGAATGGTAGATCTCATGTTGATCCTAATAATGTTCCTTTAGCTTCATTGGTTGCTCAAGAAGAGCATGTTGATGTAAACTTCATTAAAAACAACAACTTCAACAACAATGCTTATAGGAATAATTTTGGTAGCAACAACTATAAGCCTTATCCTTCAAATGGTTATGGCAATTCTTATGGTAATTCCTACAGCAACAATAGAAGTGTGTCCTCTGATCTTGAAGCTATGCTTAAAGAATTTATTAGCACACAAAAAGCTTTCAATAAAACTGTTGAGGAAAAGTTTGAAAAAATTGATGATCTTGCTCTAAAGTTGATAGTCTTGCTCATGATGTTGAAATTCTAAAACTGAAAGTTATGCCTAATGAAGTTAAAGATATTAAGTCATTTGCTACAGCAAATGCCATCCAAGTTCGAATTGATAATAATATTAGGATGTTGGCTGAATTGCATGCTAGGTGGGAAAAAGAGGAAGAACTTGAAAAAGAGAATAGTATAGTTAGAGTTTGTACTATCACCACCACTAGTAATGCTAATGTTTACATGCTAGTAAGCCTCCTACTATTGATGGTAATGTTATTGGTGTTGGTAATGTCTCTACTACTTCTGCAAAGCGTTTGAAATTGCCTAAAACTGCTGAAACTTTTTCTGATAAAAGTGCTGAAATTTTTCAAACTATTGGAGACAATGGTTCCACCACCATTGACAATAATGATTTTGATTTTGATGATTGTAACATCTCTGAAGTTATTATGTTCTTGCAAAAATTAGCTAGAAGTCCCAATGCTAGCACTATTAATTTGGCTTTTACAAAGCATATTACAAATGCTCTTTTGCAAGCTAGGGAGGAGAAGTTGAAACTTAAAGCTTCTATTCCTAGGAAATTAGAAGATGGTTGGGAACCCATCATTAAGGTAAAGGTGAATGATTTTGATTGCAATGCCTTGTGTGATCTTGGTGCAAGTATTTCGGTTTTGCCCAAGAAGCTTTATGATATTCTTGATTTGCCACCTTTGGAACATTGTTATTTGGATGTTTTTCTCGCTGATAATGCTATGAAGAAACCTTTGGGGCGAGTTAATGATGTTTTTATTACAGTAAACAATAACCTTGTCCCGTTGATTTTATTGTTATGGATATTGAATGCAATGCATCTTGTCCTATTGTTTTGGGAAGACCTTTTCTTCGAACTGTTGGTGCCATCATTGATATGAAAGAAGGTAATATAAGGTACCAATTTCCTCTCAAGAAAGGTATGGAACACTTCCCTAGGAAGAGAATGAAGTTACCTTTTGACTCTATTGTTAGAGCAAGTTATGATGTTGATGCTTCTTCTCTTGACAACACTTGATTTTCACTTTCTGCGCCTAGCTGAAAGGCGTTAAAGAAAAGCGCTTATGGGAGACAACCCATCGTTTTTATTTGCTGTTATTTTTGTTTTCTTTGAGTCAAGGAGTTTTGTTACTTCTGTAGCAACTCCTTTGTATCTTTATTTTATCGCAATGTTGTGCCAAGTAAAGTTCTATATTGAAAGTTGATGCAAGATTTGGATTTCTGCGCAGTGACAGATTTTTAGCTGTCACGGATTTGAGCTTATCTCCCTGTAGAAAATTCAAAAATTCTGAAAAATCACGCATATTCCTGAGATATGTACGCAACTTTCATTATTTTAGGCCAGATCCATCTGAGCAACTTAAGTGCCTCGAAAAAATTCGTCATTCCAGACTGTTCTGTTTTTGACAGATTCTGCCTTTTGTTTTGCATTCGCTCTTTTACTGTGTTTGTGTGGATTTCTTTGCTCCACAAAGCATTGGTGGCTGTAGCTAATGTCCAGAAGCTTTGGGATTGATTGTATCATTACAGAATATGAGAATTTTTGATTATGCACTAACCCTCTAATGAGAACTGTCTTGAGTTTGGTGTGAAGGAAGTTTTCAAGGATCAAGCGAGAAGGGTGATATTATGTGATCAAGAAGAGTGAAAAGCCTAAGCTTGGGGATGCCCCCGTGGTTCATCCCAACCATATTCAGAGAGACTCAAGCGTCTAAGCTTGGGGATGCCCAAGGCATCCCCTTCTTCATCAACAAACTTATCAGGTCATCTCTAGTGAAACTATATTTTAATTCTTTCACATCTTATGCGCTTTACTTGGAGCGTCTGTGTGTTTTTATTTTTGTTTTTGTTTGAATAAATTCGGATCCTAGCAATCCTTGTGTGGGAGAGAGACACGCTCCGCTTTTTCATGTGAATACTCATGTTCTTCACTTATATTTGTTGAGTATTCTTAACTAGCTACTGCAGTGCTTTTAGCTCCTGTTTTTCATGCATCTCTTCGAGCTGTTAGCACTTGTTTATAAATACTCTCTTGCTGCATTATATTATCATTTGGAGAGTTTATGTTTAAATAAATTGATTGGTGTTTGTTTGGAAGAAAGAAAATGCTACATGTAGTAGTTGGTATTGGAAAAGACATATGCATTCTTGTAGATCATTGTCTTGTTTCGATTTGATGCTTTGCAATTGTTTTGAGCTCTCAAGTAGATCATGTTTAAGCTCTTGCATCATGTAGTTAAAGCCTAGTAGTGGAGAACTACCGTAGAGCTTGTTGAGACTTGGGATGCATATTTGTTCTCTCTAAGGTCTAGATATTTTCTGGTAAAATGTTTGAGCAACAAGGAAGACAGTGTAGAGTCTTATAATACTTGCAATATGTTTTTATGTGATTCTTGCTGTACCGGTTTATACTTGTGTTTGCTTCAAACAACCTTGCTAGCCTAAACTCTGTACTGAGAGGGAATGCTTCTCGTGCATCCAAAACTTGAGCCAAAACCCATGCCATTTGTGTCCACCATACCTACCTACTATGTGGTATTTCCTGCCATTCCAAGTAAATATTTCATGTGCTACCTTTAAACTATTCAAAACTTTATTACTCCTTATTTGTGTCAATGTTTTATAGCTCATGAGGAAGTATGTGGTGTTTTATCTTTCAATCTTGTCATTTACTTCTGACAGACTTTCACCAATGGACTAGTGGCATATACATCCGCTTATCCAATAATTTGCAAAAAGAGCTGGCAACGGGGTGCCCAGCCCCAATTAATTACAACTTTCATTAATAATTCTCTTCACATGTTTTGCCCTGATTTATCAGTAAGCAACTTAATTTGCAAATAGACACTCCTCCATGGTATGTGAATGTTGGAAGGCACCCGAGGATTCGGTTAGCCATGGCTTGTGTAAGCAAAAGGTTGGGAGGAGTGTCATCTATAAAGAAACTAAAATACATGTGTAAACAAAAGAGAAGAGGGATGATCTACCTTGCTGGTAGAGATAACGTCCTTCATGGGAGCCGCTCTTGAAAGTCTGGTTGACAAGGGGGTTAGAGTGCCCACTACCATTCGTTGACAACAACAAACACCTCTCAAATACTTATTTTGTGCTCTCTATATGCTTTCGAAAACTTAAAAAGCTCTAGCACATGATTTAATCCCTGCTTCCCTCTGCGAAGGGCCTATCTTTTACTTTATGTTGAGTCAGTTTACCTACTCCTTTCTATCTTAGAAGCAAACACTTGTGTCAACTTTGTGTGCATTGATTCTTACATGTTTACTTATTGCACTTGTTATATTGCTTTATGTTGACAACTATCCATGAGATATACATGTTACAAGTTGAAAGCAAATGCTGAAACTTAATCATCCTTTGTGTTGCTTCAATGCCTTTTACTTTGAATCTATTGCTTTATGAGTTACCTCTTATGCAAAACTTTTTGATGCTTGTCTTGAAAGTACTATTCATGAAAAGTTTTTGCTTATATGATTCATTGTTTACTCTTTATCTATTTGTTAGCAAACTATAGATCATTGCTTTGAGTCACTTCATTCATGACATGAGCCTTGCAATATATTGATCAAGATTGTGTGAAAGCATGTCTCCTCAGAAATTATTTGTTGTTATCGTTTTACCTACTCGAGGACGAGTAGAACTAAGCTTGGGGATGCTTGATACGTCTCCAACGTATCCATAATTTCTGCTGTTCCATGCTTATATTATACCATTTGCTACATGTTTTATATACACTTCATATCACTTTTATGCATTTTCTGGGACTAACCTATTAACAAGATGCCACAGTGCCAGTTCCCTGTTTTCTGCTGTTTTTGGTTTCAGAAAGTTACTTCTGGAAATATTCTCGGAATTGCACGAAACAAAAGGCCAAGTCCCTATTTTTCCACACGTACACGGAGTCCGAAGGAGAGACGAAGGAGAGCCACGAGGTGGCCAAACCACCTGGCGCGCGGCAGTGGGCCCACCGCGCCGCCAGGTGGTTTGGGCCCCTCGGGGGTCCGCCGACATCGCCCCTTCGCCTATTTATTCCCCGAGACGTGAAAACCCTAAAACACCGAGCCTTTCATCCAGAACATATTCGCTGCCGCCGCCGTCGTCAACCCTAACTCGGGGGGTTCTGAAGCTCTTCCCGGCACCCTGCCGGAGAGGGGAATCATCACCGGAGGGCTCTACATCGCCATGCCCGCCTCCGGAGTGATGCGTGAGTAGTTCATCCTTGGACTATGGGTCCATAGCAGTAGCTAGATGGTTGTCTTCTCCACTTGTGCCATCATGTTTAGATCTTGTGAGCTGCCTATCATGATCAAGATCATCTTATTGTAATGCTACATGTTGTGTTTGCTGGGATCTGACTTATATTGATACCTATGTGGAGCTGAATATTATATTATCATGTCTATGTCATTTGTGATCTTGCATGCTCTCCGTTACTTGTTGAAGCCTTGGCCAAGTGAATACTTGTGACTCCAAGAGGGGGTATTTATGCATGATAGTTGGGTTCAACCTCTATTTAACCTGGGATAGTGACAGCAAGTTCTAAGGTTGTAGATGTGTTGTTGCCACTAGGGGTAAAACAGCAATGCTTTATTCAAGGATGAATGTATTGTTTACATTACGCACATTACTTAATGCAATTGTCTGTTGCTTGCAACTTAATACTGGAAGGGGTACGGATGTTAACCGGAAAGTGGACTATTTAGGCATAGATGCATGCTGGATAGCGGTCTATGTACTTTGTCGTAATGCCCAAATGAATCTCATAGTAGACACCACAGCTCACACATGCATGTTATATGCACTTATCAATTGTCAATTGCCCAGCTGTAATTTGTTTACCCAGCATGTTAGTTATCTTATTGGAGAGACACCACTAGTGAACTGTGGACCCCGGTCCATTCTTTTACATCTGAAATACAATCTACTGCAATCATTGTTCTCTACTGTTTTATGCAAACAAACATCATTTTCCATTCGATACGTTTAACCCTTTGTTTTCAGCAAGCCGGTGAGATTGACAACCTCACTGTTAAGTTGGGGCAAAGTAATTTGATTGTGTTGTGCAGGTTCCACGTTGGCACCGGAATCCCTGGTGTTGCGCCGCACTACACTCCTTCACCAACACCTTCGAAGCAAACCTCGTTTTCCTACTGGTTCGATTAAACCTTGGTTTCATACTGAGGGAAAACTTGCTGCTGCACTCATCATACCTTCCTCTTGGGGTTCCCAACTGACGTGTGACGTACAAGCAGTTTCTGGTGCTGTTGCCGGGGAGATATTCCCTCGTCAACTTAGCGCTAGCACAGGTCCTTATAAGCCTGATAAAAAGCCTCTTCTTTCTCCTGTTGCTCAGTTAGCAGCTGACCCTCAACCTGAACAGCTACAATAAAGTTCTTGGATCTTCTTCCATTTGCCACCAAGTGGAATAGCTTAGTGTCTGCGTCTCCCTCCTTGATCCAACGCAGCCTAGACCTCTGCCTGGCTAGGGTTCTCTCAAGAGATGACAGTCCAAGCACTGTCATCTTTAAAGTGTTTCTGAGCCACCTTTCCTCTTCTATCAAAACTAGACTCCTCTGCGATGTCAAATCTCAGAATGAGCATGTTGGCCATCGCCAGCTGCAGCTTAATGTTCCCACAGTTTTTTGCCCCCAAGCCTGCAGCTTTGCTGCCGTAGACCTGAAAAGATGATCCAGCCGCTTGAAGGGATCATCAATCCAGGGGTCACAAATCCATGCCTCTTTGACAGCATCCAAAAATCCCGGAAGTTTTGTCCAAAACAGCTCAAACTTGAACCTTTGTTTAGGCCGGAAACCTGCACTAAGAGATAAGTGCAAAGCCGCATGATCAGCAATCGACGCCGCCAACGCTTGCAACATAGCGTCGGGAAAAGCCAAATCCCAGTCAACTGAAACCAGCACTCGATCAATGCGAGGGAGGGTGGGTGACTCTCTGCCATTACTCCAAGTAAACTGCCTTCCGTGCAGATATAAATCCTTGAGCTCATGCGAGCTGACAAACTCCCTGAATCTGCGCATCATACTCCTGTCCAAATTCAGATTGTTTTTATCAGCTGCATTAAGGAGAGGTTGAAATCTCCAATTAGCATCCACGGCCCAGGACAAAGCAATCTCCGTTCAGCCAGTTCGTGCAGAAACTGAACCTTCTCCTCCACTGCCCGTGGACCGTACACTACCGTCATCCACCAGCTGCCATTCCCCACAGAATGAACCTCAGCATTAAGCGAGCAAGAGTCCATCGAGATCGTAGAAAGGTTGATCACCGATGTATCCCACGCCACCAAAATCCCACCTCTAGTTCCAACCTCCGGCAGGTATGCAAAGCCATCAAAAGTCGGCCCCAAACACTGCAGACCACAAAGGTATCGACCATCTCCATCTTTGTCTCTTGAATACAAACCAAATTCACTTTAACCATGGCAACAAACTCCCGAATTGCATCTCTCCTACCAGGAGCATTAAGCCCCCTGGCATTCAAACTGAGTATCTCTGGGGTGTAATCCATCAAGAACCTAGGATCAGCAACACCAATGCGGGCAGGATCACTGCGCCGCAATCCCCCCAGCCCTCGGTCAAGCCCCGAACAGGTTGTAGGCATGGACTTACCAAAGATAGCCGCCATCGTCCTCAGATGCTGCTCCTGCACTGGGGAATCAAACAGACCGCGGAAATCCTGGATCGCAGAGTCATCCACATCCAAGCTTGGTTGAACAATCCCGAGCGCTGTCAGCAATGCGGAATCTGCCACCGAAGGCTTCTTCTGCTTCCTTGACGGCGCCACCGAGCACTGCCCCGCTCCAACTGCCCACGTGACCCACCGAGGGGTAACTAGATCTGGCTCCCTTGGGGGAACAACCGCCTGGATCTCTCGCGGGAGGGGCGGCGCGAGCTTTTTGAGAATCCCCGCACAGAACCGCCGCATTCTCCCCATCGCCGCCTCTTCGCCATTGTCGATTGCAGTACGGGTCTCACGATCCAGAAAATCCCCTGCATCTGCTCGTTGGGCCCGTGGAAAGAAACCAGAGGCTGGATCGATCCGTCCTGCGAGCTCAACTCCAGCTGGGCCTGCGAGCCAAAAATAAAAGTCACCGATTTTATGACCAATTGTTTTGGTCATTGTCAATCTGGTCAGTCCACGTCAGATCCAACGTGGCAGAGATGACGTGGAAAAATTGTGAACAAATGAAATGGCCGTAAATCAGAATCAGCCCAGTCCAGTTCAGCCGTCTAAATGGGCCTAGCCCAATAATTTAGCAAATTTAATATTTTTTCCTCATTAATTTGATAGCAAGATGGGGCGAGGCCTGCAATTTGGCATTTCATTTATGGGCCGTAGCCTTTTTGCGGTCCAACTTTTTTTGGGCCTAGGCCTTTTTGTGGTCCATTTCACTTTCGTTTTCGAGGCTTTGTTTCTTCTTATTTTAAAAGCAGACAAATACTTGCTTGGCTATGGCCTTTTTCAACCCATTTATTTGTCCAACATTAAATATCAGCCTTTTATTGCTCATAAGTGTCCGAGCCCAAGGCCTCTTTAGGGGGCGGGACCCACATGTCAGGTAGCGGGGTGAGATCCATGCATGTATGGTGGGAGTGGGTCCCACATGTCAGTAGCGGGACCCACACGTCAGGTAGGGCGGGTGTGGGACCCACATGTCAGGAGGTTGATGCGGGACCTACTTGTCAGGTCGGGCCTGGTATGGGCTGGTCCACATGTCAGTGCTGGGGGGGCTACTGGGTCCAGGAGGAACCCACATGGTAGGTTGGGCGGGTCCCACATGTCAGGGCTATGTGGGGGCACGCCCATTGGATCCTAGCAGGAGCCACATGTCAAATTGGGCGGGGTATGGGCGGGTCCCACATGTTAGGTCGGGAGTGGGGGCGGGACCCACTGAGTCCCACATGTTGGGGTTATGGACGGGTCCCACATGTTAGGTTGGGCAGGGTATGGGCGTGTCGCACATGTTAGGGCTGTGTGGGGGCGGGTGGTGGCTCTAGTTAATAGTGCCAGAAACAATGCTTGTACGTCACACGTCAGTTGGGAACCCCAAGAGGAAGGTATGATGAGTGCAGCAGTAAGTTTTCCCTCAGTATGAAACCAAGGTTTAATCGACCAGTAGGAAAACGAGGTTTGCTTCGAAGGTGTTGGTGAAGGAGTGTAGTGCGGCGCAACACCAGGGATTCCGGTGCCAACGTGGAACCTGCACAACACAATCAAATTACTTTGCCCCAACTTAACAGTGAGGTTGTCAATCTCACCGGCTTGCTGAAAACAAAGGGTTAAACGTATCGAATGGAAAATGATGTTTGTTTGCATAAAACAGTAGAGAACAATGATTGCAGTAGATTGTATTTCAGATGTAAAAGAATGGACCGGGGTCCACAGTTCACTAGTGGTGTCTCTCCAATAAGATAACTAACATGCTGGGTAAACAAATTACAGCTGGGCAATTGACAATTGATAAGTGCATATAACATGCATGTGTGAGCTGTGGTGTCTACTATGAGATTCATTTGGGCATTACGACAAAGTACATAGACCGCTATCCAGCATGCATCTATGCCTAAATAGTCCACTTTCCGGTTAACATCCGTACCCCTTCCAGTATTAAGTTGCAAGCAACAGACAATTGCATTAAGTAATGTGCGTAATGTAAACAATACATTCATCCTTGAATAAAGCATTGCTGTTTTACCCCTAGTGGCAACAACACATCTACAACCTTAGAACTTGCTGTCACTATCCCAGGTTAAATAGAGGTTGAACCCAACTATCATGCATAAATACCCCCTCTTGGAGTTACAAGTATTCACGTGGCCAAGGCTTCAACAAGTAACGGAGAGCATGCAAGATCACAAATGACATAGACATGATAATATAATATTCAGCTCCACATAGGTATCAATATAAGTCAGATCCCAGCAAACACAACATGTAGCATTACAATAAGATGATCTTGATCATGATAGGCAGCTCACAAGATCTAAACATGATGGCACAAGTGGAGAAGACAACCATCTAGCTACTGCTATGGACCCATAGTCCAAGGATGAACTACTCACGCATCACTCCGGAGGCGGGCATGGCGATGTAGAGCCCTCCGGTGATGATTCCCCTCTCCGGCAGGGTGCCGGGAAGAGCTTCAGAACCCCCCGAGTTAGGGTTGACGACGGCGGCGGCAGCGAATATGTTCTGGATGAAAGGCTCGGTGTTTTAGGGTTTTCACGTCTCGGGGAATAAATAGGCGAAGGGGCGATGTCGGCGGACCCCCGAGGGGCCCAAACCACCAGGCGCGGCTGGGCCCACTGCCGCGCCAGGTGGTTTGGCCACCTCGTGGCTCTTCGTCTCTCCTTCGGACTCCGTGTACGTGCTGGAAAAATAGGGACTGGCCTTTTGTTTCGTGCAATTCCGAGAATATTTCCAGAAGTAACTTTCTGAAACCAAAAACAGCAGAAAACAGGGAACTGGCACTGTGGCATCTTGTTAATAGGTTAGTCCCAGAAAATGCATAAAAGTGATACGAAGTGTATATAAAACATGTAGCAAATGGTATAATATAAGCATGGAACAGCAGAAATTATGGATACGTTGGAGACGTATCAAGCATCCCCAAGCTTAGTTCTACTCGTCCTCGAGTAGGTAAAACGATAACAACAAATAATTTCTGAGGAGACATGCTTTCACACAATCTTGATCAATATATTGCAAGGCTCATGTCATGAATGAAGTGACTCAAAGCAATGATCTATAGTTTGCTAACAAATAGATAAAGAGTAAACAATGAATCATATAAGCAAAAACTTTTCATGAATAGTACTTTCAAGACAAGCATCAAAAAGTTTTGCATAAGAGGTAACTCATAAAGCAATAGATTCAAAGTAAAAGGCATTGAAGCAACACAAAGGATGATTAAGTTTCAGCATTTGCTTTCAACTTGTAACATGTATATCTCATGGATAGTTGTCAACATAAAGCAATATAACAAGTGCAATAAGTAAATATGTAAGAATCAATGCACACAAAGTTGACACAAGTGTTTGCTTCTAAGATAGAAAGGAGTAGGTAAACTGACTCAACATAAAGTAAAAGATAGGCCCTTCGCAGAGGGAAGCAGGGATTAAATCATGTGCTAGAGCTTTTTAAGTTTTCGAAAGCATATAGAGAGCACAAAATAAGTATTTGAGAGGTGTTTGTTGTTGTCAACGAATGGTAGTGGGCACTCTAACCCCCTTGTCAACCAGACTTTCAAAGAGCGGCTCCCATGAAGGACGTTATTCTACCAGCAAGGTAGATCATCCCTCTTCTCTTTTGTTTACACATGTATTTTAGTTTCTTTATAGATGACACTCCTCCCAACCTTTTGCTTACACAAGCCATGGCTAACCGAATCCTCGGGTGCCTTCCAACATTCACATACCATGGAGGAGTGTCTATTGCAAAATTAAGTTGCTTACTGATAAATCAGGGCAAAACATGTGAAGAGAATTATTAATGAAAGTTGTAATTAATTGGGGCTGGGCACCCCGTTGCCAGCTCTTTTTGCAAATTATTGGATAAGCGGATGTATATGCCACTAGTCCAGGTGAAAGTCTGTCAGAAGTAAATGACAAGATTGAAAGATAAAACACCACATACTTCCTCATGAGCTATAAAACATTGACACAAATAAGGAGTAATAAAGTTTTGAATAGTTTAAAGGTAGCACATGAAATATTTACTTGGAATGGCAGGAAATACCACATAGTAGGTAGGTATGGTGGACACAAATGGCATGGGTTTTGGCTCAAGTTTTGGATGCACGAGAAGCATTCCCTCTCAGTACAGAGTTTAGGCTAGCAAGGTTGTTTGAAGCAAACACAAGTATAAACCGGTACAGCAAGAATCACATAAAAACATATTGCAAGTATTATAAGACTCTACACTGTCTTCCTTGTTGCTCAAACATTTTACCAGAAAATATCTAGACCTTAGAGAGAACAAATATGCATCCCAAGTCTCAACAAGCTCTACGGTAGTTCTCCACTACTAGGCTTTAACTACATGATGCAAGAGCTTAAACATGATCTACTTGAGAGCTCAAAACAATTGCAAAGCATCAAATCAAAACAAGACAATGATCTACAAGAATGCATATGTCTTTTCCAATACCAACTACTACATGTAGCATTTTCTTTCTTCCAAACA
This sequence comes from Poa pratensis, assembly GCA_947311845.1. Taxonomy (NCBI): domain Eukaryota; kingdom Viridiplantae; phylum Streptophyta; class Magnoliopsida; order Poales; family Poaceae; genus Poa; species Poa pratensis. The sequence continues at coordinate 100,872,508 of CAMZMU010000063.1, forward strand.
AACACCAATAATTTATTTAAACATAAACTCTCCAAATGATAATATAATGCAGCAAGAGAGTATTTATAAACAAGTGCTAACAGCTCGAAGAGATGCATGAAAAACAGGAGCTAAAAGCACTGCAGTAGCTAGTTAAGAATACTCAACAAATATAAGTGAAGAACATGAGTATTCACATGAAAAAGCGGAGCGTGTCTCTCTCCCACACAAGGATTGCTAGGATCCGAATTTATTCAAACAAAAACAAAAATAAAAACACACAGACGCTCCAAGTAAAGCGCATAAGATGTGAAAGAATTAAAATATAGTTTCACTAGAGATGACCTGATAAGTTTGTTGATGAAGAAGGGGATGCCTTGGGCATCCCCAAGCTTAGACGCTTGAGTCTCTCTGAATATGGTTGGGATGAACCACGGGGGCATCCCCAAGCTTAGGCTTTTCACTCTTCTTGATCACATAATATCACCCTTCTCGCTTGATCCTTGAAAACTTCCTTCACACCAAACTCAAGACAGTTCTCATTAGAGGGTTAGTGCATAATCAAAAATTCTCATATTCTGTAATGATACAATCAATCCCAAAGCTTCTGGACATTAGCTACAGCCACCAATGCTTTGTGGAGCAAAGAAATCCACACAAACACAGTAAAAGAGCGAATGCAAAACAAAAGGCAGAATCTGTCAAAAACAGAACAGTCTGGAATGACGAATTTTTTCGAGGCACTTAAGTTGCTCAGATGGATCTGGCCTAAAATAATGAAAGTTGCGTACATATCTCAGGAATATGCGTGATTTTCTCAGAATTTTTTGAATTTTCTACAGGGAGATAAGCTCAAATCCGTGACAGCTAAAAATCTGTCACTGCGCAGAAATCCAAATCTTGCATCAACTTTCAATATAGAACTTTACTTGGCACAACATTGCGATAAAATAAAGATACAAAGGAGTTGCTACAGAAGTAACAAAACTCCTTGACTCAAAGAAAACAAAAATAACAGCAAATAAAAACGATGGGTTGTCTCCCATAAGCGCTTTTCTTTAACGCCTTTCAGCTAGGCGCAGAAAGTGAAAATCAAGTGTTGTCAAGTGGAGGAGCATTGACATCAATACCAAGGGCCATGCCTACCTCTCTTACCCTTAGACTTACTCTTTGGTTTGGGGAATACATGGCCGCACCTTGGTGTGGAGGTAAGATTCAGAGTGCCTTTTCCCACATCTATGGTTGCTCCCATTAATTTGAGCAGAGATCTTCCAAGTGTAATTTGTCCTGTCCCTGCACATTCAATAACAAGATAATCAGTGGACACCGTTCTCCCAAGAAAGGTTGTAAACACACCCTCAGCTATCCCCTCGGGAAATATAACAGAGTTATCAGTAAGAGTTATTCCTTCTCCTCCTTCAGCAAGTCCCCAAAGATTCAAAGTTTCATAAATGCTTTTAGGCATAAGGCAAAACTCAGACATAATATCACAACGAGCATAAAAGGTTTCACCACAAATAGCAACCTTTACCGTAGGGACCCACATCGAAGGTTCAAAATTTGTTGGAACATAGTCAAAATATTCCCGAATTTGATTATAGCCGTCCTTTAAACAAGATATATGTGTCTCAAGAGTGTTTAATCTAGCATGGATGCTAACAAGGGCCGAATCAAATTTATTAGTTGAGCTAGAAGTTGCAATCAACTTTTTTATGGCATTAAAAGCTTGGTCCCCATCACAGTGAAGGAAATCTCCTCCCACAATAGCATCTAAAGCATATCTATAACAAAGGGCTAGACCAAAGTAGAAGCTAGTGAGAAGCAAACTTAAAGTCATTTTAGGATCAGTTTTACCAAAGGAATCATTAATTCTAGACCAAGCTTCTTTAAAATTCTCCTCACTCCCTTGTTTAAAAGTGAAGATCAATTCCTCAGGTGACATAGCAACAGGCATGGAACAAGACATGATGGTGACAAGAGACAAAACAAAACCGAAATAAACAAGTAACTAATTTTTTTGTGTTTTTGATATAAAGAAGCAAACAAGACTAAATAAAAATAAACTAAGCAAGACAAATAACAAAGTAAAGAGATTGGGTGTGAGAGACTCCCCTTGCAGAAGCAATTCGGTTTTCCCCGGCAACGGCGCCAGAAAACGTGTTGGTGGCTCTAAGTTAATAGTGCCAGAAACAATGCTTGTACGTCACACGTCAGTTGGGAACCCCAAGAGGAAGGTATGATGAGTGCAGCAGTAAGTTTTCCCTCAGTATGAAACCAAGGTTTAATCGACCAGTAGGAAAACGAGGTTTGCTTCGAAGGTGTTGGTGAAGGAGTGTAGTGCGGCGCAACACCAGGGATTCCGGTGCCAACGTGGAACCTGCACAACACAACCAAATTACTTTGCCCCAACTTAACAGTGAGGTTGTCAATCTCACCGGCTTGCTGAAAACAAAGGGTTAAACGTATCGAATGGAAAATGATGTTTGTTTGCATAAAACAGTAGAGAACAATGATTGCAGTAGATTGTATTTCAGATGTAAAAGAATGGACCGGGGTCCACAGTTCACTAGTGGTGTCTCTCCAATAAGATAACTAACATGCTGGGTAAACAAATTACAGCTGGGCAATTGACAATTGATAAGTGCATATAACATGCATGTGTGAGCTGTGGTGTCTACTATGAGATTCATTTGGGCATTACGACAAAGTACATAGACCGCTATCCAGCATGCATCTATGCCTAAATAGTCCACTTTCCGGTTAACATCCGTACCCCTTCCAGTATTAAGTTGCAAGCAACAGACAATTGCATTAAGTAATGTGCGTAATGTAAACAATACATTCATCCTTGAATAAAGCATTGCTGTTTTACCCCTAGTGGCAACAACACATCTACAACCTTAGAACTTGCTGTCACTATCCCAGGTTAAATAGAGGTTGAACCCAACTATCATGCATAAATACCCCCTCTTGGAGTTACAAGTATTCACGTGGCCAAGGCTTCAACAAGTAACGGAGAGCATGCAAGATCACAAATGACATAGACATGATAATATAATATTCAGCTCCACATAGGTATCAATATAAGTCAGATCCCAGCAAACACAACATGTAGCATTACAATAAGATGATCTTGATCATGATAGGCAGCTCACAAGATCTAAACATGATGGCACAAGTGGAGAAGACAACCATCTAGCTACTGCTATGGACCCATAGTCCAAGGATGAACTACTCACGCATCACTCCGGAGGCGGGCATGGCGATGTAGAGCCCTCCGGTGATGATTCCCCTCTCCGGCAGGGTGCCGGGAAGAGCTTCAGAACCCCCCGAGTTAGGGTTGACGACGGCGGCGGCAGCGAATATGTTCTGGATGAAAGGCTCGGTGTTTTAGGGTTTTCACGTCTCGGGGAATAAATAGGCGAAGGGGCGATGTCGGCGGACCCCCGAGGGGCCCAAACCACCAGGCGCGGCTGGGCCCACTGCCGCGCCACCTGGTGGTTTGGCCACCTCGTGGCTCTTCGTCTCTCCTTCGGACTCCGTGTACGTGCTGGAAAAATAGGGACCTGGCCTTTTGTTTCGTGCAATTCCGAGAATATTTCCAGAAGTAACTTTCTGAAACCAAAAACAGCAGAAAACAGGGAACTGGCACTGTGGCATCTTGTTAATAGGTTAGTCCCAGAAAATGCATAAAAGTGATACGAAGTGTATATAAAACATGTAGCAAATGGTATAATATAAGCATGGAACAGCAGAAATTATGGATACGTTGGAGACGTATCAGCGGGTCCCGCATGTTAGGGTTGTGTGGGGGTCAGGTCCCACATGTCAAGGTTGTGTGGGGGTCGGGTCCCACATATCAGGGCTGGGTGACACGTATGCGAAAATGACACTAACACAAGGCAAGACTGCTGAGTTGGCTGTCCAGTCAGAGTGACACATAAGCAAACATTGAAGGGGTTCGCAGCAGAAAACAAAAAATTCCTAACTAACAAACGTAAAAACTAAGCCAAGGATCTATCTATTAGTAATGCGATAACGGAGGAGATATCGATGACATACCCTTGTAGACCGATAAGCGGGAAATACGCTCCCGCACAAGCGTTGCTGAAGTAGACGACGTAGCCGACCTCGAGGTCATGAAGAACTTGGCGCGACGAAGATGAAGACGGCGCGACGATGACGCCCCGGCGCCTCAAGTGTGGCGCCTCCGAGTATTCGCACACGTGCGGAGCTTGACGACGACTCCCGGGCTCTCCGATCCAGCCGAGATAGCGGAAGTAGAACTTTTGGGTGGAATCCCGCAGCACGACGGCGTATTGCGGTATAGATTTCTCACGCGCGCGCTGTCCTTCGAGGTACCACGCACTACGAGAGGTGGAGAGTGGGAGAGGAGGCGGGCGGAGGGAGCACCTGTCCGTTTAATCCAATTAATATGCCTTTCTTTATATAGGGGGGAGGGATTTGCCAATGCCCTTAGCTCCCCATGTGGGACTAAACAAAAAGGAGAGGGAGGGGGGTGTGGTGCGTCGGCCACCTTGGCTGTGGTGGCCATGGGCCCCATGCGCCTGGCCCACCCGCCCCTTCTCTTAGGTGGTGCGGCCCCACACGGGCCAACCCCTTTGGGGTTTGGCCCATTTAAGTGGGCTGCCCATTTTTTTCCTTTTTAATTAATATAATATATATAATTCATAATTAATATATTTGCATATTATTTAATCTCCCGTGACTCCATGACAATTCCCGAACCACTCCGAACTTCCTTCGGACTTCCTCGGAACCCTTCCGATTCCACCGAAACCTTTCTGGTTCATTTTCTCTCTCTTTTTCTATTATTCTGATAATTCCAAAACGATCTTCAAGCGTCGTCAAGACCTTAAGTGTGTTACCCTACGGTTCGAGAATACTCCAGACATGGTCGAGACCCCTCGCTCGCCAATGACCATCAGGGAGACCTGGATGGCTATGACGGTCTCTGTGCATTCGACGAATATCGTCGTTGAACCATAAACATGATATTCATTCCTTTTGTTCCTTCGATACTACCCTTGTCCGAGATATGATCGTGAACATCCTATGCTTTGTTTTATCTCGTTACCGACAAGGACTACTTAACTCGTTCTGTGATATTACATCCCCATGACCTAGTCATACGCTGCGCAACTTTATAGATGTAATCTCACCGAGTGGGCCCAGAGTATCTTTCCATCACGTGGATGAACAAATCCCAATCTTAATCCATACGCCTCAACGTACCCTTTTGTAATACCCAAGATACACCTTTTTAGTCACCCATTTATGGACTGACGATTGATGCACTCAAAGCATCCTCCAGAGGCAGCAATTAATACGATCTCACAGTTGATGCATGTAAAATGCATACATGAACTTTTCACTTTAATTGCTTATATTCCAATCATATTTGCATCATATAAGGGTTATATCAATGTTTTATCATGATTTTGGAAATATCTTAATGATTTCCTATTTTTATGGAATTAACCCTGCACAGGCAGAAAACCCTAGTTTTGTATTTTAATGTTTCAGGGACCCAAACGTCAACGAAATCACCTGGAAATTTACGGGCGTCAATATTTGGAAGGAAGAAGGACTATGGAAAAAGGAAGCGAGCAAACGGAGGCCCGAGGGCCAAACGAGCAGGGCCCACGCGGCCACAGTACCAGGCCACGTGGGACCCACCCGTTCGGGCCTCGTGGCTCCGTTGCCGTCGATCTTCGCTCCACCGCCTTCGTCTTGACCTAAAAACGCCTATAAAAAAGGTCCCACGACGTTCTCTGGAAGGAGCGCCGCACAAACACAGAAACACCGAAACGGAGATTAGGAGCTGCAAATTGGAGGGGGAAAACAACGGCGGGGCGCTGCCGGCGTGGTCTCCACCTTCTCCATCGACTTCTCCACCGTCTCCATGATGAAGAGGGAGTAGTCCACCTCTGGACTGTGGGTTTGTGGAAGTAACTTATGTATCTCTCCTCTCTTGAGCTTCACTAATTAGCACCGTATGAGCTGCTGAACATGATTACGGTCACCGTTGTAATACCTTTGTGGTGGATCTTTATGAGTTAATATATGTTTGAGATTGCAATGTTTGTTTCAGTTATGAGTATAGATGCATATTATGTACCCCGTTCTTGTCTACTTGTTTTGATCAAGCATGTTTATGAGAGCGTGTGTGGGGGAACGTGTGCATTAGTTGGAGTAACGGGGGTGGCTAGTGCAGTGAACGTGAGAGAAAGTTCTGCGATCCACTTTGGTATCTTTACCTTACTTTGTTACCTCACTAGGGATAAACTAAAATACCATGCTACCGAGGATGTGGGCGTGACCATTGCCACTACTCCATGACTAGATCTAGCATGTTCTTATTTTCACTTCATGTCATGATACTTAATGCTATACTCTGAGTTATCTTAATTACTAAGGTGTTATGATTTAGTTCGCATCTTGGTGGAGTATAAGAGAGGTTAATAACCAAAAGATCTCTATGTTAGGACGTGATGCCCATATATCTAAGTAACTTGTTATCAAACCCTGTGTTGCAATCTCATATGTTAACTTTGTGTGTTCCATTGTCTACCACTTTATAAAGAGAGAGTGCATTTGTGAAACCATGAACCCTAGTCCATTTTTAATCATAAGAAACACCTTTCCAACACCATATACCACTTTTCTATTTTCAGCCATCATTAAAGCCGAAAATACAAAAATACTTTTCATCTTGCATACATCATTCAAAAACCCAAAAAATATCATTTATCATTGCATCCACCATCATTGCATATTTATTTCCTGTTTGCATTGCATAAATATCCTGATATCATTCTTACACCTTGTGCTTGACAACCACAGGTGAGGTTGAGGACCAAACATCTAACCTTGTTTTGCAGGTAACCAAAAGAAGGATAAGAAGATAAATCTACCACTTCAGATTCTCCGAGAGTTCGATATTAAACCCTCGAGTCACCCCTCGTGGGGAAAACTGTCTTCCACTTTACTATACACTCTGCACTTGGAGTCTCAACCTAAATCCCGTTTATTTGTGCAGGCATTAAGACTTGCTCATTGGGTATCAAGACGTTTTCTGGCGCCGTTGCCGGGGAATCGTAGCTGAGAGATTTATCCAAGGGTGTGCATCATCGCATTCATCTCACAACAAAGTCAACGTCACTAACTTGTGCTAACACCTAAGCTTGGGGAGGTTGCACCTACGTGAGCACCATCTTATCCATCTTTACTTACAAAGCAATTTATTTGTTTTGTTAGTGTCATTGCATATCATATCATATTTATTTCAGTTTTGCATAAAAAATTAAAAATACCAAAAAAACTTGCTAAAATGGAGAAACGAACCTTTTGGCCATTTAGTGTTAAGAACTTTCCCCAAGATATGAATATTCCTGTTGAGAAATGTGTTGTAGATCCTAATATCATGAAAGTGATTTATGAACACCGTTTTTATGGGAAACCTAAAGAAGATCCCATACCACATCTTAAGAAGTTTGATGAAAGGTGCAAAATGTTAAACTTGAGCCATGCTAATGTTAAAATTAAGCTTTTTCCTTACTCCCTAGGTGGAAAAGCCTTAGATTGGATATTAAGATGGCCACCTGGAAATTTTAGCACTTGGTTTAATTTAAAAGCTGCTTTTGTTGAAAGATTTTGTTCCATTGAAAAGATTTGTAACCTAAGACAAGTACTTATCACCTTTAAACAAGAAGAGGATGAACCCCTAGTGAAAACATGGGAAAGGTTTAGAGGCATAGCTTTTGGAATGTTAAAATTAAGCTTTTCCTTACTCCCTAGGTGGAAAAGGCTTAGATTGGATATTAAGATGGCCACCTGGAAATTTTAGCACTTGGTTTAATTTAAAAGCTGCTTTTGTTGAAAGATTTTGTTCCATTGAAAAGATTTGTAACCTAAGACAAGTACTTATCACCTTTAAACAAGAAGAGGATGAACCCCTAGTGAAAACATGGAAAGGTTTATAGAGGTTTGACTGAAGCCTCTAGGGTCTTTTTGGATAATGAATGTGAGGATTCCTTCATGAATACTGCTGCTAATGATACTCACTATTTACTTGATGGCTTGCTTTTGGAAGTAAGAATTAAAGAAAGTTTAGAAAAAGCCCAAGTACCTGAAGATGTCTTTGATGACCGTTATGAAATATTCAACCTATACAATAGGGAAAAGAAAGTTGAGGAAGTTAAAATGCTTAATGAAGTCAAGGATCCTTTGCTTGACTTAGAAAATTGTAGCTTGCATGAATTAATATCTATCTTACAAAAATTTGCAAGTGATCCTTCCATCAACACTAACCAAGCAGGTTTTGGTTCTTATATTGCTAATCATGTCTTGAAAGAAAAGATTGCTAGGTACAACCAAGAGGCTATGATACCACCTAAGCTTGGGGATATGTGGATACCTAAGGTACTAGTAACTATTGGAAAAGAGACACACCATGCCATACTTGATCTAGGATCTAGTGTCTCTGTTTTATCTAAAGAACTATATGAAGTGCTTGAATTGAAAAATCTTGAAAAATGCTCTATTGAACTAGCACTTGCTGATGACTCTATTAAACATGCTTTGGGAAAAGTAAGTGATGTTATGGTAGAGTTACATATGACTTTTGTGCCTGTGGATTTTCTAATCATGGATATGGGGAATAAAACCTCTAGTCCTATTATTCTTGGAAGACCTTTTCTTCGTACCACAGGTGCTATCATTGATTCAAAGGAAGGGAATGTAAAGTTTCAGTTTCCACACAAGAAGTGCATGGAACACTTTCCAAGGAAGAGGGAACCACCAAAGTTCAAGCTCCCTCATGAGCTTCGTCCACAATAAAACAACAAGTAAGAAGCCTAGCTATATGGCTATAAAGAAAGCGCTTTGCGGGAGGCAACCCGGTTATTTTGTGTGTGATTTTTCTTTGTGTCCTCTTGCTGTAACAAGAGATTTTGTGTCTAGTTAGGTTCTGGAGTTTTAATAAAGTGCCAAGTTTTACCCTTTTTGGTTTGAAAAAGTTGCTTATAGCGTTCGGAGATTTTATTCCTGCACGAGTCAGTGCACGGTATGATTTTTAATTCTTATTCTGTAACTCCGAATGAGCTCATATTTGAACTGTAGTTGCAACTTTTCATCCTCTGTATGCATGAATTTTTCGGAATTTTTCGAGAAAGTTTGGTAGGGTAGAAAAATACGTTTTGCTGCTGCTGTTTTTCTGGACAGATTCTGTCCCATTTTGTTTGATGCATGCTTTGAGCTTTTAAGTTGAATCTTTTTGATCCAATTGAGTTTATGAGTAGGCATACAACATTATACACTTTCTGGACATGTCATATGAATTTTTGTTCAAGGATTATATGCAGCAAGGAACCTATTTGTTTATCACTATTAATGCACCCCACAGAAAAGAGATGGGAGAAACGGTGTTTTGAAGTTTTTTCACAGGGATTGGAGGAGATGCACCAAGAGCTATCCAAGGATGGTGAAGACCATAAGCTTGGGGATGTGAAGACAACCCCGCTGGACCTACACACTCTCGGTTTGCACACGTCCAACTTCTGTTTTTCGATCGAAACACTTTATCGCATAAACTTGGAGCGTCGTTTTTTGTTTTTGTTTGAGTCTTGAGAGACCACCACACTATCAATTATATATGAGAGAGCTACTGGAAATATGGGTTGAAATATGTTGGATGCTTTTATAAGATTGGGAAAAGGGATGTTTGACTTGATTTTTAATGATACATATAGTTGCATGATTCATGAGCTTGTTTATGAGTAATAGTTTGCAAATTCTTTTTGTAGAGCTATCACTTATTCATGTTTTGGTGCTGATTGTTATTTACTTGGTTTAACATGGATTAGTTAGTTCTATGGACACTCATGCATGCATCTAGATGGTCAACTTTCTCCCTTTTGCTAGCCCAAAAACTCCAACAAGCAAAAACTTGTTTCCAACACCTTCAACCAAAGTTATTCCAGTGAGTCCACCATATCTACCTATTGGCTTTATGCTATTCCGAGTATGTTTATCATGTTTTGTGTTATCTATACCTCTGAATGAAAATGTTTATGTTATTGATTGCAATGGAAAAATTGGTTATATAGCTCTCACGAACTTGATGCACATTTTCTATCATTGCATAATAAAACATGACCCATTGTGATTAAGATTATGATGCTAGTGGCTTGATAAATGTTCGAGGTTGGAGTTAGCCCATATGTGCTGTCACATGCAAAGCTTTCAACATGCTCTTCATCTCATTTAGTTGATATCATGTACTTTTGTTATGGATGCTATCATGGTGAAATGAGGTGGAAATGAAGTAGTTAAATGAGTTTGTATAAATGGTTAGAGAGACGCCTGGGCCGCTAATCTAAGCCATGCATCATTCATGGTGGAAATTTACTTACATACTATGGTGAATTTCTGACACACCTTGCAATAAAAAACTATTCCAATGGTAAATAAAAAGGGTGTTGAGATTTTCATTTGTTTGTTTGTCTTGTCATTTTGATATGGGCTTGTTCCATATCTGGGACAAGAGGTACCCCAGTTGACGCTCTTGATGATACTATTATTACTTACAATGATATATAACTTGAACTTGCTTTGTTTCCTAAGTTGAGTAATCATGGTGTAGGTACTTGTATTCAAGGGGCATGAGACATCCAACCTTTACTTTGTCAAGCACACTACTCATATTTGCTTTCACTTTAACCTTAATCATTCAAGATGCTATGATAGGGGCAATGAGAGCTTGACACCAATGAATACCTTATTGCAATCATTAACTTAAGTAGAAGAGTTTGGAAGTTGGATGAAACTTATGCATGCTTTACCTCTACTCACATATACATCTTTCCAAAGTGTACACCTATCATATTCAGATTTTCATCTACACTCTATGACCATTGTAGGATGTTCTACTTATCATTATGCATACATGTGTTCCATATTACTTGCTACTATGTTACACTTTGTGAACTATCAATGAACATCCTTGTCTTGAATACTTGATATCACTTCATAAACTATTTGCATATTGCTACTCCTTTGAAGAATGAATCATTTGACTATATGTAGCAATAGTAATCATCTTTGATATCCATTGTTAAGTATTAAATTGCAAAGTCCATGTTAGTTTTATCATCTTCATACTCGAGGACGAGCATGGATTAAGCTTGGGGATGTTGATGCATGTAAAATGCATACATGAACTTTGCACTTTAATTGCTTATATTCCAATCATATTTGCATCATATAAGGGTTATATCAATGTTTTATCATGATTTTGGGAATATCTTAATGATTTCCTATTTTTATGGAATTAACCCTGCACAGGCAGAAAACCCTAGTTTTGTATTTTAATGTTTCAGGGACCCAAACGTCAACGAAATCACCTGGAAATTTACGGGCGTCAATATTTGGAAGGAAGAAGGACTACGGAAAAAGGAAGCGAGCAAACGGAGGCCCGAGGGCCAAACGGCAGGCCCACGCGGCCAGTACCAGGCCGCGTGGGACCCACCCGTTGGGCCTCGTGGCTCCGTTGCCGTCGATCTTCGCTCCACCGCCTTCGTCTTGACCTAAAAACGCCTATAAAAAAGGTCCCCCGACGTTCTCTGGAAGGAGCGCCGCACAAACACAGAAACACCGAAACGGAGATCAGGAGCTGCAGATTGGAGGGGGAAAACTCCGGCGGGGCGCTGCCGGCGTGGTCTCCATCTTCTCCATCGACTTCTCCACCGTCTCCATGATGAAGAGGGAGTAGTCCACCTCTGGACTATGGGTTTGTGGAAGTAACTTATGTATCTCTCCTCTCTTGAGCTTCACTAATTAGCACCGTATGAGCTGCTGAACATGATTACGGTCACCGTTGTAATACCTTTGTGGTGGATCTTTATGAGTTAATATATGTTTGAGATTGCAATGTTTGTTTCAGTTATGAGTATAGATGCATATTATGTACCCCGTTCTTGTCTACTTGTTTTGATCAAGCATGTTTATGAGAGCGTGTGTGGGGGAACGTGTGCATTAGTTGGAGTAACGGGGGTGGCTAGTGCAGTGAACGTGAGAGAAAGTTCTGCGATCCACTTTGGTATCTTTACCTTACTTTGTTACCTCACTAGGGATAAACTAAAATACCATGCTACCGGGGATGTGGGCGTGACCATTGCCACTACTCCATGACTAGATCTAGCATGTTCTTATTTTCACTTCATGTCATGATACTTAATGCTATACTCTGAGTTATCTTAATTACTGAGGTGTTATGATTTAGTTCGCATCTTGGTGGAGTATAAGAGAGGTTAATAACCAAAAGATCTCTATGTTAGGACGTGATGCCCATATATCTAAGTAACTTGTTATCAAACCCTGTGTTGCAATCTCATATGTTAACTTTGTGTGTTCCATTGTCTACCACTTTATAAAGAGAGAGTGCATTTGTGAAACCATGAACCCCAGTCCATTTTTAATCATAAGAAACACCTTTCCAACACCATATACCACTTTTCTATTTTCAGCCATCATTAAATCCGAAAATACAAAAATACTTTTCATCTTGCATACATCATTCAAAAACCCAAAAATATCATTTATCATTGCATCCACCATCATTGCATATTTATTTCTTGTTTGCATTGCATAACTATCCTGATATCATTCTTACACCTTGTGCTTGACAACCACAGGTGAGGTTGAGGACCAAAACATCTAACCTTGTTTTGTAGGTAACCAAAAGAAGGATAAGAAGATAAATCTACCACTTCAGATTCCCCGAGAGTTCGATATTAAACCCTCGAGTCACCCCTCGTGGGGAAAACTGTCTTCCACTTACTATACACTCTGCACTTGGAGTCTCAACCTAAATCCCGTTTATTTGTGCAGGCATCAAGACTTGCTCATTGGGTATCAATAGTCTGAGGAATAAGCTACCTTATTACTTTCCTATTGCATCAATGAACTATGTGACACGATCCTTATGCAATACTTTGGTGGGTATGCCCATCATTTTGTTCCACTAATAAAATGACCTCATCATCAACTATATAAATATCCATGATCGGGAATTCTCGATCATCAGTTGACTAATGAACTAGTTTATATATAGAGACTAACTAGGGACTCTGGTTTGTTTACATACCACACGTGTATTAATAATTCTGATTAATATAGTTATAGCATGGTATAAAACTTATTATAAACTTAATGAGATAATGCGATAAATACTTAATATTTATTTGCCTCTAGGGCATATCTCCTTCAAACATGACACGTAAAACTGACACATGGGTGAGACTGCTGAGTTGGCTGTCAAATCATGCAAATGACTATTTAAATTGGTCATAATCGGCTAGAAAAAATTGTCTTAGGATATTGTTATTTGCATTATGACCAATCCATGTAGGGTGACTATGACTTTTTGACAGATTTGGTGGTTATATTTTTTGTTTTGGACCCTCACAAATAGCGTATGACCAAATGGTCCAAAATGGTCATAGATCTATGACTAATATTTTGAGGGTCACTATGAAAAGGTCATAAGATAGCATATTTCTTATAGTGTGTCTTCATTAAGGAGGAGTCAACGGGCAGCGGCGGGGATGCGGGGTGCCCTGACCCACGAGAGGTGCAACGGGAGCTCGAGCACGTGGAAGCTAGAATGTGTGCGGTCGTGGCTGATACGTCTCCAACGTATCCATAATTTCTGCTGTTCCATGCTTATATTATACCATTTGCTACATGTTTTGTATACACTTCGTATCACTTTTATGCATTTTCTGGGACTAACCTATTAACAAGATGCCACAGTGCCAGTTCCCTGTTTTCTGCTGTTTTTGGTTTCAGAAAGTTACTTCTGGAAATATTCTCGGAATTGCACGAAACAAAAGGCCAGGTCCCTATTTTTCCAGCACGTACACGGAGTCCGAAGGAGAGACGAAGGAGAGCCACGAGGTGGCCAAACCACAGGCCGGCGCGGCAGTGGGCCCAACCGCGCCACCTGGTGGTTTGGGCCCCTCGGGCCTCCACCGACGCCGCCCCTTCGCCTATATATTGCCCCCGAGGCGTAAACCCTAAAAAACCAAGTCATATTTCCAGAAGAGTTCCGCAGCGCCGCCGCCATCGACGACAAGTTTCGGGGGACAGAATCTCTGTTCCGGCACGCCGTCGGGACGGGGAATTGCCCCCGGAGTCATCTCCATCGACACCACCGCCATCTTCATCGCCGCTGCTGACTCCCATGATGAGGAGGGAGTAGTTCTCCCCCGAGGCTGAGGGCTCTACCGGTAGCTATGTGGTTCATCTCTCTCTCCCATGGTGTGATCTTTATGTGATCATGAGCTTTGTAATCTAGTTGAACAAGTAGATGTTACTCTTTATCTATTATGCACTCTAGAGGTTACTTTAATACGAACTCCGGTACTCTCCACGGTGTAAAGGTGACAGTGTGTGCACCGTGTGTGATTCCTTTATGACGTTGTGGCGCTTGTTTACTCATGCTTGAGGTGTGCTTTTGTAGCCCTACACAATGAATGGTGTTTGTTATCCAACAAGAGAGTGTTTAAGAGTAGATTTTATTTATTCAGTTATGAGATCATTGTTGAGAGTGACCACTAGTGAAAGTATGATCCCTAGGCCTTGTTTCTAAGCATTGAAACACCGTTTACATCAAGTTCTGCTACATGTTTGCTTGCTGCCATCTTTATTTCAGATTGCAGTTACTACTTATAATCATCCCTATCACTTGTATTTCACTATCTCTTCGCCGAACTAGTGCACCTATACATCTGACAAGTGTATTGGGTGTGTTGGGGACACAAGAGACTTCTTGTATCTTAATTGCAGGGTTGCTTGAGAGGAATATCTTTGACCTCTACCTCCCTGAGTTCGATAAACCTTGGGTGATTCACTTAAGGGAAACTTGCTACTGTTCTACAAACCTCTGCTATTGGAGGCCCCACACTGTCTACAAGAATAGAAGCACACGTAGACATCAAGCTATTTTTTGGCGCCGTTGCCGGGGAGGTAAGCGTTGGAAGGTATCTCCTTTAGATTCTGCAATTATTTCTTTTTGTTTCTTGTTTTTATTTTCACTAGTTAGGCTTAATGGAAAACAACAACAAAATTAGAGATCTTTATGAACTTTATATTGAATTAGGACATGATGCTTTTGAGGAGAAAATTAAAAAACCTATGGAGGCTTGTTTGCATGATGGTAGCAATGGTATTACTATAAATTCTTTGAACACCATTATTGCCAATGCTATGGAAAAGTCTAAGCTTGGGGAAGCTGGTTGTGATGAATATGATATTTTTAGTCCCCCAAGTTTTGAGGAGAAAATTTTCTTTGATGATACTTTACCACCAATTTATGATGATTATAATGATAGTGGTATTTTGGTGCCACCTACTATGGAGGATAAAGTTTATTATGATTATACTATGCCTGCAATCTATTATATAATTAAAACACAGGATAATTAATGGCTCAGATTAAGCACTTGAAAGCAAACGGCTCAGATTTAAAACATCTATTATTGGAAAGAAAAAAAGGCCTTAGATCGGTTTTGGAAAGAGCGCACCTTCTTGGGGTTAGCTAACCATCAAGGTCACGTTTTGGAATTAATTTCATATTCATGCAAGTCATGGACTCCTAGCAAACATGAGGGCGTGCATATATTTATTCGTGCGAGTCATGGACTCCTAGCAAACATCAGGGCGTGGATATATTGATGCTCGAAGCTACATCATCCCTACGTCTAGACGATGGATTGGAGATATGAAAGCACACATACGAAGGTTCTGTTCCTGTATAAATTCTACAACGAGCCTAAGACGATGACGGTTGAGACATTTTTTCGATCTCGCGTGGACGAAGTGCCGAACAAACAACACAAGGCCCTTGGTAGCAAGGTCTACGACAAGTTTGATCTCGATCTGTCGAGAAGTGACGGCGTTGGCAGACCTGGTGCAGCTATGATCGATGGCAACCCGGCCTATGGCTGCTTGATCGTATGCTGGATATAGAAAGCTGGATACACGCAGGGTGAGAATCGAATAGTAGGAAAAGAGCCGGCTTTCTCTGGCCAGAGAACATCAGCCGTGATTGTGATCCTGCAAGAACTAAAGATTTCTCCGGCTGTGATTACAGTCGTGCAAGACCAGAAGATTTCGCCGGCCGTCCAACTTACATTCGTTCGGCTTTCAGGATGCTAGAGCGATGGGCGGGACCCTGCGCCTGTTTCGAGGATGGGCAGGACCCTCGGACATCACCAACTCATCAGTCGCGAGTGGCGATCTCCCGTCATATACTCGCGTGAGACATTGGAGAGGATGATGTAGATCTGGAGCACTCAATCAGATGATGGAAGGCGTCGCAGAACAGCTACATTGCCAGGATTCACACGACGATACATAGGTACGTATGCTGGATAGAAAGCCGAAGACGCAGGCGGTCAAGATGGATTTTGTCCGGCCGGAGAACTTCGGCGGCGATCGTTAACAAGGCTGTTTTATCTCCGGCCGTCCAACTTACTTACGCTGGCTTCTAAGTTTGGCTTTCAGGTTCCTAATGCGATTAGTAGGAATTGTGACATCACCGTACTCATGCATCGCCATCACGCCGGCGCATGATGTGCCGCTGCACAACGCTTAGGCGGCTGTCTCGCCAGCGGCATACATACCGGCGTCCACTCCCTAAATTACTTTATTTATTACCACACTTTAGGCCTTGAACTACACCAACGATTTGGAACGATATGCAAGTAGTATTAGTGGACTTGGCCGGCATTGGAGGAGAATTACAGGGAGCATATCATCGTACAGTAATTGGGTCGACTAATCATGCATGGTGCGTACGTTTAGCATCTGCAACCAGGTACGTTTAATTTATTTTTGAAACAAAAGGTATGAGCGTGTTAAGCATGATCGTATCAGCTAGCAACTACCTGATCTTTGTATAAAGCTTCACTCCATCGATAGCTCATATGTGTTCAGGTACATTTATGCTGAAAAAAAAACGTCGCACAGATTCAATTCACCATTGTCTGGACACTCGAAAAGTAGGTTTATATTGTTACTGTCGAGGTTTCCATGGATAAACTCTGTAACAAACTTCATGTGAAATGCAGTACAAAAACAGACAAATAAAATAAAATTAACATGAGCATGAGTCGAAGCATGATTGGAGTTATCAAAAATTAAGACCGCAATACGGACGTTGATGAGTCATAGAGGAATATATCACAAATTTATGTCGTGGATGTAAGGTTGCTAGAAATAACTATTGGTGGAAAGGTACAGAACAGGTATGAGGATTTGAAGACAGAACTGAATATTCGTATGGTATAATCTATGGGTGCATGCAGCAAGCAGATCTTACTACTGTTAATCTTCTGTTGTCGAAACAAAACGGTCCTTGGAAATATTGAATACAAATATCGAAAACAATCATGTTTCTGTAGATCATGGAATTTTTGCTACACATGATCTTGTACATATATTTAGAATTTTAAATTAACACAAATGTAGTAATGAATTGAGCTAAAAAAATAAATTTTCGTAGAAAGTGATGGTACATATATCATGTCTAATACTGTATATGACCTAGCCGCGCAAATGCGCGGGCCATCCAGCTAGTTTATGATGAATACAATGATGGTTGTGATAGTTTTACTCTCACTATTACTGATGATAATGTTCATGCTTATGTGGAGAGTAATGATACTTATATGCATGTGGATCATGATAAAAATGCTTTATGTGATAGCTATATTGTTGAGTTTATTCATGATGCCACTGAAAATTATTTTGAGAGAGGAAAGTATGGTTATAGAAATCTTCATGTTACTAAATTTCTTCTCTTTATGATGAATGTTTTGAGCTTTCTCTTGATTTGCTTTTATTTGCTGGGTACTTTAAGACCTACTGGTCCTTATGAGAGAGGGAGACACAATTTCATATATCACAATAATATTAAGTCTTCTCTCTTTATGTTGAAATTTTTGAAGTTACACTTGTTTTGCATTTCTATGCTAGTCACTTTGTTCTTCATTGACTTGTTTCTTACAAGACTCCTATGCATAGAAAGAGTGTTAGATTTAAACATGTTTTATATATGCTTCTTGATGCTCTCTTTTATGTTTTAACTCTCATCTTTATGTGGGCATCATAAAAATCACTATGCCTAGCTAAAAGGCTTTAAAGAAAAGCGCTTATGGGAGACAACCCACTGTTTTTATTTTCTGTTATTTTTGCTTTTCTTTTTGTTTTGAGTCAAGGTGCTTGTTACTTCCGTAGCAACTCCTTTGTATCTTTATTTTATTACATTGTTGTGCCAAGTAAAGCCTTTTATTGAAAGTTGATGCTAGATTTGGATTTCTGCGCAGAGACAGATTTTTAGCTGTCACGATTTTGATCTCATCTCCTTGCAGAAAATTTGAAAAATTCTGTAAAAAATCACGCATCTTTCTCAGATATGTACGCAACTTTCATTAAACTGGACATGTTCCATCTGAGCAACTTACGTGCCTCGAAAAAATTTGTCATTCCAGACTGTTCTGTTTTTGACAGATTCTGCCTTTTGTTTTGCATTCGCTCTTTTACTGTGTTTGTGTGGATTTCTTTGCTCCACAAAGCATTGGTGGCTGTAGCTAATGTCCAGAAGCTTTGCGATTGATTGTATCATTACAGAATATGAGAATTTTTGATTATGCACTAACCCTCTAATGAGAACTGTCTTGAGTTTGGTGTGAAGGAAATTTTCAAGGATCAAGCGAGAAGGGTGATATTATGTGATCAAGAAGAGTGAAAAGCCTAAGCTTGGGGATGCCCCCGTGGTTCATCCCAACTGTATTCAGAGAGATTCAAGCGTCTAAGCTTGGGGATGCCTTGTATTCAGAGAGATTCAAGCGTCTAAGCTTGGGGATGCCCAAGGCATCCCCTTCTTCATCAACAAACTTATCAGGTCATCTCTAGTGAAACTATATTTTAATTCTTTCACATCTTATGCGATTTACTTGGAGCGTCTGTGTGTTTTTATTTTTGTTTTGTTTGAATAAATTTGGATCCTAGCAATCCTTGTGTGGGAGAGAGACACGCTCCGCTTTTTCATGTGAATACTCATGTTCTTCACTTATATTTGTTGAGTATTCTTAACTAGCTACTGCAGTGCCTTTAGCTCCTGTTTTTCATGCATCTCTTCGAGCTGTTAGCACTTGTTTATAAATACTCTCTTGCTGCATTATATTATCATTTGGAGAGTTTATGTTTAATTAAATTTATTGGAGTTTATTTGGAAGAAAGAAAATGCTACATGTAGTAGTTGGTATTGGAAAAGACATATGCATTCTTGTAGATCATTGTCTTGTTTCAATTTGATGCTTTGCAATTGTTTTGAGCTCTCAAGTAGATCATGTTTAAGCTCTTGCATCATGTAGTTAAAGCCTATTAGTGGAGAACTACCGTATAGCTTGTCGAAACTTGGGATGCATATTTGTTCTCTCTAAGGTCTAGATATTTTCTGGTAAAATGTTTGAGCAACAAGGAAGACAGTGTAGAGTCTTATAATACTTGCAATATGTTTTTATGTGATTCTTGCTGTACCGGTTTATACTTGTGTTTGCTTCAAACAACCTTGCTAGCCTAAACTCTGTACTGAGAGGGAATGCTTCTCGTGCATCCAAAACTTGAGCCAAAACCCATGCCATTTGTGTCCACCATACCTACCTACTATGTGGTATTTCCTGCCATTCCAAGTAAATATTTCATGTGCTACCTTTAAACTATTCAAAACTTTATTACTCCTTATTTGTGTCAATGTTTTATAGCTTATGAGGAAGTATGTGGTGTTTTATCTTTCAATCTTGTCATTTACTTCTGACATACTTTCACCTGGACTAGTGGCATATACATCCGCTTATCCAATAATTTGCAAAAAGAGCTGGCAACGGGGTGCCCAGCCCCAATTAATTACAACTTTCATTAATAATTCTCTTCACATGTTTTGCCCTGATTTATCAGTAAGCAACTTAATTTTGCAATAGACACTCCTCCATGGTATGTGAATGTTGGAAGGCACCCGAGGATTCGGTTAGCCATGGCTTGTGTAAGCAAAAGGTTGGGAGGAGTGTCATCTATAAAGAAACTAAAATACATGTGTAAACAAAAGAGAAGAGGGATGATCTACCTTGCTGGTAGAAATAACGTCCTTCATGGGAGCCGCTCTTTGAAAGTCTGGTTGACAAGGGGGTTAGAGTGCCCACTACCATTCGTTGACAACAACAAACACCTCTCAAATACTTATTTTGTGCTCTCTATATGCTTTCAAAAACTTAAAAAGCTCTAGCACATGATTTAATCCCTGCTTCCCTCTGCGAAGGGCCTATCTTTTACTTTATGTTGAGTCAGTTTACCTACTCCTTTCTATCTTAGAAGCAAACACTTGTGTCAACTTTGTGTGCATTGATTCTTACATGTTTACTTATTGCACTTGTTATATTGATTTATGTTGACAACTATCCATGAGATATACATGTTACAAGTTGAAAGCAATTGCTGAAACTTAATCATCCTTTGTGTTGCTTCAATGCCTTTTACTTTGAATCTATTGCTTTATGAGTTACCTCTTATGCAAAACTTTTTGATGCTTGTCTTGAAAGTACTATTCATGAAAAGTTTTTGCTTATATTATTTATTGTTTACTCTTTATCTACTTGTTAGCAAACTATAGACCATTGCTTTGAGTCACTTCATTCATGACATGAGCCTTGCAATATATTGATCAAGATTGTGTGAAAGCATGTCTCCTCAGAAATTATTTGTTGTTTTCGTTTTACCTACTCGAGGACGAGTAGAACTAAGCTTGGGGATGCTTGATACGTCTCCAACGTATCCATAATTTCTGCTGTTCCATGCTTATATTATACCATTTGCTACATGTTTTGTATACACTTCGTATCACTTTTATGCATTTTCTGGGACTAACCTATTAACAAGATGCCACAGTGTCAGTTCCCTGTTTTCTGCTGTTTTTGGTTTCAGAAAGTTACTTCTGGAAATATTCTCGGAATTGCACGAAACAAAAGGCCAAGTCCCTATTTTTCCAGCACGTACACGGAGTCCGAAGGAGAGACGAAGGAGAGCCACGAGGTGGCCAAACCACAGGCCGGCGCGGCAGTGGGCCTAGCCGCGCCACCTGGTGGTTTCGGCCCCTCGGGCCTCCACCGACGCCGCCCCTTCGCCTATATATTGCCCCCGAGGCGTAAACCCTAAAAAACCAAGTCATATTTCCAGAAGAGTTCCGCAGCGCCGCCGCCATCGACGACAAGTTTCGGGGGACAGAATCTCTGTTCCGGCACGCCGTCGGGACGGGGAATTGCCCCCGGAGTCATCTCCATCGACACCACCGCCATCTTCATCGCCGCTGCTGACTCCCATGATGAGGAGGGAGTAGTTCTCCCCCGAGGCTGAGGGCTCTACCGGTAGCTATGTGGTTCATCTCTCTCTCCCATGGTGTGATCTTTATGTGATCATGAGCTTTGTAATCTAGTTGAACAAGTAGATGTTACTCTTTATCTATTATGCACTCTAGAGGTTACTTTAATACGAACTCCGGTACTCTCCACGGTGTAAAGGTGACAGTGTGTGCACCGTGTGTGATTCCTTTATGACGTTGTGGCGCTTGTTTACTCAGACTTGAGGTGTGCTTTTGTAGCCCTACACAATGAATGGTGTTTGTTATCCAACAAGAGAGTGTTTAAGAGTAGCTTTTATTTATTCAGTTATGAGATCATTGTTGAGAGTGACCACTAGTGAAAGTATGATCCCTAGGCCTTGTTTCTAAGCATTGAAACACCGTTTACATCAAGTTCTGCTACATGTTTGCTTGCTGCCATCTTTATTTCAGATTGCAGTTACTACTTATAATCATCCCTATCACTTGTATTTCACTATCTCTTCGCCGAACTAGTGCACCTATACATCTGACAAGTGTATTGGGTGTGTTGGGGACACAAGAGACTTCTTGTATCTTAATTGCAGGGTTGCTTGAGAGGAATATCTTTGACCTCTACCTCCCTGAGTTCGATAAACCTTGGGTGATTCATTTAAGGGAAACTTGCTGCTGTTCTACAAACCTCTGCTCTTGGAGGCCCAACACTGTCTACAAGAATAGAAGCACACGTAGACATCAGTGGCCACGGTAATGTCGCACGGGGACAGGCAACCCTGACGGCCCGCGTCGTCTGCGATGACGCATTTTTCATTGTGAGCGAGTTAAACCATTGCGAGGCGAGGCGTCATGACATGTCAGATTCAAGAGGAGATGAGGCGTCTATGAAGGAGGAGAGTAGGCGGGTAGGGTTTGGTCCCGTTTTCCTTGTCGGACCACTTTTATAACTGGGCAGGGTGGTCGGCTTGGCGGAAAAAAATACTCGCTGATACGTCTCAAACATATCTATAATTTTTGATGTTCCATGCTAGTTTTATAATAATAGCATATGTGTTTACTCTAGTTTTATATTATTTTAGACATTTATTGGACTAACCTATTAATAGTGTCAAAAGTGCACAATTTTCTTATTTTACACTTTGATGTGAAGGAATTACTTGGAAATCGATAAGAACACAAAAAGAGGCCTTGTTGGAGTTGGACTCTGATTCGCAGGAATCTGTCCCACCAGACAGTTTTTAAAAATGTCCACGAACCGACCCGAAGACGACGTCAAATGGCAAAAGTCTAGTCGCGAAAGTTGTAGGGAATTTTCCGCCGCACGATCTAGACATAAAATTCGTCCCAATTGGAGTTCGGATGAGGCCTGGAGAGGCCCGACAAGTCGGCTAGAACAGGGAAAACCCTAGCCCGCGCCGAGGGTTGGCGAGACCGCCTCGGGAACCTTCTGGAGCCGCCCTTTGGACCATAAATAGCCCCTGCGGAGAAAACCTTAAAGGAGTCGACGATTTTCCCAAATACAACCCAGAGCTCCGCCGCCACCAAACTTCGTTTCGGGGGTCAGAAGGTCCTGTTCCGGCACCCTGCCGGGACGGGGATTGACCCTCGGAGCCATCTCCATCGACCACGCCATCTCCACTTCGACTCCATGATGGTTTGTGAGTAGTTCCCCCATGGACTATGGGTTCGAGCTGTAACTAGTTGGTACTCTCTCTCCCATGTACTTCAATACAATGATCTCATGAGCTGCCTTACATGATTGAGATTCATCAGATGCAATAGGTGTTGTGTTTGTTGGGATCCGATGAATTGTGGAATTATGATCAGTTTGTTCATCATGTTATCATACTTATGTTTTATTTAAAATCTTGCATGCTCTCCGGTACTTGTGGTTACCCTGATCAATTAGTTGCTTGTATCTACAAGAGGGAGTATTTATACTCGATAGTGGGTTCATGCCTCCAGTAATCTGGGCTCAAGATGACAGAAACGACTAAGATTGTGGATGTGCTGTTGCCACTAGGGAGAAAACAATGATGCATTGTCTACGTGTCTTTTGCATTGTTTACATTACACACTTTACTTAATGCAATGATCTTTTGTTTGCAACTTAATACTGGAGGGGATGCGGATGCTGCCCTGAAGGTGGATTATTTAGTCATAGATGCGTTGGATAACAAGTCTATGTACTTTGTTGTAATGCTCAATTAAATACTACAGTGAACTTTATCTTATCATAATATGCATTGTCATGTCCACACAATTTTATCAATTGCCCAACTGTAATTTGTTCACCCAACACATGCTTTGTTTGGAGAGTTACTTCTAGTGTAGATAGCTCTAACCCCGGTCCATATTAATCATCATTGCTCTCCTGTCAACACACCACCAACTATTTTCTGGCGCCATTACTGCTGTGTTACTGTCACTACTGCTCTCATATTACTGCTGCTATCACATCACCCTGTTACTAGTACTTTTCCAGGTGTGGCTGAACTGACAACTCAGCTGCTAAGGCTTATAAGTATTCTTTGGCTCCCCTTGTGTCGAATCAATAAATTTGGGTTTTACTTCCCTCGAAGACTGTTGCGATCCCCTATACTTGTGGGTCATCACTCGCATGGCGGGAAATCGTAATGTGCCTACACACGTGGCAAATGCCATTGAGGGTTGCATGTGGGTTTGTGAGAAGTCTTGTTGCTAGTGGCTCAGATTCTATGCCAATGGAAGCTATAAAGTGGATGATGCAACACACCCGAGGCAAGAGGAAGAAGACCATTCGCTTCAAATCCCCCGACCTCCAAATATAAAAAACGAGGGGGGGGGGGTGACGAGGTGTGTACTCGGCAAATCCCTGAGTTGTGTACCCGGGTTGATTGAGGGGAGAGAGATGAGCGCTGGTGATCACGACGGCTGACAAGCAAGGCGTTTACCCAGGTTCAGGCTCCCGGAGGATAACACCCTACTTCCTGCTTGTCTGGTATTGAATGGCGAGTTGTGGCTACAATGGCGAGATGGCAATCTCGCTAGGGTTT
The DNA here is from genome assembly GCA_947311845.1 of Poa pratensis. Lineage (NCBI taxonomy): Eukaryota > Viridiplantae > Streptophyta > Magnoliopsida > Poales > Poaceae > Poa > Poa pratensis. The sequence continues at coordinate 100,896,997 of CAMZMU010000063.1, forward strand.
GTGTGGCGGCTATGAGCGTACCCTAGACGAAGGACCCTCCTAGCCTTTATATGGTAGGCTAGGTCTCAGGTGAACGGTGCCGATGGCGCTTACAAGCATGGCTGGGGTCGCCTGACCTAGCGTCGACTATCTTGGGCCGCACGTCGTCCTCCTTGGGCCTTCCTTGGGCCCTTGTCATCAGGCTGATGGGCTTGGCGTGACCCAGGTATCCCCACCGTGGGGTAGTCGAAGAGTGACCCCACGACAGGAGCCCCGAGTGCTTAGTCGAATCGTAGAGTCGGGTAAAGGACTCCTTCCTCCTGGGCACGCCGTCGGGTTCCTGAAAGAGATGAGTAAAATTGGTCGACTCCGGCCGTTCAGGGCTTATGGAGGATTCCTTAGTCGAACTGTCACTCCAGGGTAAAATACGTGAGTACAGCCTTAGTCGGTGATTTTTCGACTGCTTTTGTTCTGAGTCACTCGGGAGCGCGAACAGCGCTCCCGATGGGAGTAGCCCCCGAGATTAAGCTGAATTGCTTGCAATTGAGGTTAAACTCAATTTTTCTTCAGTCGAAAAGCCCGCTCCCGATGGGAGTAAAGAAGGGACTCGACATGTTGGAGTCGCGACTGGCTTTGCGTGACTTACTGTGTATTCGGCCTGTTTGGCTTACTGCACAAGTTTCTTCAGCTCTTGGAGCTTACTGAATCTTCTTGCACTCGAATGAACTGTTCGAGTTTATTCGGCTCTTAGAGCTTACTGATATTTTTGCACTCGAATGAATTGCCGAGTTCTCGATCAGCCCATTGGCTTACTTGCTACGCCTGCGCAGTTGACGTCAGCGCTGACGTTTTTGGCTCACTCTGTGTCCGATGGGACGTGACAGTGCGGTCCCACTGTCAGTATTGACTGAGACAGCGGTTGCCGCTTTATACTGACCGTTGGGCGCGAAAATTTCGCGGTGTGATGATGGCGCCTTGATTCCCGCGCGTAGTGGGCGGCGTGGCCGGCGACGGTTGCTATCTCCGCGCGACACGTGGACGGCCAGATGATGTTGTGGAGTGCGGTTTCGCTGAGGACGGCCTGGATTAACTGGCCACGCGGTATATATTTTTTACCGCGGCGGTGAACAGTTCATTCCATCCCCATTCTATCGTCTCCGCTGCTTTCTCTCCGCCATTGTTGCTCCTCTGCTAGTTTCTTTCCTCCGCCCTCCATGAGCAAGGCCGCGATGAAGAGGGGGAAGCCTGTTGCTGGCGCCGTCGCCGCCGCCGAGGCGAGCGTGATGAAGAAGCCCGACGGCGACTGGGTCAAATCGTCGGTGAAGAAGGCCGACCTCGAGGCCCTCCGCGCGCAGGGGCTGCTGCCGCCGGCAGACCAGGCGACGGTGCGCGCTCCTGGGAAAGAGGTATTCCCCTCTCCTCGCGAGGGGGAACGCGTTTGCTTCGTGGATTTCCTTCCGCGGGGTTTCGGGTTCCCCCTCCACGATTTCGTCCGTGGTCTCTTGTATGCTTATGGGATTCAGATCCACGATCTGACTCCCAATAGCGTCTTGAGCATCGCGAGCTATTTCGTGCTCTGCGAGTGCTTCCTGGGAATCGCACCCAACTGGCTGCTGTGGAAGTCGCTATTCCTCGTGAGGAGGAACGTGGGGAAGAGCAAGCAGGTGTACCCAGTCGGCGGCTTCGGCATCCAGGTGCGTGGCGACACCTCCTACTTCCAGATGAAGAAGTCCGACTCCGTCCAGGGCTGGCGGAAGAAGTGGTTCTACATCAGGTGCGACCAAGAAGGGCTTCCTGAGTTCGCGGCTGATCGCGAGTTGCGGAAGACGAACGCGTGGGCGCACCCGCTGTCGAAGGAGGACAGGGAGGCGACTCAGCCCTTGCTGACGCTACTTCGTGGCCTTCTGAAAAGTCTCGGGCGCGAGACGGGTGGAATTCACCTCATCGCCACCTTCTTCAGGCTTCGGGTGCAGCCGCTCCGCAGTCGCGTCCACCCGATGTGGGCGCGTGAGGATGCTGGCAATGAGCTTGATGATGACGCAGTCGAGTCGAAGGTGAGGAGCATCACTAGTCTCCGAGCCGCTGACCCGTGCAATGTCAAGTGCCCAGTCGAGCCATATGGGCCTAATAATCCTGTGCCTGAGGTGAGCTTCGTTTGCTTTGTCTTGTATCTTCTTCTGTCGAATTTTTGCCTTACTCGAATGCTTCATTTGCTGACAGGGTCGTTCGAGCTATGTCAGTCTTCCTCCGTTGATGGAGAATGGACCTCATGAAGAGGCAGAGTTCCCTGAGGACGAGGTTGATGACGATGAAGTTCCCTCCGCCACCTCTCCGAGTGAAGAGTTGGAGGAGGATGATGAAGATGAGGAGCCGCTGCGGAAGCGGCAGAGGCGAAAGAGTGGCGACTCTGGTTCTGCCTCGTCGCCTTGAAGGAGGCGGGTGTGAACGAGGAAGAGACGAGCGAGTCCTCTTCGGGCGCTAGGCACCCGAGTGACCTGGCTGAACCTTTGGTCGTGCCTCCACTCGGCTCTGCACCGCCGACGAGTTTGCGAGGATGGCCTCCGTCTCCCTGGGAAGTGAAGATGATGTTGATGTCGTCAGGTTAGTCGCATAACCATTGCTTTGTTTTTGTCGAGTGTGCTTTTTCACTTGCGGTCCTTGAATTGAGTTTCTTGTCACAGCGACCGTACTGGCGCTGTTGTTTCTTCCCCTCGTGAGATGGAGCACACTTCTGCTCCCATGATCGAGCAGACTGCGAGACGACCGGAGAAGAGGCTCTGGCGGGTGACGCTTTGGCCTTGAAGGCTTCGACCTCCGTGCCAGAGAGCTGCTGATGCGACTCCGGTTGACGCTGGGCTGCTTGAGCATGTAAGTGTTCTTCGACTCGTTCTGCAAAATCTGTATCGGGTGCGCGAACAGCGCTCCCGATGGGAGTAGCCCCCGAAGATGTGCGTGACTAGAATAGTCGGGCGCAGATTGATGTCTTGTGTTTCCTGCAGCCATTTTATCGCCAGCAGATGGAGGGAGCCGCAGCCTTCGTTCGCATGGAGCAGGAGAGGGATCAGCTCCGCACTGCTCTGGAGCAAGCGAATAGTAAGTGTGAACCCTTGTGTTCGAGGGGTGCTTCGACTGCCTTTATTGCTAACTTTGCTCCGTTGATCCGCAGGCGAAAAGGAGAGCATGAAGAAGCGGGTCGCGGAGCTGGAGAAGTTGCTGGGTGAAGCCCAAGAGCGTGAACAAGCTCGGGATGATCTGGAGAAGACCCAGGTCGACCGCTTGCTCGCACTCGCAGATGTTGTTGGAAGTAAGTATTTCAGCTCAGTGCCTACTTTGTCTTTTGTCGACTTCGGTGTCTTATGGGCGTGGATTTCTGTTGATCAGAGACTTGCGGGGTGCTCCTCCAGAAGGGTCCTCCAGCGAGAACGTCGACTTGGCGAAGGCTGTTGGCTTCATGGACCGCGTCTGCGCGTATGCTTCGGCGGCGCTGCAGAAGTCGACAGGCGCCTTGGCGACTGTGCACCAGAGCATCTTCCCCAGCAAGCCACCGCCAGTTGCTGTTGACGCGCTTGCGGCTCCGTTCGAAGGCAATGCGACCACCTTGGCGGACTACACGCGTGCGCAGACGGTACGCGGCTCCGAGCTCACTTTCCAGCTACTTCTTGGTCACCAAGTCGTAGGCGATTTTGAGAAGGTTGTCAGCGACTTCCCTCGGAAGCCTGATGGCAGGACCGCGTCCCTTAGCGGTGTGAAGGTGCAGGCGAGTCAGCTGGCTGCGAAGTTGGTCGCCACCTTCGAGAAGAGGATTGCCAAAGCTGCAGAGTTGGCTGCTAGGAAGAGCCGTTCCCAGTCGGAGTCTGTGATGTAGACTCCGTTCTTTTAGGATTCTTCTGCTTTTGGTTCTTGTCTGTAATGAACTATTTAGTTTGCGGGTCTTCTGGCCGCGAACATGCTGATGCTGAAATGTGAATTTGTGTCTTCGAGTCTTCTTTCATATCTGAACTTGAGTGAATGTGTTCTTTTCTTTGCTTGACGCTGTCGAACTTGGCAGTCTGAGATGGGCGAAGCTCCTGGGGTCGCTGGAACGACTGGTGCGGGCGATGAGGAGGACACCTCTTCGGCTGCACCCGCTCGTCGTCGTCGAGCTCCTCCAGCTCCTGCGCGAAGCGTGAATGATCAACGAGTGATCACCTTCATGAGGAACAAGGTTCTTGAGCTCGAGTCGAAGTTGAAGAGCGCAGAGCTGGAGTTGGAGCGCTTGAGGTCGCGGCCCGTTGCGCCGTTCTCCCAGCGAGAGGAGTTTCTGCTAGGCGAGATAGACTTGATCAGTCGGCAGCTGCAAGGTTGGTTTTCTAGCACCGTGCTTCGACTTCTTTATCCTTTTACTGTTCTTAGCTTCGGGTCTTGATGCTTGATGCAGATGTGAATTCTGACTGGAAGGCCGAGCAAAGTCGAGTAGACGAGCGGGTGGAGAAAGAAGCCGCCGGAGACTCGCCCGAAGCGCGTCATTTTTGGTCGAACAAATCCAGAGGCAGCGTACTGGCTCGAATGTTGGATCGCACCTGGCGGGCTGCTGTGCTCTTGGAAGGTTGCAGAAAAACCCTCTGGCAGATCAACAGGGTGTACTTTCCGCACAACGAGCAGCCTAATGGACTGGCTGCGCTGCTGGAGAGGTTCCGTGAAGGCAGTGCGTTGAAGGAAGTCGTGCACACTCAACTTGTTGCCGGGGCGAACGTGGCGCTGGCGTACGTTCGAATGCATCGGCCTAATCTTCCACTGTATAAGGTGCTTGACGGCTTGCCTGGAGAGGGTGACTACGCCGATACTCTTGCGGCTGCGCGTCAGATGATTCAGCAGGTCCAGAGCTTTAGTGAGCACCTTGTAGGGCCACTCGATGCGCCAAAGGGCGAGCCTGTAGAATAGAGTAGTAGATTGCTGTTGTATAGCGTTAGCTTGTAAAAGAAATTTTTCCAAGTGGAAATATGATTGTATGTATGCCGAGGTGGGGGTAGCCCCCGAGTTAGTAAATTGTATCTTGTAGACGTCTGTAAACCTGTATGGCGCAGCCCCCGAGCGGATCGAGTGCGGCCTAGGATTTTGAATTAGACCTGTGCGACGCAGCCCCCGAGTGCTTCGAGTGCGGCCGAGGTGTATCGAGTCAGACTTGTGCGGCGCAGCCCCCGAGTGCGTCGGGTGCGGCCTAGTACTTTGACTTGGACCTGTGCGGCGCAGCCCCCGGGTGCTTCGGTGACGGCCAAAGATTTTGCGAGTGACCTGTATGGCGCAGCCCCCGAGTGCGTCGGGCGCGGCCTAGGTTTTCGAGTTGGACCTGTATGGCGCAGCCCCCGAGTGCGTCGGGTGCGGCCTAGGTTTGACTTAGACCTGTGCGGCGCAGCCCCCGAGTGCTTCGGGTGACGGCCAAGGATTTTGCGAGTGACCTGTATGGCGCAGCCCCCGAGTGCGTCGGGCGCGGCCTAGGTTTGACTTAGACCTGTGTGGCGCAGCCCCCGAGTGTGTCGGGTGGTGACCTAGGTTTTCGAGTTGAACCTGTATGGCGCAGCCCCCAAGTGCGTCGGGTGCGGCCTAGGTTTTACTTAGACCTGTGCGGCGCAGCCCCCGAGTGCTTCGGGTGACGGCCAAGGATTTTGCGAGTGACCTGTATGGCGCAGCCCCCGAGTGCGTCGGGCGCGGCCTAGGTTGGACTTAGACCTGTGTGGCGCAGCCCCCGAGTGTGTCGGGTGGCGACCTAGGTTTTCGAGTTGAACTTGTATGGCGCAGCCCCCAGTGCGTCGGGTGCGGCCTAGGTTTTACTTAGACCTGTGCGGCGCAGCCCCCAAGTGCTTCGGGTGACGGCCAAGGATTTTGCGAGTTGACCTGTATGGCGCAGCCCCCGAGTGCGTCGGGCGCGGCCTAGGTTGACTTAGACCTGTGTGGCGCAGCCCCCGAGTGTGTCGGGTGGCGACCTAGGTTTCGAGTTGAACCTGTATGGCGCAGCCCCCGAGTGCGTCGGGTGCGGCCTAGGTTTTGATTTAGACCTGTGCGGCGCAGCCCCCGAGTGCTTCGGGTGGCGGCCTAGGTTTTTGAGTTGAACCTGTATGGCGCAGCCCCCGAGTGCGTCGGGTGACGGCCTAGGTTTGAGTTGAACCTGTATGGCGCAGCCCCCGAGTGCGTCGGGTGCGGCCTAGGTTTTGACTTAGACCTGTGCGGCGCAACCCCGAGTGCTTCGGGTGCGGCCTAGGTTTTTGAGTTGAACCTGTATGGCGCAGCCCCCGAGTGCGTCGGGTGACGGCCTAGGTTTTGAGTTGAACCTGTATGGCGCAGCCCCCGAGTGCGTCGGGCGACGGCCTAGGTTTATGTTGCTTTTTGACTAAAAAGTAAAGGGGAGAGCTTGTTCCACAAATCACTTCATTGATTTTTGCGAGCAGGCCGCCTCATTAAAACCCTTCCAGTCCCCTCAGGTACCCTGGTAAGGGAAAGAGTGCGTCTGGAACCTGCCGCTTCTTGAGATAGTACACTTTGTTACAAGGGGGGTCGATTAGGCGTAGAAGCGGCGCAGTTGCGCCACGTTCCACGGGTTGCTGCAGACTGTCCCTGTCTTCGAGTCCTTCAGGCGGTAAGCTCCGCCGCCAATTGCCTCTGTCACGATGTATGGACCTTCCCACGGGGAGGCTAGTTTGTGCACCTTCTTCTGTTTGAGGCGGAGGACAAGGTCTCCGGGACGAACGCTCTGGGCCGCAGTCGCCGTCCGTGATAGTTGCGTAAGTCTTGCTGATACACGGCTGTGCGGGTAAGGGCGATGTCGCGTGCTTCGTCCAGGGTATCCATGTCGTCCTCGAGTGCTTCTTCTGCGTCGGACTCGTCGTAGGCCACCACTCGGGGTGCATCGAACTTGATGTCGCATGGCATGACTGCTTCTGCGCCGTAGACCATGAAGAATGGCGTGTACTGAGTGGATCTGTTTGGCGTAGTGCGCAGGCTCCACGCACACACGGCAGCTCCTCAACCCAGGCGCCTGCGGCGCGCTTCAATGGTACTCGCAGGCGCTTCTTGATGCCCTTGCAGACTAAACCATTGGACTTTTCGACTTGCCCGTTGGACTGCGGGTGCGAGACAGATGCGTAGTTGAGCTTGATGCCTTGCTCGGAGCAGAAGTCCTTGAACTCTTCGGCTGTGAAGTTCGTGCCGTTGTCGGTGATGATGCTGTGTGGCACTCCAAACCTGAAGATGATCGACCTGATGAAGTTAACTGCCGAGGAGGCAGTCGAACTTGTGATAGGCACGGCTTCGATCCACTTCGTGAACTTGTCGACTGCCACCAAGAGATGCGTGTGTCCTCCTGGCGAGGACTTCTTGAGTGGACCCACCATGTCGAGCCCCCATTGAGCGAAGGGCCAGGCAGTGGGATGGTCTTTAGTGCTGATGCTGGTGCGTGCGGCTTGTTGGCGAACTCCTGGCAGCCGAGACATTTCCTCACGAGTTCTTCTGCGTCTTGCATTGCGGTGGGCCAGTAGAATCCGGCTCGTAAAGCTTTGGCCACTAAGGCTCGACTGCTGGCGTGGTGCCCGCAGATGCCAGCGTGGATCTCGAGTAAGATGGCTTGACCGTCGACTGGGTCGATGCACCTTTGGAGGACTCCTGAGATGCTTCGCTTGTAGAGCTCCCCTTTGATGACGGTGAAGCCCTTGGAGCGGCGGATGACGCGCTTGGCTTCGACTGGGTTTGTTGGCACCTCTGCTGTAGTATGTAAGCCAGGTATGGGCTCGTCCATGTGGGCTCGATCAGCATTACCTCCATAGGCTCCTTTCCGTGCTGGGCGGGTCGGTGGTGCTCGTTGCGATGTAGAGGATCCTGGCGCGGGCCGGAGCTTGACGGAGCGCTGCGTGATGCACTCGAGGAAGACTCCGGGTGGCACCGGCGCTTTGTTTGAGCCCAGGTTGGCGAGGGTGTCGGCTTCCTCGTTGCTCTCGCGGCCGACGTGCCGCAGCTCGCAGCCGTCGAAGGTGCCTTCCAGCTGGTTGTACAGGTCCCTGTAGGCGATCATGTTGTCGGCGATGGCGTCACATTGCTTCATGGTTTGTTGCACGACGAGGTAGGAGTCTCCGTAGATCATGAGGTGAGTGGCGCCGCAGTTCTTGGCCATCCGCATGCCGTGGATCAGGGCCTCGTACTCAGCCTCGTTGTTGGAGGGCGTTGGGAAGTTCATCTGCAGCACGTACCTCAGCTTGTCGCCTTTGGGTGAGATGAGGACGACTCCCGCCCCTGCTGATCTGAACTTTTGGAGCCGTCGAAGTACATTGTCCATGCGTTGGACAGGTCGGGTACGTCTGGTAGCTGGGCCTCTATCCACTCGGTGGTGAACTCTGGAAGCACCTGGGCCTTGATTGACTTCGGGTGCGCGTACTTCAGCCCCCAGGGCCTAGCTCAACAACCCACTTGGCGACTCGCCCCGTCGCGGCTTGGTTGGTGAGGATGTCGGAGAGCCCGGAGGAGCTTACTACCGTGATGGAGTGCTCGGAGAAGTAGTGGACACCTTCCTTGATGTCATGAAGACTCCGTATGCTAGCTTCTGGTAGTGCGGGTACCGCTGCTTGGACAAGGTTAGCACCTCACTGAGGTAGTAGACGGGTCGCTGAACAGGGTAACTGTGTCCTTCTTCTTCTCGTTCGACTACGAGTACCGTGCTGACCACCCTGTTTGTGGCTGACACGTAGAGGTATAGCGGCTCGTTCTCCAGTGGAGCCACCAGTACTGGGGAAGTCGTGAGTGTTTTCTTGAGTTGGTCGAACGCGACTTGCGCTTCTTCTGTCCACTCGAACTTGTCTGTCTTTTTCATCAGTTGGTAGAAAGGCAGGGCCTTTTCTCCCAACTTACTTATGAACCGGCTGAGAGCTGCGACTCGGCCGGCTAGGCGTTGCACCTCGTGAAGCTTGGTCGGTGCTGGCATTGCGAGTATGTTTTGCACCTTCTCAGGGTTGGCTTCGATTCCTCTTGCAGAGACGAGGTACCCGAGCAGTTCTCCGGCTGGCACGCCGAAGACACACTTGTCCGGGTTCAGCTTGATCTGATACTCGTTGAGGGCGGCGAAGACCTTGCGGAGGTCGGCGATGAGAGTGTCCTCCGTTCGAGTGGTGACGACTATGTCGTCGACGTATACTTGGACGATCTCTCCGATTAGCCCCTTTAGGCAGGCTTGCATTGTGCGCTGGTACGTGGCTCCAGCGTTCTTCAACCCGAAGGGCATCGTCTGGTAGCAGAAGACGCCATGGGTGTGATGAATGCAGTCTTCTCTTCATCGTCGACGTTCATCCTGATCTGCTGGTACCCTGAGTAGGCGTCCAGGAAGGATAGGCGTGCGCAGCCTGCAGTCGAGTCGATGATCTGATCTATCCGCGGGAGCGGGAAATGGTCTTTGGGGCAGCATTTGTTGAGGGCGGTGAAGTCGACGCACATGCGGAGTTTCTTCGTCTTCTTCTTCTCCACCAGGACTGGGTTCGCTACCCAGTCCGAGTCCTTGATCTCTCGGATGAATTGGCGTGGAGCAGTCGATCGATCTCCTTGCTTATTTCGTCTCGTTGGGTCCTGAGAAGCGTCGCATGGTCTGCTTGACGGGTTTGGCGTCCTTGTGGACGCGTAAAGAGTGCTCGGCGAGGTTCCTGGGTATGCCTGGCATGTCAGAAGGTTGCCAGGCGAAGATCTCCCAGTTCTCACGTAGAAACTCGACGAGCGCGCTTTCCTATGCGATAGGCAAGCTCGACGACACTTTGACTGTCTTGTTTGCGTCCGTCGGGTGGACCTGATGAGTTGTCGTGTCGTCAGTCGTGTTGAAGGCAGCGTCCTTGGCTTGCTTCTTGCGTGGCGGGAAGATGGTTTTGTCGTTGTCGACTGCCATCGCCTCGAAGTGCTCTCCATTCCGAAGAACTCGGAGATCTTGCTGAACTCGCGGTCGCAGCTGTTGGAGCGGTCGAAGTCGCCGTGCACCGTGATGACGCCCTTGGGCCCAGGCATCTTGAGCATGAGGTAGGCGTAGTGAGGTACCGCCATGAATCTGGCAAAGGTTGGGCGCCCGAGTATCGCGTGGTACTGCGACTTCCAGTCGACTACCTCGAAGTCGATCGACTCCCTCTTGAAGTTTTCGGGTGTGCCGAAGATGACGTCGAGTGTGATCGTTCCCATGGGCGTGACTGCTTGCCCTGGTACTATGCCATGGAAGGTGGTCTCTGATGCCGCCAAGTCCGTCGTTGGCCTGTTTATCCTTCTGAGGGTGTCGGCAAAGATGATGTTAATGCCACTGCCTCCGTCCATGAACACCTTTTTCAGGGTGTAATCTCCGATCAGAGCTTCGACTACCAGAGCGGCGTGCCCGGGTCGTGGTACTGCAGGCGGGTGATCTGCTCTGGAGAAAGTGATTGGTGTCTCTGACCCTCTCAGGTAGTCGGGTACTGCAGGTGATGGCCTGGAAAACTTGGCGAGTGATGATCTTCTGGGTCCTGTTTGAGGGGCGCCCCTTCTGTATCATGTTGAGTTGTCCGCGTGCCGCTGGATATGCGTCCTGGATCACCGGTGGGGCATCTTGCTGCGGCTGCTGCTGCAGAAAGGCTCCCGCCGCCTGTGCTGGATTGGCGACTGCGGGTGCTGCCTGGATGGCCAGCTGCGCGGCTGGCTGCGCTGCGGGTGCTGGAGTGACTATCTTCTGCATGGCTTCGTATATTTTGCGTGCCTTTCGACAGTCCTTCAACAGGTGGTTGGATCCCCACTTGCCCGTTTCCGGGTTCCTGAACATGTGGTGCCTGCAGGGTTGTTCCAGCTCTTCCGCTGGGCTTAGTGTGCGTTTCTGCCACTCGCGTTTATGGCCTCCGTCGCTGCGGTAGCTGCTGCCGCCGCTTCGGTTGTACTGCCCTGGCTGTATTGGCGACTCTGGTCACCGCCGCTTCGACTGTACTGTGCATGGCTGTATTGGCGACTGCTGTCGCGCGCTTCATCCTCACGGGGGGTTTGGAATCCCGCCGCTACTAGCTCGATTGAGTCGTTGCCGTTGTAACGCGGCTTCTTCTTGTGGCGTCCTTCTCGCCAGTTGCTTGGTCCGGCTTCGTCCTTCGGGGAGTAGTGTGAACTATTGCGGACCGAGTCCTCTCCGTCTGCCCACTGGTTTGCTATCTTCATGACCTCGATCATGTTTTTCGGCCGGAGCCTACCAAACTCCTCGCGGAGGTCGCGGCGGGAGACGCCGTGCATGAAGGCATCCATCACTCGGTCCTCCGAGGCGGTCTCCATGGTGTTGCGGAGCAGGTCCAACGCTGGATGTATGACCGGAGCGGCTCGTCTCGTCCTTGCTTGCATGCTTGTAGTCGACGAACGTCGTCGGTCTCGAGTACGTCCCCAGGAAGGATTTAACGAAGGCCTCCGCGAACTCGTCCCACGTCCTGAAGGCGTTCTTGGGTTGAGTGTTGAGCCACCCGCGTGCAGAGCCCGTGAGCATCAGCTGGATGTACTGCATGGCCGTAGTCGAAGTACCGCCCTGGCAGCTGCAGGCTATGAGGTAGTCTTCTAGCCAGAGTCTCGGGTCCTGCTTCCCGTCGTACTTGACTGCTTCTGCCGTGAGCTTGAAGCCCTTGGGCATTCTTGTGTCGCGTATGTTGAAGCTGAAGCATGCGGCGCCGCACGGCTCGTAGTCGCCGTCGTTGCGGTCGTAGTCGAGTTGGACGTGCTGACCGGCCGCTGGGTGCGGCTGCGGTCTACCGTCCTTTGTGTGATGACGTTGCGGAGGTCTTCACCTGGCTGCGGTTGTCGCAGTTGTCTTGTCGCCGGGGCTGCGAGTGCTGCGGGCTCGTGGTCGCGGCGATCTCGATCTTCTCGCGCTTTTTCTGTCGGCGCCTTGTTTACAGTGCGTCTTCGAGTGCCTTGATAGACATGATCTGCTGCTTGTGGAGGAGAGCGCGCGAGTCGCCCTCAGGCGGCTGTGTCAGCCGCAGGTATGTTTCGACTGCCATGAGTGCGGCTCCGGGTGTCTTGGGGACGGGTATCCGTCTGCGTCTTCTATGTATGATGACTCGAGGTTGCGGGTGACTCTAGCGCGGTCGACCTCCGTCATCAGGGGCACGCGGGCTCTGTGGCGCCTTGCTCCTTGCGAGACCTCTGTTGAGGCAGTGAACGAGTAAGCGGCCCTCCTGGCGCTCGACGCGTCAGCCTCCTCCTTGCGTCGGAGGAGCTCGGCCTTCTCTGCGCGGAGTCGTTCGCCTTCCTTCCGCAGCAGGTACTGGACCGCCATAAGGTCCTCCCGGGGTGCATCCGGTGGGGGGTACGTGCCGTCCTCGACGTGCTTCAGGGCTTTGATTGCCATGTCGCGGGTGATGGTGAGTCGCGTCACCTGGTCCGGCATGACCACCTCCAGTGGGTATGCGGGTTCGTCGTCGTTGCCCTGCGGCCTCTGGCCGATCATGAAGACTTGCGCGGGGTAGATCTGGGCAGTGGGACGGGTGCTGCCACTGCTGCTTCCTTCGTCCGAGCCGTGCTCGGAGCTGAAAATGGGTGCGACGTGGTGGACACCACAGTCGCCGCCGAGGCTCCTTCCCTGGAGTTTCGCGATCTTCGCCGCGGACGTGAGGAGTGATGTCGCTGTCGTCGACGTGGGCGCGATTGGCTTGTTGACGATCTTGTAAGTCGATGGAGACGCGAGTGGCGCGGTATAGAACGACGCGACCTCCGTTGCGCGCGAAGGTGTGGTCGACGTAGTCGAAGTTGACGTAGATCTTGGCCTTGCCAGCGACGCGATCGAGGTAGTCGAAGTAGACTCGATCCGCGCGGTGGTCGACGAGGTGGTCGACGTAGTCGTAGCAGATGCGATCTCCGTGGTAGCCGGAGACGCTGATGGCGCGGCCGCGTTGGGCGCGATCTCTGCCGCAGCGGAGGCGGTCGGAGTAGTCGAGGCGGACGCGATCTTCTCAGCAGTCGAAGATGCTGTCGCCGCAGTCGCAGCAGATGCGATCTCCGCAGCAGGTGGGGGCGTGGTTGGCGCAGCCGCGGCAGATGCGGGTGCCACCACCGCGGGCGGTGCGATCGCCGTGGATCTGAGTACTCCACAGCTGTCTACGAAGTAGTGCATGGTACCGAAGGTGAGGCACATACCTACGTGCAGATCGGCGTACACCGAGCGGTGGGCCGGCGGGTGGAAGGTGTACTCGAAGGAGCCGAAGCAGATTGGCTCCTTGGTGATGCAGACGTCGGTCTTCAAAGTTGATGGAGCCGGTGCGACCATGGTTCCAGCGCTCGTTCTTTCCCACAGACGGCGCCAATTGACGAGGTGTGGACTCGGCAAATCCCTGGGTTGTGTACCCCGGGTTGATTGAGGGGAGAGAGATGAGCGCTGGTGATCACGACGGCTGACAAGCAAGGCGTTTACCCAGGTTCAGGCTCCCGGAGGATAACACCCTACTTCCTGCTTGTCTGGTATTGATGGCGAGTTGTGGCTACAATGGCGAGATGGCAATCTCGCTAGGGTTTGTGTGGCGGCTATGAGCGTACCCTAGACGAAGGACCCTCCTAGCCTTTATATGGTAGGCTAGGTCTCAGGTGAACGGTGCCGATGGCGCTTACAAGCATGGCTGGGGTCGCATGACCTAGCGTCGACTATCTTGGGCCGCACGTCGTCCTCCTTGGGCCTTCCTTGGGCCCTCGTCATAAGGCTGATGGGCTTGGCGTGACCCAGGTATCCCCACCGTGGGGTAGTCGAAGAGTGACCCCACGACAGGGGGGAATATGGAGCTTGTCCAAACAATATGAAGGCATTGTTTATTAAAAGAAGTTACCGCTGCAACACACGGGGTATCTTTCTAGCTTTAAAAAGTAGTAAGCCCAAGAGCATCTACACCGGGGCCCGCCAAATATGTGTCCGGCACCCCCATATGTGCCCTCCATGGGGGGTGCTGGAAATGTGTCTGCCACATTGGGGGTCCTGCCCCTACCGGCGCGCCCCAAGCCTACCCCCCCCCCCCACCCAAAAAAAAGAGAAAAAACATCAAACACCTTCTGGACAGCCAACTTCGCGTCGTGTAGGAACTCACGTTTGGAGAGACGCGCCGCCGCTTCAACTTCGTCGCTTCGGGGTGGTGTTTGCGTCGCTTCGCATGATTTAACCCTGCCTCGTCCGCGTCGATGTCGGCCGCATGTTGCTCATATTCTCTGCGCGCAACACCGCCAATACCTCGCTCGCGATATGTTTGCCGGAGAAGGAGCCGTGGTGGCTGGACCGGAGTAGAAGAAGGAGGTTGTGGTGGCTGAGCCGGAGTAGGAAGAGGTGGCCGAGCCGGAACATGAAGAGGTCGTGGTGACCGAGCTGAAGCAAGAAGAGGAGGACACTGCGACGGAGGACGACGAACCTGCAACTCCACCACCCGCACGTCCGGCTTAATCACTGTGGTCATCACGGTGGCTACACCAACACTGTTTGGAGGGCCCCCAAGTTTGGAGGGTCTCTTAGGGCACCTCCAACGGCCCAGCGCATCCGGACAGCCAAAGCGGACCGATTCTGTCCGCTTTGGGCGGACCGCGGACAGATTTTGGGCCTCTGTCCCTTTTGGGGTGGAGGTGCCCCCAACGGCCGGCCGCATTTCTGTCCTGGACAGCACATTTGCACAAAATTTGCAAAATTACTAGATAAGTTCGGTTCAACAAATTGATAAAAACACGCTGAAATATGGTTCTACAACAAAGTTCGAATAGAAAGAAATACACGGAAATATCGTTTATTACAACAAAGTTCGAATAGAAAGAAAATTGAGCAGAAAACGCTACTGGTTTCCCAGATGAACCCACATGTGCTCTATCAAATCATTCTGGAGACGTTCATGTAGTGGCTTATCACGCATCTCTGCATACACGTCTGAAAACTGCTGGTCCGTCACCAGTCCAGGTGTAGGCGCAACCAACCCGCCCTCAAATTCCCATCCTTGATCAAATAACCTTGCATCATCCCGTTCATTCTCGACAATCATGTTGTGCATGATCACGCAAGCAGTCATCACCTCCCACATGACCTCCTTGCTCCACGTTCTTGCGGGGTGTCGAACAATAGCAAACCGGGATTGGAGCACACCAAATGCTCGCTCCACATCCTTCCGGCAAGCTTCTTGTTGCTGAGCAAACTTACGAGCTTTCTCACTTTCTCGTATGCGAACGGTCTTCACAAATACGGGCCATGAAGGGTATATACCATCAGCAAGGTAGTACCCCTTGTCATATGCATTTCCATTCACCTCAAAGTTGATCACCGGTGCATCGCCCTCGGCCAGTCTGTCGAACACTGGTGACCGCTGAAGCACGTTGATATCATTGTGAGATCCCGACATGCCAAAGAAGGAGTGCCAAATCCAAAGATCTTTAGATGCAACAGCCTCAAGTATGACTGTGCACTCTCCAACGTGTCCCTGGTACTGTCCTTGCCAAGCAAAAGGACAGTTCTTCCACTCCCAATGCATACAGTCTATGCACCCAAGCATTCCAGGAAAGCCTCTGCTCGAATTCATGTTCAGAAGACGGGCAGTGTCTTCCATATTTGGCTCCCTCAAGTACTCGGGACCAAACACTTGAACTATAGCTTCACAGAACCTATACATGGCTTCTAGGCAAGTGGACTCGCTCATGCGCAAATATTCATCTACTAGATCACGGCTACTCCATATGCAAGCATCCGTATAGCCGCCGTGCACTTTTGATAAGAGGAGAAACCATACATACCAGTTGCATCAGGTTTGGCCTCGAAGTAGTTATGATCCGGATATGTTGACATTCGAAAACGGCGACGAAACTTGTGATCCGGATATGTTGGCTTCACGGGATGGAAATAGTCCTTCCAAAGTTGGAAGTGACCTGTTTCCCGGTCACGATCCAACGCCGGAGCCCTTCCAACAACCGAGCCAACATGCCGAGGCCATTCCGCCTGGTTGAAGTTGTGGATGAGCGTGGCCGCGACCATCATGACGTCGGTATCATCGTCGGATTCCTCGTCCGACGTATCGATGAAGGTCTTGTAGAAGAACTCATCATCACTGTCCATCTACGCAAAACAAACAAATTAGTATGGAATTCACATCAATTTTAGGAACAAAGATAGAGATTGAGTCTCATATATACCTTTCGTCGAACACCTGCCGGGCAGTGGCCTTCGCGAACCGCCTCTGGTGCAAGGGCCGAACGTCCCGGGAAGCAGCGGTCGCGGCGGACGACGGCGACGGCGGCGCAAGACGGCCCTTGTCCCGGCTCGACGAGGCCGAATAAATTGGGGACGGCGGCGGCCGATGCGAACCGCCTCTGGTGCAAGGGCCGAACGTCCCGGGAAGCAGCGGTCGCGGCGGACGACGGCGACGGCGGCGCAAGGCGGCCCTTGTCCCGGTTCGACGAGGCCGAATAGATTGGGGACGGCGGCGGCCGATGCGAACCAGGCGGCGGCCAATGCGATCCAGCAGCCGGCCGGTCGAGATATGGAAGCAAGGGGAAGAAAGGGGACTCTGTCGCTGGCAAACGGGCCCCGCGCGGACAAGGAGGACCAAGGGCGGACCGAGAGGCTGTCCGTTTCTCCCCCAAACCTGGACCAAACTTGGGCCAGGTTTGGAGCCAGAAACCTGTCCGCGCGGACAGTTGTCCCTTTGCGCCGGGCCGTTGGAGTGGCTCCTCTGTCCGTTCGGACAGATTCGGACACGGCCCGTCCGGATGCGGAGGGCCGTTGGAGGTGCCCTTAGGTGCCGGACAGAAATCAGTTCGGTCTGGACACTTGAGAGTGTGGTTATGGCCGATTTTGTGGTCCGATCCTCACTGGGTGTTGGGGGTCATTTGGGTGCCGTTAGAGATGCTCTGGATTAGGAAAAAAGAAATAAAAAAACAAAACGTTTTGAAAAGACAGGATCATACGTAAGCACTTGCGAAAATCACAGCCTGCAGTTACGTCCGTATTATACCCCTTCTTACGTACCTTTTCTTCCTTCCATTTTTCGTTCGTTTCCACGAGCGGTGCCAATCCTCACAAGACTACAAATAGAGTGAGGGAGAGACAGCCACGACGCCCGCCCGCCCCGGACCAGACAACAATGAGGAGGAGAAGGGACGACGGAGGGGTTGCCTCCATCCGCCTACTCCTCGTACTACTCTCTGCTGCATCTTCTTCCTCCTCCAGCTCTAGCTCCATCTCAGATTTCAGCTTCCCACGGCAGAGCAGTATCATCACCCACCTCCCTGGCTTCGAGGGACCCCTCCCCTTCCAACTCCAAACAGGGTACCCCTAGCTCTGTTAACCAGCAACGCTCTCTCCACTCAGTAAATAAAAATGATGGGCTGATTTCTCCTGTGATCGATGTGAACTGTCTGTGCATGCATCCCATCCCATCACAGGTATGTCGAGGTGGACGAGAGCAATGGCGTCCGCCTCTTCTACTACTTCATCCGGTCGGAGAGGAACCCGGCAGAGGACCCTGTCATGCTCTGGCTCACTGGTGGGCCTGGATGCTCCGCCTTCTCCGGCCTCGTCTACGAGATCGGTAGGTAACCCAAATCGACCCATCTTCTGCTTCTATTTTTCCTTAACTTCGCCGTTTTTAGGGACGGTGCATCTATCTATCTGTCTTGATCAAACAGTACTCTTCATATGTCTGCTTCGGAACAATCGACACATTGGTACTACTCTGTTTGGCTTCCAACCCAATTGTCCATATGCCGTCCACGTGTCATGAAGCAGATATGCAATACTACTAGGAGTAGCTGTTGGATTCTGTGCAATAATTTCAAGATGAACATTGTGAAAAATCAATTAATGCGAAACAAATATGCAGCATCATCCTTTACTATGGATGATCTGAATAATCAATATGTGCTGCAGGCCCTCTGAGTTTTGACCGTCACACCTACGCCGATGGCTTGCCTAAGTTACTCTATAAGCCAGACTCATGGACAAAGGCAGGTTCCAATCTCTAATTCATCTTCATCTTCTCCTTGTAACTATGACTATATGTGAATCTGAATTGCACATTTCGATCCCACCTAGGTGAGCAATGTTATCTTCCTGGATTCCCCGGTAGGAACCGGCTTCTCATATTCCATAACGCAGCAAGGATACGAATCAAGTGACACCAAAGCTGTCTCGCAAATTGTCATTTTCCTCAGAAAGGTCACGTTCATACACTTGTTCAATCACCCAGAAACCATTACTAGCTAGTACTACTAAATGCAGATGCTGACATTTCTTACTCTGCATCTATTACAGTGGTTTGATGAGCACCCAGAGTTCTTGGCAAACCCTCTTTACATTGCCGGTGATTCCTACTCTGGTATAATTGTGCCAGCCATCACCCTTGAAATTGCTAGAGGTAACTTTTCCTTAGAATTATCTACATGTTTTCTTCTCTCGCCCTGTGCGTATTTCATTTTGTTTTCTGAAGAACGTTATGTATAACTCCCCACAGGAAAGAAAAAGGCAATGGGTCAGCTCTTAATCTAAAGGTTTGGAACCCTACAGTAAGCCAGTAGAGTGCAACTAGCTTGAACTTACTTCCCTGCTAATGTGATATGTCATAATCAGGGCTACCTTGTGGGCAATCCAGTCACGGATGGAAACTTCGATAATCCAGCTAAAGTTCCATTTGCTCATGGGATGGGTCTCATATCTGATGAAATGTACCAGGTATTTTTTTTCTTTGTGAAATCGGCTTTACTACTTGGATCGATGTATAGACTCATCTATTAAGTCGGTACTTTGATAAAAAAAAATAGTCAAATTTGTACAACTAGTTGCAAGCTGTAGCCTATTGTATTGCAGAAAACGTTGTAATAATTCCACTGGGTAGTAAAAATGTCTGAATCGTTTGCTAAATACTAGAACATCTGCTGACAATTTCATGCAGCTCCTTTGCCTCCACAATTTCTGCACGGCTGGTTGTAAAGAAACTTGTAGAATATTCTTGTACTTTGTAACAACAAAAGTTAGTTTGAGCAACAAGCAATTAAGTCTGCATACCATTATGTTTGTTTTTGCAGTTTAGTTTATCTTTGAGTGTTGCTATTTTCAGGCGTACAAGGAGAGCTGCAGTGCAGAGCAAGACAGACAGCAAAGCATTCAGTGCACACGCAGTCATGATGTCATTGACGAGGTATCCAACTCTCCTTTTTCCATTTCAACTTTTGCAGTGACGCTGCTAATTAGCGAGTAGCAATTAAAATGGTTTTTCATGAAGTGTGTCAAGGACATATACACAAACCATGTTCTGGAGCCCCTGTGCACTTTTGCAAGCCCACATCGACACAATCTGAAGCTGAGTTCGGGAGCACGGGAGATGCTCCGGCTGCAAGACTACACTGCCAGGGCCGGGCTTCAACTGTCTGAGATTTCTACAGAGTGTAGAGTTAGTGACCAAACATAACTTAATTTGCTCCTATTCCTTGCTAGCTAGCAACTTATGCACAGATTAATATTTTCTAACCATTCAGATTTGATCACAGACGGCAGAATATCTGATGTCCACAGTATGGGCAAACAATGATACAGTCAGAGAGGCTCTTGGTGTCCACAAGGTAACTGACAACAAGTGTCTTGAATAATCAATTGCTGCTTCCTGCTTGGCAAGGTTGACACTTAACATCTTGCAGGGGACAGTTCCTCTGTGGCTAAGATGCAACTACGACATACTGTACACTAACGACATTCACAGTTCAGTGAAACATCATCTGGATGTTACCACCAGAGGCTACAGATGTCTAGTTTACAGTGGTGATCACGACATGGTCATACCTTTCATCGGCACGCAAGCCTGGATCAGGTCTCTGAATTTCTCTGTTGTGAACGAGTGGAGACCATGGTATGTCGATGCACAAGTTGCAGGGTGAGTCGAATTCCAACAGCTAGTTGAGAACACGGACTACAGTGAACATAACAAATTCTAGCTTGTCCCTGCAAACCACTGTACTTTGAGGAGTTATTTGCCAGTCATGTGGCTTGCAACAGAATGGGTTGAGATAGAGACACATCCTGATGCTCACGGGAAACTTTTCTTATATGCAGATATACAAGGTCATACTCGAATAACCTCACATTTGCAACCGTGAAGGTATGACCCGTGGATGTCCTTCTTTCCCATTTTCCATCTCTGTGTTTGTACGCCAATAAGAAGGCTGGAGCATTGTTTGGCTGTTTGCTAACAAAAGAAGAATTATTTACTACACTGAATAACATACATAATTTTTTTTTTAATCAGGGCGGCGGACATACTGCTCCAGAGTACATGCCAAAGCAGTGCCTTGCTATGTTTGCAAGGTGGGTTTCCGGTGAACCTCTCTGATGGTGCCAATTGCAGCCTCAGATGGTGGATACTCTGCATCACACGGATGGTCTAGAAGGCAGAAAGCGTAATTTTGTGTCCTCAGTAGAGAAACACCATCCACCAACAGGGATACAATAAAACTGGGATACAATAAAATTGGGAGGCTCGTCTAGTCTAACCAAATGGATATTACAGCAACTCTTCCAAGCATGCTAACTCATGCGCAACCCTATTTTTCTCAATCGGCAATGTTCAATTCTTATGATCACAATGCCACAAAAATATATGTCGGGCATACACAAGAAATACTATAAGAGACTCGTTTGGCACCCATCATTTAGTTTGGCAGGAATGAAATAAAAGGACATTGATTCATCATTTCATTTAGTTTGGTAGAGATGAAATGACATGGCCAAGAGCAGAAAATGAGTTAACATATCAAGACATATATTGGGATTACAATTGAAATGACATTTCCAGTTTTACGACAGCCAAATATGTTGGGCTTAGAATATCGATTGAATTCTATGATTCCGGCTCAAAATAATGGGTACCAAACGAGGTCTTAAACGAGTAAAAAAAGTGAAACGAAAAATAAGAAATAGAAAAAGGAAGACCGTCCCAATTTTTTTTTTTGAAAATTAGCCACACCATATATTAGGACCGCAAGCCGGCTCATTAAAAACCTTCCAGTCCCCTTAGGTACCCTGGTAAGGAAAAGAGCGCGTCTGAAACTTGCGGCCTCCAAATCATATAACAGTTACATCATCTAGGAGAGTTTGGAGGATAAAGCTAGGGGGTTCATCGACCCAATTACAGGAATTAGTCGTATCAAAACAGTGTCTAGCTATTTTATGAGCTACTTTATTTGCCTCTCTTCGACAATGCACAAACTTGACTCTTCCAATATTTCCCGCCTGATGCAAGATATCTGCAAAAATTGATGTAGCTTCGTTCCATATGCGTTCCGTCCCTGAGCATAACTTAATAACTTCAGAAGCATCCGATTCAGCTTCCACATCCGAATAGCTTAGGGCATTTGCTAGTTCCAGCCCATGCTTCATCGCCATCGCTTCCGCTGTAGAGGCAGACGTCACATGCGGTATGAAACTTGAGGAAGCAGCTATGAACACCCCCTGATTATTTCTTATGATTGCTCCAACCGCTCCAGTTTTACTCGCAATATCAAAGGCTGCATCGACATTGATCTTAACCGAATGTGATAAAGGTTTTACCCAGGCCACCTTCTGAGTTGCAGCGGGTGATTTCCCTTTGGAGGCATTAGCAGTAATCGCCTTAATTGAAGTTAAGCAATGCTGAATCGGAGGTACCTGCTCGCCATGTGTTTTGCGCCGACGGATCCACCAAATATACCAAGCAGCTACAGCAATAACATTATGTGTTTTAATTGTATCATAACCCGGAAGCACACTTACCACTGATTTTAGCAAAGCTTCCAGAACTTGGGCGCCAGAACGGTTCGGCTGCATGTGATCACGAATTAAACTTTCCAGACCAAGACCTCTCCAGATATTTGCCGCGTCTTGACATTTAAAGACCATATGCATGATATCCTCTTCCTCATTGTTGCATATCGGACAGATATTACTTGTCCCAATGTGTCGATTAAACAAGATTGATTTGATAGGCAGCACCCCGTGTAGTATCCTCCAGCAGTATATCTTGATCTTAGCAGGCGTGTCAAGTTTCCAAAGAATTTTCCAAGTGGGGTTATTAAGTGACGTACCAGTAATAAGGGAACGACAGGTAACTCCATTAAACTGGTGCTTCCATTCGACATGGTAGGCCGACTTAACTGAGAAAATTCCAGATCTCGTATTGTGCCAGGAGATAAAATCCTCAAACACATTGTAATTTACTGGAATTTGAAGAATTCGCTGAACATCAATCGGGTGAAAGATAGAATTAATTAGTTCCGCATCCCAGGAACCTGTAGTGGGGTCAATAAGATCGGATACCAATCTTAGAATGCAGTCACCACGTGGTGTAATAATCCGTCTGTCCGGACTAGAAGGGATCCAAGGATCTTTCCAAATCTCTATCGATTCACCAGTTCCGACACGCCAGATATACCCTCTTTTGAAAGTTTGTATCCCAGCCACCAAACTTTGCCATGTAAAAGATGCTCCTGCCTTCGGCCCCGCCTTCAGAATATCGCCAGAAGGGTAGTATTTAGCACGCAGGATTTGAGCACACAGCGAGTTAGGTGAGTCAATGAGTCTCCACACTTGTTTTGCCAGCATCGCAAGATTAAAAGAGTGTAGGTCCCGAAAGCCCATACCTCCTTCGCTCTTGGAAAGCATAATTTCCACCAAGAATACCAGTGCATTTTCTTACCTTGTGCATTATCACCCCACCAATATTGTGCAATAACATCCGTGATCATCTTGCAAATTTTTTTGGGTAAGAGAAACACCGACATTACCCAAAAAAAATTGCAAGATGATCAGTCTTTGATGGTCTGGCCTAGGGGCAACGGCCAGTGCTCGCTGATTCTGTGGCCCATCCAGTCTCATTTTCCCGTTCTTCAGTTTTTCTTCTCCCGGAGGCCCAAACTCGTTCAGTGAACGAGTAGTTTGTTGCTGCTCCAACCTCCTCTCGACGGCCGCCGCCGCCGCAAGCTCTCCTCTCCGGTGTCCCCGCGAATCCGCGATGGATGAGTATCGCTCCAAGAGGAGGAGTAGCGATCCCTCCTTCACCAAACTCACCGACGACCTCGTCGTCGAGATCCTCTCGCGGCTCCCACCCAAGTCGCTCCTCCGCTGCCGGTGCGTCTCCAAGTCGTGGCGAGATATCATCTCCGACCCCTACCACCGCAAGAAGCTCCCCCAGACTCTCGCCGGCTTCTTCCACATGAGCGTGGGCGGCGATGGCTCCACCTCGTGGACGCGGCGCCGGAACTTCACCAACCTCTCGGGGAGAGGCCCGCCTCTGGTCGCCCCCGATCTCGGCTTCATACCCAGCCACGCAGGAGACATTGTTACCTTAGACTGCTGCAACGGCCTCCTCCTCCGCCGCAACGGTGGCTGGATCCGATCTCCATGCGGCAGATTTATCGATCGTCCGGAGAGGTACGATTACCTTGTGTGCAATCCCGCTACCGAGAGATGGGTCACGTTGCCCGATTCCGGAACCACCGGCGTGCTCCGGACCTCCCACCTTGCCTTCGACCCGGCCATCTCGTCGCATTTTCATGTATTTGAGTATGAGTATCAGTTCTTGGATGAAGATGAGGGTGATGAAGAGGAACATCATTTTGTTCCATTTACAGCAGTGGGGTTCTACTCGTCTAGAACTGGTCAGTGGACTCACTACGTGACTGAATTCAGCCAAGAGACCGATCTATATCTGTATGCTGAAAGTTTATCGAGAAGTGTGTTTCTCAATGGGGCTCTGCATTTTATCTGCTCCGAGAGTACAATAGCTGCTTTGGACATGGAAACGAAGAAATGTAGGTACATTCAGCTTCCCCGGGTGGTGATCTTGTTTTCCTTGGACAGTCTCAAGGGTCATTATTCTACATCAATAAAGAGGTGGAGAACAAGTATAAACTTTCATTTTGGGCTCTAGAAGATTATGCAAGTGGTGTATGGAACTTAAAGCATACTGTCAGCACTATGCAACTATCTGGATCCAAGGAATTCACGACGATGCAATATAATTTTCTTCCTTTCGCACTTGAAGAACCTGCTAATGGCATACAACATGGATCAATCAGCTGCACACTGCATCAGTGATCTCGGGCCAAAGTGTCACTATGAGTTTATGCCCTATATACCTTTATTTTCAGAGTCATTAGCAGGCGAGGACTGAGTGTGCCATGCAGAGAACTGGCTACACATTTGTTAGTACCGATAAGATGAATTGGTGCTGGCTTGATGAGAACTACCTCTACTTGGGTTTGTGTTTTCTGCTTCCATGGTTGGATCGATTCATGTCTGTCATCTTAAATTTTGGAAATGTTATTGGTGGAAAATTATCTGAGCAGGATACACTCATTTTCAGTGAGTTGGTTGCTGTACTCTCTGTATTGTTTTGGCGAGAGATCATTCTGCCATGTTTTTGATGAAATTGCTGGGACTGTATAATTTCTCATACTTGTGGTGATATTGGAATGGTAGCCGCTCCTTTGTGTGAATAACTGATCAGGCTGCTCCATTTATTATAGGCTTTGATGGCATTTTTAGTTAGTGATTTTTTTGTCCAGATGATAATATCATTTGATTCAATCATACATCTGTTTACTTAAAAAAAAAAAATTCCATGAAGAGTAGTTTACTTTCAGGGAAGCAGCGTGGCTCATTGTATTAGCTGACATTTACGCAGAACGATTTAGATTGGATAGATTATACCATGACTGATCCAATTGCTACATTATATTAGCAATATTAGTCCATGTATGTCTTTGAATATATAATATGTATCTTGAGTTTTTTTAACCTTAACCTAGTAATATATGACATCTTGTTCAATTGATTGTGTATGCTGATTAGTCGTCTGTTTTAATGTTACTCGACAGTACGCATCATGACATTTGAAAATAGCTATGTAACTACACTGCCACAGTTAAACCTAGAATTATCCAGTTGCATCATCTTTACGATGGCATATTTGATCGTGCAGACCCAAGATCCCCTGGTGTTTGTTGTTGGGATAATGTCATTTGGTCTAACTTCAGTACTGTTTCCACTTTATCCTCTACTATCATAAGCTTGATTGGAACTTATCATCCCGAGGTCATAGTTAGAGCTGTACTGATAATCCTTGTTTCTTATTTCCAACCCACTTTGATTTGTGAGATTGATTCAAGAAGTTGTTATCATATTGATGGTTCGCAGCATCTTCCGCTAGTTGCTTGCCTAGCTAGTTCATCTGCCGCTCCATTTATACTCTCTCGGACAATGTAACTACGGTTGATATTACAAACTCACCATCGATTTGATTACAATCATTTATCACACCTGCAGCTGGGCTTAGACAAAGGAGCCACCAGAATGGATTAAGAGCCATCCATCTGCCATCTGCCGTCTCCACATCATGAACCTGTCTGGTAACTATCCAATGAAGAAGCCATTCGAATCTCGAATTGTAGCTCTTGACGATCCACATTTAGTTTCCTCCTAAAACGAGGCATCGGCATTTAGTTTAGCCAGTTCTCTCTGGGATTTTTGCCAACCATATCATCGGATGCCCTCTTTTGTTTTTCTTTCCTTGTTGATTTTGTTGCCACGAAAATAATTAGCAGCACATTGTCGTCCTATGTGGCGCATGAAGTTTCTTTGAGGAATTGTCGGAGCTCCCATCAAATATACCATGTTCCAACAGTGAACATGGTCTGCAGCTCTGACAGGCCTAGCACCAGCAAGTTTGTTTGTTTGGTTGCTCGTAAAGTGTGGGTTAGGCTTGACCGAGATGTCGTGTGGTCGTATCTATGACACATCCGGAACATTTTTTCTTCTTCTAGAATACAGATCGGTACATGTAGAGGTGACTAGATGCAAGATATGTTGTTTGGTTATTGGTCAAAGTATACACTACAAATGCATTGCTGGTGTTTTGACATGAAACATAAGCTCAATGTTTAACCAAACACAACAAAGGCTTAAATAGTCTACACATGTCTGCTACTGATACCAACGCCAAACATTTCAATCCCACCATTGCCAATGTACCCAAATTGTTGTTCTCGACTTCTCGTGACCACAGCCTTAGTTGAACAATATACGTGATGGAGGGTGTGTGGACTGTGGAGGTGTCTCTCCGACGGATCTTCATGGATTCGGACGGCTTTGGTCTCCGGTGGTTCCGTCTGGATTCAGTCGATGTTCATGGTCTTTGGAGTATATGCAAGCTTTCTTCGGCGTCTTCTTCACATTTGCTTTTTCATAGTTGCCTAAAATGGGTTTAAAATGGCCACTTAATAAACATATCAAAACACAGGCAGGGAAGTGATATTTCCATATTTTAATTTGCTTGTATGGTAAATTACATGTATATACATTGAAAATTACATGTATATGCATTCTAATGTTCAACCTTGGGTAAAATATGAAGAATCGAATATCCACGTGTCTATCTTATGGTTGGAAGAAAAATTGAATTGTGGCGAATTGAAAAGATTCCAATTGAAAAACAGTCAAGTGCCAAATAGACTCTCCCTTTTAATTTGCTTGAAAGCTTATTAGTTAAGTTATAATCTGGTTGAACGTTAGTCAATTACATGTATATACATTGAAAATTACATGTATATGCATTCTAAAGTTCAACCTTTGATAAAATATGAAAAATTGAATGTCCACATGTCATTATGCAATGGTTGGAAGAAAAATCGAATTGTGGCGAATTGAAAAGGTTCCAATTGAAAAACAGTCAAGTGCCAAATAGACTCTCCTTTTGAATTTGCTTGAGAGTTTATTAGTTAAGTTATAATCTGGTTTTGCCAAACATGCATGACACTGACTTTTCCACCTAAGCTTGCAAAGAAAAGTTGGCGCATAACTTACGGTTAACCAGCCACAAACCGACATATACTCCTGTTGTCCGGAATTACCTGTGTTCTGGGTTTAGACAAAGTCAAACTTTGTAAATTTTGACTTAGCATATAAATATATATTTATAATACAAAATAAATATTATTAGAATCGTCATAAAATTTATTCTAGTATTATCTTGATTTCGTATTATACATGTTGAATTTTTCTGAATATGTTTGGCCAAAATTTTAAAACTTTGACCTTGACTAAACTCAAAATTCAGGGTAATTATTGACAGAGAGAGTATAAGTCATGTTGAGTCACATCTATAAGCTTGAAGAAAAAATCAGCCACTTCTTATTTCTCGTCACGTTTTGCATAACACTGAATTGTAGTGGATCAGCTTGACGTACATTTTTTTTCGAGATTGACGGGGGGAATAAATCCCCACCGCTTGTTTCATTCATCGAAAGTAGCCTGGCGGGCCATGTTCTTACAAACGGAAGGAGAGATTACAGGGGGATACAAGGGAAGAGAATACAATGAAAATACAATAAAAAAGACAACTAGAAAAGAGCAGCAAGAGCCACCATGAGAGGCACAAGAGGTGAGGGGGTGCAGTCGGGGATCACAATGCCAAGTCTCGGCAACTGCCAAGCGCACCGCACCGGCGTGCGACTCGAACCCTAGGCACAACTCAGGAGCACCACCACCATCATTGGTGAGTGTCAAGCCTAGCACCTAGCACTAACCTAGACAGGGAGCTCCGCCACGGGGGTCGTGACGATTAGCAGGCAGGAGGCATCAGTTGAGTCATCATTGAACAAAGGTGAGCCGAGACGCCACCAAGAGCCCGAAGCTCACCACACCACAACGACAACCATGGCAGGCTCTCGGGAAAGCACATCAACGTGACCGAGACGCGCCAGCCGAGGAGAGAAAACACACCACCGTCGGCCCTAAGCTGGCCGCACCAACACCAACAACCGCAGCCACCAGGACGCTCGCGAACCACCCCTGCTATCCTTGAGCAGCGCCTCCACGGAGGGAAGCGACATCGCAACGCCACCGCCGCCCAAGCAGGGACCGGGTTTTCACCCAGCAGGGGGTGGGTGATGGGACTGGAATTTCAACGAAGCCTCTGAGGAGGGATACGGCGCCGGAGCGTCGTCGACGTCGTGGCCGTCGCCGGCCAAGGGTTTCCCCCAATTCCGAGCACCACAGCACCATCCACCCGTCGAAGGAGCCGCCGAGGACGAGGCCTCATGCACCTGGGACGGGGGAGAGCTCCAGAAACAGGCCGTGGAAGCGAACCCAAAGGAACGCCACGACAGGTCTTCAACCAGGCGCCACCGCACCTTGCGGCTGCACCATCGGGGGAGTGGTGCATCTCCACGATGCACCAAGCCATGGACCTCCGCGCCGCCACAGCAGGAGGCCGCGCTGCCGGGGGAGGCCGCGCCGCCACGGGAGCCACCACCGCGAGAGAGAGCCTGGGCCGGCACCGTCCACCGCGCGGACAAGCCCGGCGGCATCCATCGGTGACGGCTCCAGGAGGGTGGGCGCCGGAGGAGAGGAGCGGCCGGGCCGCCGCCGCCGCGCCGGAGGGGCGCGGTGAGGGAACACCCGCGAGGGCGCGGCACGGGCCGCCCCCACCGGCCAAGAACCCCCAAGCGAGCAGCCAGCCCTCCATACTGCTTGCCAGGGACTGAGAGCGCAGATCCTCGCCGCCCCCTTCACCGGCGCCGCCCGGCCTTGTCCGGCGGCCGCCTCTGGGGACGACGAGGGGAGGGAGGTGGGAGGAGAAGGTGGCGGCGCGGCTAGGGTTAGGGTTAGGGTTCGCCCCTCGGTCGCCTGGAGGGAGGCGACGCGAGGTGGACGGGGGGCTTTCAACTCTCTTGACGTACATTACAATGGGAAAACAAGATAAAGAATAATACTCCCTTTTACATTAAGAATCATCAATCAATACAATGAATAATCTATACTATTACAAATCCCTGCATACATATTATTTGTTCTTATTTATTTTTACTAATTATAAAATCTTTGACCCATGTATGGATGTACCGTACGTGCGCATACGGTACATAGACCTTTATTCGAGTTAATTAGATCTATGGCTGAGTGAGGCCATTCGCACCACATGTCTTGAATTCAGGTGGCGGCGGGGGCAGGCTGGTCTCAGGCGTGGGCCCGTTCTCGACGATGAACGCAGTTGCCATGCCCATGACGATATGGAACTCGAAGTGGCAGTGCAGGTACCACATCCCGGGGTTGTCGGTGATGAACCGCACTGCGGCCCATCCTGTCCTGGGCACCTGCACTGTGTTCCTCAGCTGCGGGTTGTGGTAGTTGAACTTCTTGGGGTCCGTCTTGGGATCGTAGTTGCCAATCCCCATGGCGAGGATGAAGAAGTCGTAGCCATGGAGGTGCATCGGGTTCGAGTCGGTCTGCAGCAGCGCCGTGCTCTGGAAGATGATTTCCACAGAGGTGTTGTACCGGAACCTCCGGAGCTTTGTCGCCTTGAACGTCGGCTCCAACACCTCCTCCAGCGGCCCCGGTGGGATCAAGTCACGGTCGGTGTAGTTGTACGGGCGCGGCGGAAGGTCGGGGAGGTCCTCCGTGTATAGGCCACTCGTCCGGCCTTCGTAGTACCTCTCGAGCAGCGACGCGTTGGTCGGGTGGCGGAAGGATACGTTGTTCATGGTGGCCACCACGATGGTGTCGGGACCCCGACGGCGCTTGCACGACGTCTTGTTGCCACGACAGATGGAGCCGAGGCCGAGCGTGAAAAAGAGGCGTTCGTCGACGTGCATGGGGACGCGGTGCCGGTCCGGGTGGGCGAGGCCGGTGAGGTTGTTGTGGAAGTAGTAGGACGGCATGGTGTTGTGCTGGTCTGGCATGAGCGGCGTCGACACAGGCATACCGTTGTTGTTATTGTCGGATCCGGCGTAGCGGACGAGGCCACGGGAGGCGAACAGCGGGATCTGCAGGTCAGGCGGCGGCGGCTGGTTTGCGAGGGCCACCATGTGGTAGTGTGCCGGCGGGGCATCGGCGGACATGAGCACGTCGATGGCCTCGCCCGGCGCCAGGGTCACCATGTCGGTCTCATATGGCGTGAGGTAGTTCCCGTCTGCGCCGACCACCGTGAACGTGTGCCCCGCCACCTTGAAGTAGTACTCGGAGAAGAGCGCCGTGTTCACGATCCGTAGCATGTAGGTCTCTCCGCGGACGACGTCCAGGACGAAGCTCTCCTCCGGCTTGCCGGAACAGTTGGCGAGGTCGCCAAGCTTGCCATTGATTGTTGCCGAGAGCGGGTTGTCGTCGAAGTTGCCGTCGTGCATCCTCCTGTCGAGCTCAATGAGGTCGAGCTCCCACCACTCGCCGATGATGATGGGTACGTCCTTGGTGGGGGTCGGGAACGGGTACCTCCCACCCTTGGGCCGGATGATGAAGGCACCGGCGACGGTGGCGCGGAGGCAGGTGACGTGGGCGTGCCACCACAGCGTGCCGACCTGGCCGGTGACGTTGAAACGGTAGACGCGCTCGCCGCCGGGTGGGATGGGGCACTCGGTCACGAAGCCAGCGCCATCGGACCAGCAGCTCCTCATCTGCCGGACGCCGTGCCAGTGGATGGTGAGGCCGTGGGGGAGACGGTTCACGACGTGGACGACCACCGTGTCGCCATCGGTGACGTTGATCGTCGGTCCCGGCAGCTGCCCGTTCACCACGTAGATCTTGGTCTGTTGCAAAGGTGTGTCTGGTTCATCTCGTGCACCTGATCATCATTAATATATTGATTGGTCAAAAATAGGTCAAGATGCATGCATCAAACAAGGTACCCAACACTATATACGCTGGAAAACAACACTGATCGGAAATCATATGGAATATAACCAGACATTTCATTCACAAGACATCAAAGGAAAAGAAAGATATTTTCTTGATTAATTAAGGAGCTGTGACAACAAAATAGAAAGAAAAAGATGATATTGTGCTCACGACAAAGGTGTGCTCCACGACCGCCGCCTCACCGCCGGCCGCGGCTGCCAGAGCGGCAAGGACCACGGCGCAGAAGATGGTCGCCGCCATGGAGAGCTTCTCCATGCTTAATTATTGCTCTACAAACTCAGTAATGTGTTTAATTGGCACAACACTCGCAGTAGTAATTAATTTGTGAAGGATGCGTTTTGCTAAGCCTGAGCTGCGGTCTATTTATACAGCCTCAACGGACAAGGCATCGGGAGACAACGGCCGTCTGCAATGGCTGACCGGGACAATCAAATGGAGCAGCACGAAACCGACGACGAGCTAAGCGAGGCCTCATGGGAATGTGAAGGCGATTGGCAATTGGCATCGTTCATTGGCTTGGCACGTATACTTTTTTGTTGCACTTTTGCTAGCCTTAACTAATCCTGAAAAGAATGACAAGTCAATCGCGGTGACTTTACACGAAGAGACTTCCTCGCCGCTGAATTAACGACGCAGGGTCAAGAGTTCAGGAGATGGCAACAGTGCTCTAGCTAGAATCGGTCGAACCGTAGCCATTAGGCAGCATGCAAGACTTGGGTTAACGTCACGGTGGTTTATCTTATTTGAAATCAAGACTTTTTTTAGATAAAGATTTGAAATCAAGACTTTTTTTAGATAAAGATTTGAAATCAAGACTAAACCCATCATGCATAGACTTGTCCACCCACCGCTACCAACCCATAGGCATTGGTCAGAGTCTGACTCCAGTGGAGGATGTTGCACGTTGCCAGGAGGACCTGGTATATATATTACTCTTGTTTTGACATATGCATTTAGTTACTCGGATATACGTCCAACTGGAAGATCAGCAGTCTTGACTTATGTTATGCTACAACATGTTTACAAGTCCACTCGACCAGCATAGCGTATGTTGTAGAAACTGGGGCGATGCTCCCCATTTAGGAAAAAAAAGGGAGACTCTATGTTTGACCCGAATCCATCCGGTTGCTCCCGCCGACGATATGGGGGAATAAACCCTTGCCGCAGCCGGGCCGGGACAGCCTCCCCCTCTTCCTTCCCCGCTCAGCAGCGCCGGCGCCGGTAACTGCCATCACAGGGGTGACACGATGTGGGACACGTGCGCAGTGGTGTTGGACGGGTAACGTCCTCTGGCGTTGGCTCGGCGGCGATGCCGAGGTCAATGCTATAGGCCATGGGACCTCTCGAGCGTCGTTAGCGACGACTTCTGGTAGGGTGGTGATGGTGCCGGAAGGTACTGTTGCGTCAAAGGGGTAGCCGATAGTTTCGCAATGTTTTTATGGACACAACGCCACCACATAACTCAACGGCGAAGAAAATTGGAGTGGGAACACTTACTATTCCAGCTATAAAAATCTTGCCTTTAGTTAATGAACCGACATGCAATACAATTGCTCATGTTGACCAAGGACTCATTGATGTCTTATCTTACTGATCAAGTTGGCCCTTCCGAATAATTTGATGCACTATCCCACCCTCAACCCTTCGAGAGCGAAATGTAGCAAAGTGAATAAAATCCCATGAACCATTGCATCCACCCTGGAACTACCAGATCACTCAAGGGACAACTTCGGCGTCTAGGGGTGATGGACAGACCATAGAATCTTTACGCATCCTAGATGGCATATGTGTCGTTTGTCTACATCTGACGGCCAATATTCAAATTACTGCTGTGAAAATGTTTTACCTCTTTGCTTATATTTTCTTAAATTTATAGCTCAATACTTTCCCTTCTTGTTGTAAGACTATAAAGCCATGGATTTGTTATTCATTCGTACCATCTTATCTAGGCTTAGCGGGTCAACTCACTTAGTTTATTGGGTTAACCCAGTTAAATGCAGTTAGAACATGCTTTGATCACCAACCCAACGGTTTGATCGAGCTGCTTACTCCTTTTTTTATAAAGTGGTAATATCTTGGGTGCCATATTAGTAATCTTATCTTCCCGAAAGAAGACAATTTTTTTTGATAAAGGGCTTTATTACTTAAAATTTAAGCATTACACCCGACCTCTGCATAAGAATGCACACAGCCGCAATCCACCAGAACGAAAAGAAAAAAAGCAGCAGTAGATGGATTACAATCATGTGTAAGTAAAAAGTCAATGCCTGAGACGAACGCCAATGCCTATGGAGGACCAATGCGGCGATCAAGCACCATCCATGACGGGTAAAAATATCCCTTGCCACCCCTTCCAAACGTGCACATGCCTCCGTAAAGAGGCCTCTATACCCCGCCCGTTGTAAGGTGGACCATGAACGAAGAATATTTGTGCACCGGTAGAGTACCTGCAAACGAGAAACATCTTTATTATTGAAAACATTGTCATTTCTACATAGTCAAAGCGACCATACAACGGCTATCGCTCCCACCCTAATAACAATTAAACTTTTTGTCTATCCCATGTAGCCAATTGCCAAAAATATTGGCGACAGACTTGGGTGGATATAAGTTAGAAGCTATCTGGATAGATGACCACATAGAACGCGCAAAAGTGCACTCGAAGAATAAGTGTTTTATTGTCTCCTGATGTGGACAAAACACACACTTTGTACTTCCATGCCAATTCCGCTTAACAAGGTTATCCTTTATTAAAATGACACCCCAACGAAGATACCAAGTAAACACTTTTAGTTTAAGCGGAATCTTCATTTGCCATATTTTTTTATCATTATCGAGTGGTACATCGGAATGGACTAACGCCCTATACATGGAATCTACCGAGAATTTTCTATTCCCACATAAATTCCAACAAAACTCATCGATACCTTGTGTAAGTTGAACTGATGTCAACCGTGCCAGCAAGGTGTTCCAAGACGTTAGTCTCGGCCCAATTAGATCCCGCCTGAACGTCACATTGGGTGGTGAAGACTGCATAACCGTAGCTATGATATCCCCCTTGTGTCGAACAATGTTGTATAGAGCCGGATACTGATCCCGGAGGGTGGTATTACCTAACCATTTGTCCTCCTAGAATCTAATCTCCGATCCATCCTTAATTTTAAATACTCCGAAGCGGAAAGAAGACAAATGAAGTGTATTACTCCTCGCCTCTGTGCTAACAAGCACATCCCCGCTCACCTCTTGCTGGCTCTTATCCTTGACCTGGATCCCCTCTAACAGGTCAGCCCACCTAATTTAATCAGACCTTAGGTAAGCCTGATATTTACCACGGTTTATACCTGTGGCAGAAGATATGTCAGTGTGACAGTGATCTCAATGGAGTTTTTCACGTGTTTGTTATATGTATCTACCACGACGCCTTACCTATGGTTCATGCCTAAACAATTTACCACATATTCTATGAACCGTGATACATCGTCTAGCCACGCTTTTTACTGCGGTACACCTTACGTGGTAAAAACCGATTTAGCCCAGAAAAAAGGCCATTCTCTACCGCAAAATCAAGCATGGTGAAAGCCACTTTTCTTCAAGTGATTTAGGTGCTGATTTTTTCAACTTATTGGGTACTATTGCATATAATCATGCTAGCGTACATTTATATGTATTTTTTTCCTAATATTAGGACCAAACTATGACAGACTTGTAGTTCAAATTTTAATTATTTTTCATAAATACCGTTAAACTCATTTAATGAATAGAATATAGCTAAACATTTAAAAAAATAAAAAATTCCAAGGGTTGTGCCTCCAATATGATATACTTTATGTGAAAATTTAGAAGTCCACTTTGCAATTTTATTTGTGGTACCCGCTTCACAAAAATCACTTTTTTGGTACTAAAAATAATGAGAATGAAACTTTTCAAAAAAATAGTATCTCCCTTCGATAATCTTATTTACAATGTTAAAACCTTCATTGTTCAGTTGGTTGAAAGTCATGAATCTTCACACAAGGTAGTACATTTAGTGAAGAATTTTTATTTATAAATTATGATATTGCAAATTTATGAAGAATTTTTCATATTTCTCTTTATGTGTTTTTTAAAACCGGGCCAAAATTGTCCATGTGACCATGCATTCATATCTAGGTGTGGTAATTTTTCGAACTTTCTCGAGGGCTATTGCGTAAAATCAAGCTCAAATACCTTTATATGATTTTTTTTTGTAATTTTAGGGTCAAACTATAACAGACGTGAAGTTCAAATTTAAATTATTTTTGATAAATGCCATTCAACATATTTAATGAATGTTATCTTGCAATAAAGTTAAAAATTCAAAATAGTTAGAGATGGTGCCTCCAATTTGATATATATTTTGTGTGAAAATTGTGATAATCCAATTTGTATTCTTATTTATGATACGTGCTTCACAAAAATCACATTTTTTACACTAAAAATGGAAGCAAAATTTTCATTTTTTTAGGATCTCACTTTGACAATCTTGTTTACAAGTACTGTACTACAACCTTTTGCAGAAGATAAGATCTTCTCCATGTGGGAGGCATCGCCCAGAAGGACGGCAGGGTGTTAGAGATGAGGAAGCAAGAGCGGCCGAGGCAGCCGCGCCTCTCCGATCACCGCCGGCGTGAGTACTCTAACCGCTCCCCCATCCCCGACCGCAACCATGCTTGATGCTTCAGTTCGTCTACCAATTAGGGCTTCCGGCCGCCGCACTACGGGCTTCTCCGTGCAGGGTCACCCGTAAATTCAGCGCTCTTGGTCGTTTTTGAGCGCCCGGAGCTAGTGTTCCCAAGTGCCCGCGGTGGGGAATTTCTTAGGCCTTTGGGGTTTAGTCAAGGTTTTGGTTGGAATGTTTTGTGCAATTTTGTGGGCGGTTTAGTAAGCTTGACTGGTAGAGGCCGCGGACTGTTGCGATGGCTCGGTGGGTTTCGTTTGTATCACGATGAAATGTGGCACGTTTCGGCGGCGTTATTGGGTTACTGTTTGGAGGGTACTATCGGGGTCTGTGTGCATAGCTGTTCTGAACTCAAGTTTTAGCCGCAGCTATATTTTCCCCAGAATCTTTATCGAAAAAACAATGTCCCCCAGAATAACTATGCAAGTCTGTGGGAGTTTTGCCATGCTGAAGGGTTAGTTTTAGTCGGATGGTCATCATGAGTCTGTGCTAATCCCTTTTACCTTGGAGTTTCTTTTAGAAAAACTTTACCCTGGAGTTTTGCGACTTGCTTAATGTCATATCTAGATGGGCCTATTTTCTTTTTTTACCTGCATTGCTGTGTCGATAAGAGGGCTTAAGACTTCCAATTTTGGCTTTTCACTAGATTTAATCCTTGCTCTAGTTTGGATAGAATTTTGTAGTGTCTTATTTATACGTGCAACTGGAAGCTTCATGAACAAGACATCCTAACGACATCAATAAGGATTGGAAATAACACTGTTATTTGGGTTGACTGAATATCTTTGCCTGATATTTTTATTTACAGTTTGTATAACCCTATGTAACTATTTTCAGTTTACCTATTTGATAATATCTTCATATGATAAATTACAAACGTTTGCATTTTGATTTCCTTGGAGAATTTGTTGCCTCCAAGGCTGCCAAGCTATAGCTGGATTGTTTTTTTCATGGGAATAAATTGTCCTAGTTTTTCCATAATCTTTTTTTTTTCTCCAAATTTAGTGTGGAAGCATTTTGTTTTTGCTTATGGAAGAAAGGTTATTCTTCCTATGAAATGATTTGTCTAGTTTAAGCGTGTCTAGTCGATGCGGTTGATTTTTCCAAAGAAGGGCATAATACTTGCACCTTGCTGTTTATTATGTATTGCTTTATTAAGCAACTTTATACTTCACGGTGATTAATGTCTTCCATTGGTGTATAGCTTGTGCTTTGTTTGGGTTAATGAGATGTCTTCTGTGTGAACGTCAGTTCTTGATCGCAAATGTCATTTGCTTGAAGATTATTTTGTTCATATTTATCAGGGTGAAATTGAGCGAAAACATATGTTGTTTGCATCTCCTGTGTATGCCTTAAGGTTAAGGATTTTCCTATGTGAAATCACAATGGTGACATTTAGTTAAATAGTACTGCAGTATCTTTCAATGATATTTAATATCAGTAGTAGCAATATGACTATATGAGTATCACCTAAAGCATTCAAAGTTATTTTCAGTTTTTTTATGGTAATAGGGCAAGTGATTTTCTACCTAAACCATTCAAACCAGTATCCCTTTATTTTCTGAGTTGGTGATTTAGACATTCAGTAAGAAGTCTAGTAATGGTTGCACAAGAGATGAATACTGCAAGCAACATGAAAGTATTTAAGTTGTGTCTGCTCTTTGATGACAGATAATGTTATTATGAAATGCGATATGTTTCATGTAAATGTTTTCCCTTTTGGATCATTTGTTCTGGCAAATTAAATGTTTGCTCTGTTATATGTCTTGCTGTATGATTAATTGTACTTCTAGTAAAATGCAAAGCACGTGAGCTGAAATACATGATCTCTTTATGCATACAACTCGCAACCCACCCACCTATGCAGCTCACTGATCATGAAAACTCCTCCTCTACCGCGAGTCGGCTAAGCCCTCCGTCAGCCCAGCAAAAACATGGTGATTCAGTGCGAAAAAAACATACCACTCCACTGCTCAGGTCTGACTATCAGATAACAAGAGTACTGCATCGATCAGTGACAAATATGTGATTAACCATCCACCTATTCCTTCGTGTGCAGGGCGATCACGCAGATTGGATCAGCGTGTTACCGGACGAGATCCTTGTTTGCATCCTCTCCCGGCTACCGATACATGACGCCGCTACCACGAGTTGCCTCGCCACTGGATGGAGGCACCTCTGGAAGAGTGTCCCCAAGCTCGTCCTCAACGCCCACACCATCGGCGTGGATGGCATCCAAGAAGAAGGAACCAACGGTCAACTCTACGAGGCTCGAGCAACCGAGTTCATACGGAAGGTGGACACGATGCTACTAACTCGTGGTGCCAGTGCCACCGGAGTTCAGGTGTTCAGTCTGTGGTTTCCCTATCTGACCTGCGCCCTGCCAACGAGGTCGACCGTTGGTGGACGGCGCTTGCGGAAAGCACGACCCAGGTGAGGCTGTTCGTGCTCCGCACTGCCCGCAAGAGTCGCCATGGGAGGAAGCCATGTGGAACCGTACGACTTCCCATTGCACAGAATTGCATCTGTGGGATCCCAGATGAGGAAGCTGTGTCTTAAAAACTGCGGCCTGAAGGTGGCCCCAGCAATGGGTCCAGCAACCCCCTTCCCTTTGATGGCGGTCGTCAAGCTGGAGTTTGTCTCGATTACCGACATGGAAGTAGAAATTTTGATTGACCTTATTAGATAATATATCATGTATACCGTATATACGGTCCTGTATTCTGTAACCTGTAACGTGTACAACACGTACACCTGTTGATATATATATATACCGGATGCCACGCCTTAGAGCGTTGAGCAATCCTCTCCCAAAGGAGAACCCCTTTCCCCTCCCTCCCCGTCACTGTTCAAGAGAGAGGCGAAGCGGCGATTTTTGGACGCCCACCGCCGACCCACCGCGTGCTCGCCGCCGCGCCGTGGGATTCCTCCCCTCCGCCTGCCGCTTCGGCGGCGGGAGGGTGGGGGATCCCCGGTGCCGGCTTGTACATACGGTAGGGTAGGGTGGTGTTTCCGCCGGCGGCGCCGTGGAGGAGGTGGTGCTGGTGGTGGTTGTTTTGGCGTCGGCGTGCTCTCCTCCGGCGGTGGTGCTCCAGGGAGCCCGGCGTCTGCGCGTGCGACCTGCTGGAGCTCGAGGCCCGGCGTGGCGCTCGAGGTCCACCGTTTCCCCCCAGATCCGCGGTGGCGGAGGGTCTGGCGGCCGGAAACCAGTGCTGGACGAGCTCCGAAGCTCCCTCCTGCGGCGGATCCGAAGGCGGCCGTGGCAAAGCGGCGTCGGGATGCCGGGGGGACGTCTGCCCCGGCTGTTCATCGTCAAGAACTCCGTCGCGGCGCGGCGGAGAGGCACGGCGGCGTCTCTCAAGGGATTAAATGTTCCCAGGCAGCGGAAGGGTGGTGGTCGCCGCTCTTCATCTCCATCGCCGGCGGTGCTGCGGTGCTCGGTGCCAGCTCTGGATTCTCCTCTACGTATTTTCCTGTTTGTACTGTCTTTATACTATGTACTTTGTACGTGGTTCGGTGGTGAATATACGTGGTTGTTTGGCTGTGTCAAAAAAAAAATCCTCTCCCAAACTACTGAACCCTAGGTTCGTATATGGTATCAGAGCGAAAATAACCTACGTTTCGCGATCTGATCTCCCAGCGCCGTCGCCGCAATTCTGCCGCCGCCGCCGTGGGATACTCTTCCGCTGCGACATCTTCCGCGATGACCACCGCGATGGCAACTGCTCCTGCCTTGTCCACCGCGATGGCGCACTCCTCGCCGCTGTCGACCGCGATGGCCACTGCCTCTGGCCTGTCCACCGCGATGGCTCTCTCCTCGCCGCTGTCGACCGCGATGGCCACGGCTCCTGCCTTGTCCACCGCGATGGCGGCCATGCCCTCGAGCTCTCCTGCTTTCAGCACCGGCTCCACCAGTCTCGGCGTCATGTCATCGTCGGAGAAAGATCCGTTCAACTTCGCTCACCTGATCAAGGTGCAGCTCTCACCGGACAATTATCTGTTATGGCGTGCTCAAATCGTGCCTCTCCTCCGCAGCCATGGCCTGATGGGGTACGTTGATGGCTCCTTTCCCTGCCCCGTCGCCATGGTCACCATGGCCACGCCTGAGAACGGACTCATCTCGCTCCCGAGCCCGGCGCATACAGCTTGGGTTCGACAAGATGCTGCAATCCTATCGGCGATCCAGCCCTCGTTGCTGCCAAGCGTGGCCAGGATGGTTCTCTTCGCCGAGACGTCCATGGATGCGTGGACCACCATCACACGCAGCTTCGCCTCTCGATCCTCTGCACGGGTTCATCAGATCCGCACTCAGCTTGCCGAGGCCAAGAAGCTTGACATGTACGCTACTGCCTTCTTCACCAAAATCCAATCCTTGGCTGATACTCTCATGGCCATCGGACAACTACTCCGCGACGCAGAGTTCACGTCCTACGTCCTCAATGGGATGGATGGGGACTATGACTCTCTTGTCGAGGTCGTCGGTGATCGTGAGGTTCCGCTGTCGCCCAGTGAGCTCTATGCTCGCCTTCTTTCCACCGAGCAGCGTGTGGAGGAGCGCCGATCTACGGTGATCAGCCCTGAAGTCAATCTGGGCGCGCGTGGCGGCGGTGGCGGCCGTCCTCAGCAACACCAGCAGCAGAACAACCGCCCCAATCCTTCTGGTGGCGGTGGCTGTCCTCCGCAGCAGCAGCAGCGCTTCGGTAACGGCAACGGCAACTACTACAACAACTCCAGGTTGTCCTCCTCTGGTGGTTCCTCCGGTCGCAATGGCAACTGCCTGGTGTGTCAGCTCTGTGGCGTTCTCGGCCATGTCTCGTCGCGCTGCTACAAGCGGTTCGACCGCGACTTCCTCGGCATCGGCAATGATGGCAAGAACACCGAGCGCCAAGTGGCAATGGCCACGCAGGGGAACACCCCCTCCTACCATGTTGATCCAACATGGTACGCGGACACCGGCGCCACCGACCACCTGACCAACGACATGGCGCGTCTCCACCACAACGAACCCTACCGCGGCAACGACAAGGTTCATACGGCAAACGGATCAGGTATGCGCATTGTTAATATTGGTCAAACTTCAATTCCTACACATACCTCTAGATCCCTTTGCCTAAAAGATGTTCTCCATGTCCCTGATGTCACTCGCAATCTCTTGTCTGTTCGTAAATTTGCTAAAGACAATAGAGTTTTTCCTGAATTTCATCCCGATGATCTTTTTGTGAAGGATCCAATCACGAAGGAGGTCATCATTAGAGGTCGATGCCATGGTGGTTTATACTCCATCGATGCTCCTGTTGGTCCCCAAGTCTATGCTGGTGTTCGCGTGTCTTCCTCTCAATGGCATTGTCGTCTCGGCCATCCGGCTTCCCCGGTGGTGCAGCGTGTCCTTAGTCGTCATGAACTTCCTTTTAGTTCCGGTCAATCAAATAATGCAGTGTGTGATGCTTGTTGTCAACGCAAAAGTCACCAATTGCCTTTTTCTAGTTCTACTCGTGTAGTCAAAGAACCTCTTGAGTTTATTCATTCAGATGTATGGGGTCCTGTCCAAACTTCAGTGAGTGGTCACAATTATTATGTTAGCTTTGTTGACCAATTCAGTCGGTTTACCTGGCTGTACTTGATTAAGAAAAAATCTGATGTGTTTAATGTGTTTCTACTGTTTCAAGCACATGTTGAACGTCTCCTGAATCGTAAAATCATACATGTACAATCTGATTGGGGAGGCGAGTAGCGTAATCTTAGTTCTTTCTTTGAAAAACTTGGTATTACTCATCGTGTTGCTTGCCCACACACACATCAACAAAATGGCACCGTAGAACGTAAACATCGTCATGTTGTCGAGACCGGTCTAGCTCTTCTTGCTCATTCTTCTGTGCCTTTTCGCTTTTGGAAAGATGCTTTTTCCACAGCCTGTTTTCTAATAAATAGGCTTCCCACAGGTGTTCTTGATATGAAATCACCACTTGAGTGCCTCCTAAACGAGACCCCTGACTATACCTTTTTTAAGGTTTTTGGTTGCGCATGTTGGCCGCACCTTCGTCTGTATAATTCTCGCAAACTTAAGTTTAGATCAAAGAAGTGTGTGTTCTTGGGTTATAGTGCTATGCATAAAGGGTACAAATGTCTCCACATTCCATCCAACCACGTGTATGTGTCACGTGATGTTATTTTTGATGAGATGTCTTTTCCCTTCTCCAATTCACAGACTTCATCTTCTGCACCAGCGTCCACGTCCGACTCTCCGTCTCCTGACCAATTTAATGATGCTGCATATTCTCCTCTATTATTGCCTAACCATGGTGCAGGTATTGGCCGTTGTGCACGTCTGGAGCTTTTGCATGCATCGGCTGATCAAGCTCCTCACGTCGATCATCATCCTCCTCACGTCGAAGAGACTGGACATGCACAGCGGGCCATGTAGTCACGGCCCTCTGTCGCGCCGGACGCATCCGCTGGGCCGTATTCGGCCCACTCTCCGGGCAGCACCGTGTGGCCTCGTTCGCCCACCTGCGCCCCTTCCCCGCCGCTGGCCCAGCCCAGTCCATCCGGGGGCAGCGCCGTGCGGCCTCGCTCACCCATCTGCGCGTCCTCCCCGCCGCAGGCCAAGCCCAGTCCATCTGGGAGTGCTTCACTGGCCCATTCAGTAGCGTTTGAACATGTTGTTCCCGCCACATCTGTCTCGGATCTGCCGCCTACACAGCCTCAGCCTGTTCCTGCCCCGTCTGGACATGTTACACGCAGTAAAACTGGGAACTCCAAGCCGCTGAAATGCGCAGATGGAACGGTTGCTTGGTTGACTACTAGTCTCCAGCGTGCTCTTGCTGATCCGTCTTCGGAACCGACTCATTTTCGTGCTGCTCTAACCATTCCTCATTGGCGTGAAGCTATGGAGCAAGAGTTTGCTACACTTATTCGGAATGACACATGGCAGCTTGTTCCACCTGTTTCTGGAGTTAACATCATTGATTCCAAATGGGTTTTCAAAGTGAAACGGCATTCAGATGGTGATCTCCAGCAGCTACTGATCGTCTGGTTCATGGTCTTCGTACTGAATTTGTGGTCAAGGACCTCGGCCGGTTGCATTACTTCCTTGGTGTTGAGGTGACGCACTCCTCACATGGTATGTGCCTTACTCAGCGCAAGTATGCTGGTGATCTTCTACGACGGGCTGGCATGGCTAATTGCAAGCCGTCTCTCACACCCATGTCCTCTACCGAGAGCCTTTCGACTCTCTCTGGTGATCTTCTTGATTCAGAGTCTGCCTTGGAGTACCGCAGCATTGTGGGTGGTCTTCAGTATCTGACTGTTACTCGTCCAGATTTATCGTTCGCTGTGAACAAAGTGTGCCAGTTTCTTCATGTGCCTCGGAGTTCTCATTGGTCCGCTGTCAAGCGCATCTTACGCTATGTTCAGCACACCTCATCACTTGGTTTGGATATCCGTTCTTCCGCGTCCACTGTGCTCTCTGCATTTTCTGACGCTGATTGGGCTGGGAATCCAGATGATAGAAGATCAACGGGGGGATATGCTATCTTTTATGGACCGAACTTGATTGCATGGAGTGCTCGTAAACAGGCCACTGTCTCTCGTTCCAGCACTGAGTCAGAATACAAAGCACTTGCTAATGCTACTGCTGAGATCATTTGGTTACAGTCATTGCTACAGGAATTGTACGTTCGACAGGACAGTCCACCTATCTTGTGGTGTGACAATATTGGAGCAACCGATCTCTCCTCTAATCCCGTGTTTCATGCTCGCACCAAGCATATTGAAGTGGATTATCATTTTGTCCGAGAACGGGTTGCTCAGAAGCTTCTTCAAATCAAGTTTGTTTCTTCAAAGGATCAACTTGCTGATGTGTTTACGAAGCCCTTGCCATTGCCGGCATTTCAGTCCTGTCTGCGCAATCTTCACCTCTTCGATTCGTTCAGATTAAGGGAGGGTATTAGATAACATATCATGTATACCGTATATACGGTCCTGTATTCTGTAACCTATAACGTGTACAACACGTACACCTGTTGATATATATATATATATATATATATATATATATAGGTGCCAGCTATTCTACAACCGGTTGTAGATTACGGATCTACAACCGAAGTTGTACTGCCCTTCTGTTCTACATGTACTGCTCATGTGATCGAGAAGTACAAGTTTCGTATTTTTGACGTAGTTTTCTAACCGTTTGTCAGAATTTAGCAAATAATATACCGTTGAAAAGCTAATGAAATTTCGCATCTTATTCATCTCCCGAATTTTTCAAATTCGTTACGGTTTAAGATTAATTTTTGAAATATTCAAATATGAAAATAGCACAGCGAACGTATTTATCAAATATTTTCTCACCCACTTATCGGAATGATGCAAATAATATGCCGTTAGAAAGCTATTGAAATTTTGCAACTTTTATGCTTTTACG
Source organism: Poa pratensis (assembly GCA_947311845.1). Classification (NCBI taxonomy): domain Eukaryota; kingdom Viridiplantae; phylum Streptophyta; class Magnoliopsida; order Poales; family Poaceae; genus Poa; species Poa pratensis. The sequence continues at coordinate 100,940,737 of CAMZMU010000063.1, forward strand.
GTTTTTCCAAATTCTAAACAGATTAAACGTAATTTCTAAAATACACTAATCTGAAACGTGTCCTATACGGGCGGACAGTATTTTGTCCGGCGTTTCTCAACCACTTATCGGAATGATGCAAATAATATGCCGTTGGAAAGCTATTGAAATTCTGCAACTTTTATGCTTTTACGGTTTTTCCAAATTCTAAACCGATTAAAAGTAATTTCTAAAATACACTAGTCTGAAATGTGTCCTATACGGGCGGACAGTATTTTGTCCGGCGTTTCTCAACCGATTGTCGGAATAATGCAAATGATATGTCGTTGGAAAGCTATTGAAATTCCGCAACTTTTACGCTTTTACGGTTTTTCCAAATTCTGCACCGACTGAAAGTAATTTAAAAATACATTAATCTGTAAGTGTCCTATACGGGCGGACAGTATTTTGTCCGGTGTTTCTCAACCGCTTGTCGGAATGATACAAATGATATGTCGTTGGAAAGATACCGGCGATACGCAACTTTTTCAGGTTGACCGATTTTCCGAATTCCTTTCACTTTAAAAGTAATTTTAAAATTTCTAACATTACAGTACCAGTGTTTCACGGGAGTGGCCAGATCAAATTCATGAGTTTAGCACTTTAATTCGTCATGAAATGTACTACTTATTATACTTAGACTCATATTACACCATATGAAACCTTTACTACTGACATTTGAGGCTCAAATCGACGAGATTATTATGATATATTTCCGCCCCGAAAAAACAGAGTACGTGAACTTCTCTCGGCACATATCTGTACTTCTCGGTTGATTCATTTGTACTGCCGATGATAGTTTTCGTTATCAGTGTTCATTACAACAATGATAACTTTCTGATACGGTGTCCGTTTCAGCTCTATGACCACTCAAAATGGTCGGACTGAAAAGACACATCTACTAAATTTACCGGTAGAACCGGTAACGAAAATCTCAACAAATGATTTCTAAGTGGGTTTTTTTTGCGGTCAAAGTTCGGTCAAACCTTATTCATACCACACTTGTACTTCTCGAAAGTGAGTTCTGTACTTCCCGAGTTATCTATGTGTACTTCTAGATTTTATATTTACCGTTTCGTTAAACTTTCCGGTGATATGTGAAATTCACAAACAAAATAATTGTACTTTCCTAGAAACATACATGAACTTCTTTGTTGATTCGCTTGTACGGCCGATTGTTTCAACCCTGTACTGACTTGTTTTGTGTCGTCATTTTGTTTTTCTAAAACAATATAACGGGCTCGGCTGAGTCGTCATCGATGCGAAGGTAATAACAAGAAGTTCTATTTATTATTATTTTTAATATAATATTATGTCATGTACATGTAATTCATGTGCTTAAAGTTTGTACTGTCTACGTTGGCAATACTGTACTGCCCTTTGTTTTGTGAGTCTAACTTGTGATTATTTTTTTGTGACTCCTGTTGGTTTTGTGCATCGCCCATATGTGAAGGTAACTAATTCACATGTTTTATTTTTCACCAATTGATGGGAGAAATGTCTAACCCATGGTGCGTTAGCGATGGCGTTAGGGTTTGGACCAGCGTTGACGGCGACGAAGCCTCCAAACCCTAACGCCACCGAGGCTGAGTCCGCCCATACGCCGCGGAAGCGGCGACGGGCGACGAAGCTGAGCCGTTGGATCAACAAAATCATGTAATGTGTATTCATTGTGACTTATGGTTGGGGGTGAGGGTTTAGTAACTAGTAAACCCAACTTATATATCTTACATAGGAGAGATTTAAATCTAATTATTTTGTAGAATTGGGAAATTTCGCGCCTACAACTTAGGATGCAATAGCAGCATGCAGGCCGGCCGAGACACAAGGAAGATGAGGGAATCGCAGAAAATACCATCTAAATTCATACATGTACATCTGGTGCTAAACGGGTGAATTTCAGACTTAGAAATAGTGTATTCCCTAGATGATGAGCCCCGATGGTAAATTTTAGCACTTCAGACATAGAACAAGTGGAGGGGCTGCGGCAGAAAACCAGTCTACAATTTATGTATTGTGCACTGCTTCGACCATGCTTTTGCAGTTCCGTACATTCTTTTTATTCGTACTTGCACTTCCTCTTAGAATACGTATGTACTGCCTCACTAACTGTACTTTGTTAAATATCAAAACAAACATTGGCGCATCATTTCTACAGCTAGATAAAATATATGTACTCCTCGTAGTGTATTGCGCACGTCTTTGTTTTGGTACCGGTTCAACTAGCAAGTTTGCATTTCCACATGTATTTTCTTCGTCAGCTTGCACACTGACTTGGAAGCCTGCACATATTATCCGTATTGCTTTCAGTGGTGCGTCTGCACCTGCATACTTTTTCCTTTTTACTTGCACTTTTTTTCTTGTTGCCTTTGTACTGCCCAAAACAAAATACATGTACTTTTCTGGAAGCATACCTGAACTTCTCTGTTGATTCGTTTGTACTGTCGACGAGGTATTTTCTTGATTAGTGTTTACTAAATCAGCGATAACTTTCTCATACGCTGTCTGATTCAGGTGTATGACCACTCAAAATGATCGTATTGAGCTCGAGCAACGAGACGTGGCAGTCATACCCGCAGCGGCAGAGCTCGGTGGTGAATGGTCAGATGCGGAAAGAGCAGAGTCCGTACACCGGCGACGGGAGGCGCATGTATAGGGGAGCGAGAATATTTGTACTTCCAGAAACCATCTTTTGTACTTCCTAAAATTAATTTAGCGTACTTCACAGGTAATTGATTACAGTTCCTATGGTTTGTGGATGGTTTTATTTAGAATGACAGATCATTTTATTACTTAACAATCAACAAATAAATGCACTTCCCTTATGGTTGTACTGCTTGAAGAACATGAGTGTACTGATTTAAAAATGTAACTCGATTCTCAAAGAGAAATCAATAAAAATGCAGCTCGTCTACGCGGCAGTGATGGAGCTACGTCCTTGTGCTCAGATGCCATTGAGCAGGCACGAGCCCTGGGTGAGCTGCGCCGGCGGCATCGTCTGTCTACCGTCCGCCATGGACCTAAGAAGGTCGAGCACCAGCGGTCGGTGGCGGTGGAATAGCGTGATGGTCCTCCACATGCGACGAAGAAAATGGGTCGGCGCAGGGGCCTGGCGGCGGTGGAGAATCCTGGGCAGTGCGAGGGCCTGGCGGCGGTGGATCCTTGGCGGCGCGGGGCCTGTCGGCGGCGAGGAATCCGAGGCGGCGTGCGGGGCCTACCGGCGGCGGAGAAGCCGGGCGCCGCGTGGGGCCTGCCGACGGCGAGGAATCCGTGAGACAACTCCTACTACTCCGACCAGGGTGCTTGTACTTCCTATGATAATGCAATTGTACTTCTTTATTTAACTTTAGGTTCATACGAATGGATAAAATAAATGGGATATCACAAGTGCACATAGATTTTGATAAGATCGGCCCTTTGACCCATTGGATGTTGTCTATCGTTTGCAAAATCGAAATGGGCAAGCCACTGACTGAAGTCAGATGAACGTTAGACTTCAAACTGAAACAACATCGATTTCAAACAACAATGTTTTATCTGCACAGCTAAAATCATTGTCTTGTACTGCTAATGCGTGTACACCTGTACTTCTCCAAATAAGTAGCACGTGAGGCTGCCGTTGGCATGCTGACTGCCGAGGGATTACTGGCCCATTACCAACACTGCATGCGCGCATGCACGACAAGCATTTCTGCAAAATAAATCCAACCAACAGAGGAATCAACAACCTCCGCGCACAGATTCAAAACAAAAATTGCTCAAATTGAGCTCTCGCCATTGACTACCGAGGCATGCACGGAATAGAAGCCAAAATAGAAAAAACCAACGAATCTTCTTAGAATCAACTCGTTTAGTTCACCGTGAGGCCAAACCAGGGAGAGGAAAAATCATTGAAGTGTAGGCACGCTAGTTGAGGCAGTAACAAATAGACAGTTTGTGCTCCACTGACGGAAAAAAGAATACATGTACTTCCTTGGATCAAATACGTGAGCATCAGACAGTAAATTCAGAGAGCATGGAGCGGAAGGTGAGGAAGCAGCAGAGGCGTAGCGCAGCATCAGATCGAGCGCGTACGAGCAGCTCTGGGAGGCGAGCAAGCAGCAGAGGCGCAGCCTCAAGAAATGGCATCTCCGCTAAAGTAAATCGCGCCCGACGGAAGGTCGGCCATCATGTCGCCGGCCGCCCGGCCGCAGTTAATTAGGGAAGCAAGACTCGACGGAGGAGATTCTCGTGGGGCGTGCAGGAGGACAGGGGAGGAGTCCGTGCCTCCTGTGGATGGCGCCGGAGGTTCCTAGCTGGGGCCGGCGGCGGCGGATGTTCCCCGCGGCGGGAAGCCATTCCCGGCTGTGACGAGGCGTGCAGGAGATGTGCTGGCGGCGGTGATTAGGACCAGGGGCAGGGATTTGGAATTTTGGTGCCCAGATCGTGCGAAGAGAGCAGGCAGATGCGGAGGGAGGCCGACCGGCGACGTACGGCCGATGTCCACGAGATGGAGCCACGACTTCGGGGAAGTAGGGAACACGCCGGCGGCGGGGGACCAGGCGTGCCAGGGGGAGGTAGCGAGCCGGCGGAGAGGATCTGGAGGCGGAGCCAGCCAGCAGGGGATGCGGACGTGCCGATTTGGAGGTCGGTGGGCGGCGCGTGGGAAGGTTGCCGACGGCGACGCGAGCTCCCTCGCGCCGGCGTACCCGCCGTCGCTCGCTCGCCCGCGTCGACATCGAAGAAGGCAGTGAAGCCGGCTGCGGAAGCCTGGTTAGCGCGGGGAAGAAGGTGGTTCGGTCGTGGGGGCTGGGGAAGAAAGTGGTTCGGCTCCAATGGAATCGCCTCCTATAGGGGAGACGCTGGTTGTAGATGGTTGTAGAATATACATGCCCTATATATATATATATAGGTGCCAGCTATTCTACAATCGATTGTAGATTAAGGTCTACAACCGAAGTTGTACTGCCCTTCTGTTATACATGTACTGCTCATGAGATCGAGAAGTACAAGTTCCGTATTTTTGACGTAGTTTTCTAACCGTTTGTCGGAATTTAGCAAATAATATGCCGTTGAAAAGCTAATGAAATTCCGCATCTTATTCATCTCCCGAATTTTTCAAATTCGTTACGGTTTAAGATTAATTTTTGAACTATTCAAATCTAAAAATAGCACACGCGAACGTATTTATCAAATATTTTCTCAACCACTTATCGGAATGATGCAAATAATATGTCGTTGGAAAGCTATTGAAATTCCGCATCTTTTATGTTTTTACGGTTTTTTCAAATTCTAAACCGATTAAAAATAATTTCTAAAATACACTAATCTGGAACGTGTCCTATACGGGCGGACAGTATTTTGTCCGGTGTTTCTCAACCACTTATCGGAATGATGCAAATAATATGCCGTTGGAAAGCTATTGAAATTCCGCAACTTTTATGCTTTTACGGTTTTTCCAAATTCTAAACCGATTAAAAGTAATTTCTAAAATACACTAATCTGGAACGTGTCCTATACGGGCGGATAGTATTTTGTCCGGCGTTTCTCAACCACTTATCGGAATGATGCAAATAATATGCCGTTGGAAAGCTATTGAAATTCCGCAACTTTTATGCTTTTACGGTTTTTCCAAATTCTAAACCGACTAAAAGTAATTTCTAAAATACACTAATCTAGAACGTGTCATATATGGGCGGACAGTATTTTGTCCGACGTTTCTCAACCGATTGTCGGAATAATGCAAATGATATGTCGTTGAAAAGCTATTGAAATTCCGCAACTTTTAAGCTTTTACGTTTTTTCCAAATTCTGCATCGACTGAAAGTAATTTCAAAAATACACTAATCTGTAAGTGTCCTATACGGGCGGACAGTATTTTGTCCGGTGTTTCTCAACCGCTTGTCGGAATGATGCAAATGATATGTCGTTGGAAAGATACCGGCGATACGCAACTTTTTCATGTTGATCGATTTTTCGAATTCCTTACACTTTAAAAGTAATTTTAAAATTTCTAACATTACAATACCGGTGTTTCACGGGAGTGGCCAGATCAAATTCATGAATTTAGCACTTTAATTCGTCATGAAATGTACTACTTATTATACTTAGACTCATATTACACCATATGAAGCCTTTACTACTGACATTTGAGGCTCAAATCGACGAGATTATTATGATATATTTCCGCCCCGGAAAAACAGAGTACGTGAACTTCTCTTGGCACATACCTGTACTTCTCGGTTGATTCATTTGTACTGCCGATGATAGTTTTCGTGATCAGTGTTCACTACAACAATGATAACTTTCTGATACGGTGTCCGTTTCAGCTCTACGACCACTCAAAATACTCGGACTGAAAAGACACATCTATTAAATTTACCGGTAGAACCGGTAGCGAAAATCTCAAAAAACGATGTCTAAGTGGGTTTTTTTTGCGATCAAAGTTCGGTCAAATCTTGTTCATACCACACTTGTACTTCTCGAAAGTGAGTTCTGTACTTCCCGGGTTATCTATGTGTACTTCTAGGCTTTATATTTACCGTTTCGTTAAACTTTTCGGTGGGATGTGAAATTCACAAACAAAATACTTGTACTTTCCTAGAAACATGCATGAACTTCTTTGTTGATTCGCTTGTACTGCCGATTGTTTCAACCCTGTACTGACTTGTTTTGTGTCGTCGTTTTGTTTTTCTAGAACAATATAACGGGCTCGGCTGAGTCGTCATCGATGCGAAGGTAATAACAAGAAGTTCTATTTATTATTATTTTTAATATAATATTATGTCCTGTACATGTAATTCATGTGCTTAAAGTTTGTACTGTCTACGTTGGCAATATTGTACTGCCATTTGTTTTGTGAGTCTAACTTGTGATTATTTTTTTGTGACTCCTGTTGGTTTTGTGCATCGCCCATATGTGAAGGTAACTAATTCACATGTTTTATTTTTCACCAATTAATGGGAGAAATGTCTAACCCATGATGCGTTAGCGAGGTAGCGTTGACGGCGACGAAGCCTCTAAACCCTAACGCCACCGTGGCTAAGTCCGCCCGTACGCCGCGGAAGCGGCGACGGGCGACGAAGCCGAGCCGTTGGATCAACAAAATCCTGTAATGTGTATTCATTGTGACTTATGGTTGGGGTTGAGGGTGTAGTAACTAGTAAACCCAACTTATATATCTTACATAGGAGAGATTTAAATCTAATTATTTTGTAAAATTGGGAAATTTCGCGCCAACAACTTAGGATGCAATAGCAGCATGCAGGCCGGCCGAGACACAAGGAAGTATTATTCACTAAAACTAAAAATGAAAACTAAAATATATGTATAATATAATTGCGAGTATTATTCACTAAAACATGTTCATACATCACTTGTACTTCTCATATGTGAGTTCTGTACTTCTCAAATTACTTATGTGTACTTCTAGGCGGGGTATTTTTACGGTTTCACTAAACCTCCCGGTGGTATGTGAAATTCCCTAACAAAATACCTGGACTTCCCTGGAAACGTACTTGAACTTCTCTCGGCACATACCTGAACTTCTCTGTTAATTCGATTGTACTGCCCAATTAGTTTTCGTAATTAGTGTTTAGTAATTCAGCGATAACTTTCACATACGGTGTCCGTTCAGATATATGACCACTCAAAATGCTCAGACTGAAAAGACGCATCTATTAAAAATACCGGTTTTATCGAGGCTGAGGAGCCGTCGACATGTACTTCCCCCTTGTTCAACCTGTACTGCCATTGTAACCTATCATGTACTTCCCTCTTGTCTTTTAGTATAAACACAATTTTTTATACGGAAGGCAGATTGACAATCATGCCGCATAGGTGGCATTTGGACCGGCTCCAGGAAGCCCGACGTGGAAAATGCACAGATGGATGACTACTTTCTGTAGTGCACACACTCGAACGAATGCATTCCACTAAAAAAAATACCTCACTGAATCAACATCCGCTTCAAATAATTGGGTACTTTTTTAAAATGCAATTAACAAATGTGTGCCCAGTGCCCAACGCCTTGCCCAAGCTATACAAATTTACTTCCTGGTAATAAACAATTGAACTGCTGAGCTGCTCTTTTTTCGATCGGAACTGCATATGCCAGTACTACTCCCTCCGTTTCAAAATAGATGACTTCCATTTATCCAAAAGTGGATGTATCTATACACATAATATGTCTAGATACATCAACTTTTGAACAAATAAAAGTCATCTATTTTAAAACGGAGGGAGTAGCTGCTAGTAAACAAGTGAGGGCCTAGCTGTTCTTTCTTTTTCTTAATCTGAACTGAGATGAAAGGCTCGCTGCCGAACTGGACAGCGCTAGAAGACGGGAACTCGCGGCCGGACTGGCGCTCGAGGATGGGAACTCGAGGACGGTGCGCGTGACCAAGGCTGGCGGCGGCAGGCGCACAGGAGACCCAGCCGACGGCGGGCGGAGCAAGGAGACCAGGCCGGCGCCGCTGCAATTTTTGTACAGACGACATCCAAGTATATGTACTGCTGCAGATAGATCATCAGTACTGCCGACATCCCTTTCCTGGCGCTGCAGAACACCCTGCCACGATTTCGTCGACCTCTCTCTAGCAGCAGATGCCCGTCGATCAACAAGCAGCAGGGGCGTATCAGCAGAAACAAACCGGACGAAGCACAGGCGCTGTGGTGAGGAAGTACAACCGCAGCGGTGCGGCAGACCAGTGCTACGCGGCCGCTGTAACCTCGTGGCGGCGGTAGCGCTGGACCGGATCGACGGCGTTCCGGCGGAGGACGATGGGGGCTCCGTGCACTAGATGGAGGATGGGGTTGCTGGTGGCGGGCCGCGCTGCAGCTGTGACGGGCCGGCGCCGGAAGGCCGATGCCCCGCACCATCCACACGAGCACGAAAGAGAGCGCGAACAAGGTGGAAAGCAAAAGCGCAACGGAGGGACCGGGCCGCGGCCGCGAGCTGCCGATGGGGCTCCGGAGGCGCGAGGTAGTGGGGCGCGGCGAAGGTGGAGCGCGACCGCGGGCCACCGGGGAGAGAGCCCAGGTCGCTGTAGCGGGAGACCATGTCGTCGCCGGAATCCAGGAGGCGGCGCGCGGACCAGGAAGTGCACGGGCTCCAGGGCGGCGGCGCCAACGACCACATGGCCGGCGGCGGCTACCGCGCGTGGGGAAGAAGTAGTAGTTGGTTCGGTCGTGGGGAATGAGGAGGCGGGGAGGCGCCGGGGATCCCGCCGGCGGCCGGGAGGAGCGTTGGAAGCCGCCGGCGGCCAGGAGGCGGGGAGGCGCTGGGCTCGGCCGGAGTTGGAGCCTAGGATGTGGGAGGCGCGGTAGGTGGTGGAGGGCGGCACACGGCCGTCGCTCGAGCGCTCGCGCCTCCCGGCGCTCACGCGCTCGCGCCGGAGAATAAGGAGGTGGGGAGGATTTGGGGAATTTTTCAGCGCGCATCGCGCCCTATATAGGGGAGAGGCTGGTTGTAGATCCTTATTCTACAACCAGTTGTAGAATATATCTGCCCTATATATATATACTGGATGCCACGCCTTAGAGCGTTGAGCAATCCTCTCCCAAACTACTGAACCCTAGGTTCGTATAGACCTTTGCGGGGCCCTAAGAAAGCTAGTGATCACCTGCTGCCACCAGATTGTCCAGCTGCAAGTCGTGAACGCGCGGCTCCAACACCTGGCTGTGGAGCGCTGCAAAAACCTACAGAGCATGAGAATTCATGCGCCGGCACTGCTCCAGCTTGACTACTCCGGTAAGCAGATTGCCGTGGAGTACGCACATGTGCCGCTCCTCCACATGCTGAAGCTCCTCTTAATGCGAAAGAACCAGAGCCCCCTAGACTGCCTGGGCACTCTCCCTGGGCTCAAGACTCTGTTCCTGCAGTTCCCGTCACCTATCGTGGTACGTCAAGCTCCTCTCTCTCGGCAGAATGTCGCGGCAGTTCATCAACTTGGTTTTTGAGAATTGAGATGGTATTTTTTTTATCTCAGGTGTCTTCTGAACAGCTGCGGTATGACCGAAGGTTCGCGGGTCTGCGGACCATCAAGCTTTTGCTCCTGAATTCTTGGGGTGGCAACATTGTTTCAGTCTCTTATCTGCTAAAAGCCTGTCATTTAATCGAAACTCTAAAGCTCGAGGTATATTTACTTCACGTGCAGCCAACTACGTTTAAAACTTCATGTGTTTTTCAAGGACGTTTCACTGGGCGCAGGTTTTGGATGATAAGCAATCTGCGGCTCTGCCGCTGGCGACGACGGAGCCAAACATCACGTGGCCCGAGGGTTGCCTGGCGAGGAGTCTGCGTCAGGTTTTCATCACAGGTTTCGGTGGGGAGCCGGAGCTGATGGAGCTTGCCGTGATCCTGCTGCGGACGTCACTTGGGCTGGAAAGGCTGCGCGTCCACCCGCTTCTGTGGCGGCGGCATGGGGACCGGGCCAGGCGCAAGCACGCGAGAGCCCTGGCGTTGACGAAGCTGGCCCCGAGAGTGCCATCCAGGGTGAAGTTCACTGTCTTTTGATCGACCTGCAACCTGCCATGCCCATCCAGGAGCGCGTTTGATGAGAAAACCAGAAGCGCCGTAGTGTTTAATATTTGGGGGATGCTAGGCGTCGTCCAGCTGATGTGGGGATTTTCTTGTAGAGATTTTCTCAATGTGGCCACTGCTAATTTTCAGCAAACTTGATTGTATCAAGGGTTTCAGATATGCAGTTCTGTTTTTTTTTTCTGTTGCAGGCGATATGGAAGGAGAAAGATGCATCCAGTAACTTGTAGTAGCTGATAATATCTGTTGTTTACGGTAGATTTGGTGACAAAAGAAGAAAGATCAACAGGATGATAACATAATCACATACTTTTCTACTTCCTATAGCCAATCCTTTTTCTTGGCCTGGCTAAACCTGAGAATGGTGTGACAACTGGACCACAACTCAACCATACCCACTTCACGGAACGTGGCAACTGAACCTAAATTAAACCCATTTTATAATCACGTCAGCCCAACCAAAACCGTACCTGCTCGATGTTTCACCCAAACCGAACTAAACTGAGCCTCATATGTGGGTTGAAACCATTTATGCAAACTAGCATGGTGGCCCTCGCAAATGCGAGGGCATCATCTGTAGTTGGCTGGAAGTGTTCAAGAAATAAAAAATATGCATGGTTTATTTGATATCATATTATTTTCAATTATCTAGTAATAAACAATATTGTTCAACAACTACCGCAATGTTTCGGTAAGTAAGATATCACGTATGCGAGTAACATCTTTGGCAATCTGAAGTTTGTGGCCAAATGATTATCATGCCATATGTTGAAACACCTTGTAAGTGGTACTGGATATTGTAAATTGATCTGTAGTTTTGACATGATGCATGAATTAGGATAAAGTTAGTCCTCTTTAATAGGTAGGTCACACTAAATATTCATATTTATCTTATTTTGATGTTTTACTCACTCCATGTCACAATGTGCAACACTTGACAAACATGACGATGGTAAAACTTTATCTATTATTTTTTATTTGAATATGCTACTAAGGATAAACTATTTTGTTCTAGGCATATTCATTAGCATGTTTATACATCAATAGTCAAAGTTAGAGAAGTACCAATCTAATTCTCTACACACCGGCCCGGACACATATATTTTTCTGTGTTATGCAAAATAACCGCGTGGCTCAAATAGCATAGTTCAAGACTACTAATCAATCGTCAATTTTGTTGTGTAATTGAATTACATGTGCTTTTATGTTGATTTTATTACCTGAGAGAAAGACATATATAATAGTCCAAATATGTCTAGTATACAAACCAAGCAATATCCGTGAAAACAATTCATGATAATTAAGTGTACGCTTTTTAGTTCCTCGGATTAGAAATAGTATTGGCACACCATACTCGGATACCGAATATGAAACATATCAAGCAGAAATTTGGGGTGAGTTAACCCTGCGTGAATATCATTAGAATTATCATAAATTATATAGGAAAAATATCAACATCTAAATTATAAAATCCTTATCTTTAGAATTATCGTAAATATTATACAAATTTATTTAGGAATATATTTATCGCTACACATTTGGTCAACCCCTAGATGTTTTGTGGGAATATTGTTCTGATGGAAGTCGAATAAATTTATCATTTATGTGTACTCAACTATAAAAAATATTTTTTGTAGTTTTATCATATTATATAAATATGGTATTATGAATGTTGATATTTATTGCTACATCTTTGATCAAATGATCAGTTTAATATTTTGTAGATTGTTCATATCCTAAAAGCTTCTATCCTTTTCACCATGTTTCAGCTTTTTTTTCTTTCGAAAATCATGTTTCATCCAAGGTAGCAATCTTGTACACGTTTTTCTTTGACATATAGTACACGTTTTTATAATACACCTATTTATCTTGTGAAAGTACGTGTTAAATGCATGAATAATTAATTAGCTAAGGGAGACCACGTCTCCTTTGCCACCACGTTCCATGTAGATTTTTTTTCTGCAGCGAAGGTGTTTTTTTCTTTTGAACGAATTCTAGCCAAGGTACGTACCTGGTCTAATCCACAGCAGGTTGAACGTGATTTTGTCTAACAGATTTTTTTTTCTTTTACTTTATCACGTTCCAGCCAAGGCACCTAGTCTAGTACACGTGCGGTTGGTTAAACGTGATCCTTTTAACATGAGTCGTGTCAAACTTGTTACGTAACAACTATTATTTTAAATAAATCTCAGCCATATAATTTAGATCTGACCACTAAAATTAATTTAGATGGTGTGGATTAACGTGGTGACTCGAATAACTACCTTATTTTGCTTTTAGTATAGTATATAATAGATAGATGGGTTAAGAACTATTTGATCAAATGGGTTCACGACCTTGGTACGACCGCATGCAGAAATACAGTTAACGACAACAAGCAGAACATTAAGGGCTACTTCTCCCATGCCTCCTGCACGCACCGCACCAGCGGCTTGCCGGACATGAGCTGAAGCCGCACCCACGGCGATGTCCCTCCGACCACGTGCGATGAGTAGGAGCCGCATGGAGGTGACGCGTTGTCGCAACTGCTGCACTGGATGCCGGCCCCGGTGACAGCGCCGGAGACGACCTTCCCGTTGCCGTTGCTGTCGGCGCCGGCAAGCTCGGCCGGGCACGTAGAACGCCTTATCTTTCTTCTTGAGAACGCCAGCGTCGAGCAGCCATGTAAGGACACTGGGCGCCGCAGCTGCCGTGCACTGCTGTTGTTTCTGCGCCGGGCGACGCACATGCTGCGCCGCGTCCTCGCCAGCCTCCGCACGCTGCATCCGCGCCCGCAGGCGCCGACAAGGTGGTGGGACGTGGGAGCGCCGGGCCCACCATCGGCACCAGCGTCATCCAAAACGCGTGTCACCATGCGCGTGCGCCGGCTGGGCAGCGGCAACAAGGCCGCCATTGGCGGCGACGGGTCGGCTCTTGGCGAGGGACGTCAGCAGGCGGTGAGCACGGTGACCATCCGCGTCGGCAATGTTCTCCATGGCGCCCCTGCAGGTACAGGACACAGCCAGCCCTGTGGCGGGTGGCGGGGCTGGAGCAGACTGTGATGGAGCCGCACCGGCACGGGCGCGTGGCCGTGGCCCAAGGGGATCCTGAAGGCGCAGGCGAGCCTGCTGTCCCGGACGCCGAGCAAGGCGCAAGAGTCCATCGACCTGCAGCACAAGGAGACAGCGACCGGGAGCTAGCATTTCTCATTCAGTATGAGAGGAGATATGAGAGGCGACGCTAAGGGCGACGCCGCCGTGAGTCACACCGCCGTGGGAGACGTCGCCGTGCGCGACGCTGCCGCGAGTGACGCTGTGGGTGACGGAGAAGACACTCTCACCGCCGATGGGGCATGTCCTAAGGGGCGGTTCTGGGCTCTATCGGCGTTGGAGAGCGAGGATGAAGACTCGAGGGTCTCCTCCAGCGAGATCTCGTCAAGATACCGTACGGGGTCCAGCTCGCCGACGAAGATCTCGTTGGATGGATCCCGGGCGGCAAAGAGGATTGAGAAGAGGATCAAACAGAGGGCTGCGTTGAAGGAGTGGAGCGAGGTTTCATCGCCGCGGGTGAGTCCTAATCGTTTTCTTCCTCAGCGCAGGTCGCCGGCGTTCGAGGCTCCGGTGCTGTCTCCGTCCGTCTTCTTCGAGGAGGAGTTTGATGCGGCGGAGTGGACCTTGATCCAGAGGAGGAAGAACAAGCGGCGGACATCGGCATCTTTGCTTCGCCGGAGGTCCACACGCCGGTCGCCGCCGGTGAACTCGGATCACAGATCCTCGCCTATTTTCAAATTTTCAAAATCAAACGGGAAAGGTCAAACGGGCCACCATGTTGGGCCAGCTAAACATGATTGGGGTCAAACGGACCCCCATGTTGGGCCAGGAGATGCAGATGTGAGTCAGGCGGGCCCAATCCTGCCGATCGTGGACTTAGCTAAGGCTGGAGTCGCGTTTCGTTCTCTCCTAGGGTTTTTCTGGTCGCGGGATTCTACTCCTGCGCCGCGCGTTCGATCTGCAACTATGGCGAACCGTGGCGGCGGGGGTGGTGGAGTTGGGCGCGGGGATGGACCGCCTCTGCCGGCGGGAGGCAACGCGGGTCGGGGAGCCCCTGGCCGTGGTGCTGTGTTCGGTGGCCGCGGCTTCCGTGGTGATGCTGGAGCTGGTCCGAGCAACTTGCAGGCCCGTGGCGACGCCGACGCGGGTCCGAGCAACTGGCAGGTTCGTGGAGAAGCAGGCGCAGGTCAGAATAATTGGCCAGCTCTGGGAGGGAGACAGTACAATGCGGTCGGGTTCGATTATGGCAATGGCCGTGGTCGTGGCGGCTTCGGTGGACGCGGTGGCTTCAATGGCGGAGGCCGCGGTCCTTACGCTGGCGAGGGCAATGGGGGCAGGGGTGTACCATGATGCCAATCACGGTGCCTTCAATGGTGTCTTTCATCCTGGCGCGGGAGACGAGTTTTACGACAATCTCGGCTACCGCAATAGACGGAGACACGAATTCAGAGAACCTCGTGGTGGTTTCAACAATTCTCGTGGTGGTAGAGGCCATGGAAGAGAGGTCATGAGACCGACTGTGGTGAACAATGGAAAAGATGCCGGAAAAGGAGGCGGTGGTTTCCGATGCGGCGGTTACGGCTGCCGCCTCGAGAGTCATGGAGGCTGTGTTGGAGCAGCAGGCTGTACGAGCCAACTCAAGCGCTGCTCCGACGGTTACTGTTCAGCCGATGCAGATTACTCCAGCGGCTGCGGTAGAGGACTGTAGAGCAGCGGAGAAGCGGTGGCATCTTCCTCCGTGATTGCGGGGCAAACTGGAGAGAACAAGGGCTTGAAGAAAAAAGAGAAGAGCACGGATAAGGTCAAGTGTTTCCGTTGCAATCCGCATGGGCACTATTCCATTGATTGCCAAGCTATTCTTTGTGATTACTGTAGGGATGCAAATCATGCGAATGAAGAGTGTCCTCTACATGATGCCCCCAAACCAATGCTATCCGTCTTTGGGTACGCCCATGAGGAGCTGATGTTCTTTGATGTGTCTAATTCTGCTTCTTACCGTCCACGATCTAACAGTGGGAGGACTGGACGAATAACAGTTTCTGGGGGCACATTGTCAGCAGATGAGATCATTGGGGTGCTGCGTTGGGTGGTCATGGATGATGATTTTCCGTGGGATGTACAACTGCACGGAGATAATATGTATAAGGCTGAATTTCCAAGCAAGATGGAGCTGATTCGTGCGATGAGGTTTGGGTCTTTTGAGGATAAAGAGAACAGCAAGATTTTCATCAAGTTCACGGAGTGGAAAACTGAAGTTAAACCCACCCAACATCTTCAGAATGTGTGGCTCCTTATAAGTGGGGTGCTTGAAGGTTTACTTGATGATTACCTAGCTTTATGGGGGATGGTTGGGATGTTTGGGAAAACTAAGGCGATTGATATGCCGTATACTAGGAGACATGAGGTGGTTCGTGCTCAGGTCCGAGTCACAGACATTACTGCTATTCCATATCATAAAATGATTATGTATGAGGATGAGGGGTACAGGCTGTCTATTGAGATTGCGATGACTGATGAAGATGTGGAGATGGAGGAAGATGATCCTAATGATGATGATGCTGGTGGCGATGGGGGTACTGGTCAAGGAAAACGTCAACAGGAGGATGCTAACTCTGAAAACAAAGGTTCTAGTTTAAGCAAAGAAGAAGGAAAGCGTGACAAGGAGGTCACCCCTGGCGTGGAACTACCTGATTCCATTACTAAGATGGTTCTTTTAACGCCAAACATAAGGTTTGGCTCTTTCTCGGTGTCGTGGGTAATCACGGCAGATGCCATACGGGGTGGCTTAACTCGGGTGTGAGCCAGGCGACGTAGGATTCACAGAGAGGTAGCACACGCAGAGTTTACCTAGGTTCGGCCCCTCTGTATGAGGTAAAGACCTACTCCTGCTTGTATGTATTTGGATCTGAATGGAGTGTACAATGGTGTGCGCACCAGAGCTTGCGGGTGCTCCGGAGGCTATGGAATGACATGAGTCTACCTCTAGGGTTGCTCCTTGCCGGCTTTATATAGGGAGCCGGCTAGGGTTTACAGGGAATGACGGGTTCTGCTGGCGGCGCTAGCTATCCTGCCTACAAGTGCGGCTTCGTGGAGCGCACTCTTCGGGATACACAATCGCAGACTGATTCGAAGATATCTGCTGCCGCCTCCCCGAGCCGTCATACCGGGATCCTCGGGGACCCGGTATCCTGGAAGATGTACACCGGGTGGGCTTTGGGCCACCCGGCCTTGAAGGCCGACTCGGGGTCCTGGGCCTACCCGGTTGGGCATCCCCCCATCATTAGCCCCCGAGTTCGTCAGGGACTCGTCTCCGGCTTGGTCTTCGTCTTGCGAACTGCCGGGTCGTGTCGTTGAACGAACTCCTGAAACAGAGAAAAGAAACAACGGCTCGGAGTGGTGGATTTTGGCTTTTAACGTCCGGTCTAACTCAAGTTTTTGTTTGATGCCGGCTTGTGCCCGTCGGGACGTTTGCCATCCCGACTCGCCTCGGTGCGGGTTGTCTCCTTGCCTTCTCCGTCTGACGTCACGGCATCTTTGACCGTTTGTCCTGTAGTGTTTGTCTGTCTGACGCCGAGTCGATTGATGGGACTTGACGGCGCATCGACTGCCTCCACCTCGGGATGGAGCAGTGGCAATGATGACGCTTTGACCCGCACGCGCCCGATCCATCGGTCCAAAACGTCGTGACAGAGCGACGTGGCCGAATCTGAGCCGCATTTTTCGGCACGCTCCCGTGGAAACCGAGGCGTCGCGCGGGAATCGAGGCGTCGTGCGACGTGGCGATAGTGGGCGACGTGGGCGACGCGCGGCGCCATTTACTGCGGTAACGGCTCCACTCACTGTGCCTATTAAAACGGCAGGGGAGCGCGGCTGGTGAGTTCATTCTCACCTCTTCCTCGCGCTCGCCGTCTCCCTCAAGCAGTCGCGCCTGAGTTCTTCGCCGCATCGCCGCCGCAGCCATTGGACACTCTTGCTCCTCCCCTCTCTTCCGGCCAAGATGGTGGCGCCCAAGAACAAGTGGGAGAGGTCGTCGGTGACGGCGCAGGCGCTGGAGCAAGCCGCCAACGAGGGTTTGTTGCCGCCGGCGTCGGAGCGTCGGTGGCGCATCGCCTCCGCGGATCCTCGCCCGCGGCCATCGCCGGGCGAGTTCGTCGCCTTCCTCGCGTTCCTCGAGCGCGGGCTGGGCTTCCCCACGTCGGAGTTCTTCCGGCGATTCCTGGACTTCTACGGGCTTCAGGTACATGACCTGACGCCCAACTCGATCCTCCATCTCGCCTGCTTCGTCACCCTGTGCGAGGGCTACTTCGGGTGCGCCCCGTTCTTCCCGCTGTGGCTGTGGATCTTCCACGGCAAGCTGGGGAAGGGCGGCGACATGGCGCCCTGCGGCGGCCTCAACTTCCAGGTCCGCGGCGACGTCGACTACCTGGATCTCGGCCTCCCCTCCAAAGTGTATTGGAGGAAGTCGGGCTTCTACATGCGGGAGCCGGCGCCTGACGGCGAGATCGGGATTCCCTGCTTCTCGCCATCGCCGAGCCGGCCTCGCAATCTTCAGGAGCTGCCGCGCGACGCCGACTTGCCCATGGTGCGCCGGCTGATGGCGCGGCTTCAGGAGCTGAAGAAAGGAGGGCTGACGGGTCTGAACCTCATCGCCACCTGGGTGAAGAGGAAGATCGCGCCTCTGCAGCACCGGCCCTCGCTGATCTGCGAGTACAAGGGGACGAAGGACCCGCAGCGCCATGACCCGACATTGTTCGAGTCGGTAGAGCAATTCACGCTGCGGATGAAGCGTGTCACGGTCCACCCGGCTCCCGAGTGGATCGTGGGCGGCCTGGAGGCCTACTCCGCCAAGCATCCGGCTCCTGAGGTGAGTCCCTTTGCTTGACGATTCGAATACTTTCCTTTTCTTGGTCTTTTTATACCGATCCTTCCTGCTTGTCGAATTCAGGAGTTTCGATCGCTTGTTGGGTTGCCTCCGACCCGCGGAGACGCTCCCACGGTGCTTGCCGGCCCCAACGACGTCGTCGAGCGCGACTCCGACGACGAAGCCGACAGCGCCACCATGGCCAACGAGGCCGCCTTCTCCTCCCGCCAACCGATCCCCATCCTGTCTGAGGATGAGGAGGAAGGAGAAGAAGGAAGAGAAGAACGCGCCGGGTCCAAGAACCCGGCGCCTGCTGAAGATGATGATGAAGATGATCAGCCGCTCCGCATCCGGCGGAGGCGTAGGCCTGCGGCTGAGGACGCCGGGCCCAACTCCAAGCGCTCCAAGTCGGCGAACCCGACGCCGCCGCCACCGGAGCGATCGGCTGGGGCTGCCGTGCAGCGCACCGTCGTTGCCGAGCGGAGGCAGAAGGCCTTGCGGGACATCCCTGCGAGGGCCCGCGCCGACTCGCCCCTGCGCCTCGCTTCCGAGGGGTTCGGACCTCAACTCTCCACCTGCGGGTGACAGGTCTGCTGCTGATCCTCATCCAAAGTTCCGTTGGAAACGCTATCTTGAGTTTGACCCGTGCGAGTGTCGCAGGGCTGAGGACGCGTCCCTCAGTGACATGGAGGACGCGCTGGAGAGCGACTCCCAGCGGGCGGAGCCCGCCGCGCACGTCACGGAGCCGACCGAGAGCGCCGAGTCCTCCGCCTTCCCGGCGGAGGCGACGAAGTTATTGTGCCCCCTCGACCCGAGGGGGCCACTATTGATGACACCGTGCCGGCTGGCACAGGGTGCCACGCCTGTGCCGGAGACGGCGCTGGTGGTGACGACGACCGCGCCGCCGCGACGGCTTCCTCGTCGGGTGGGCTGACTGCCCAGCCCCCGAGCTCCGTCCCGGGTGCGTCTGCTCCCCGGCCTGACTTCCGAGCCGCCATCCAAAGCGATGGATGCGCACCAGGTACGTAGAATCTTCTTGCACCTGTTGCGTCCGTAGCGTATATGTAGCCCCCAAGGCCCGAGTCGTGTTCGTAGAAAGCGGCTTGGGTCTTCATAGTTTTCTGGATGCGAGTTTGGCGAATAGCGTAGTCCGGTTTGCCAATGTCGATGTAGAGGCAGGCCGGTGGCGGGTGTGTATGCCACTCGGACGTAGCCCCCGAGTTCCTGACTCGGCGTATTTTTTTTTGTTGGGGCTAGCCCCCGGGTTAGCAATGTTGGTGTAGAGGTAACCCGTGGCGTAGCCCCCATGCCTCTTCTGATTGATTATTGTCTTGTGAACTGCAGGAGCTGTCCTGGCTCCTCGAAGCCGAACAGCAGGAGACCCGCCGCCTGCAGGAGGAGCTGAAGAAGGCGCGCGACGGCTTCATCTCCGTCGCTGAGCACCAGCAACTGCTGGCCGCGCAGGAGAGCCGGCACACGCAGGCGTTTGCCGCGGTGCAGGAATCCTGCGAGCGGCTCAGCAAGCAGAAGGAGGAGGCGGACGCCGCCCTCACCCAGGCGACCAAGGGGTACGGCGAGGACCTCGAGAAGCTCGAGCGCAAATCCGCGAGGCCGAGCGCGAGATGAAGGAGCTGACCGAGCGGCTTGCCACCCTCGCCGTTGGCATCTGGGGTAAAGATTTCATGCGACCCTTGCAGTTTGTGCCTACTTGACTTGTGGCCTTGTTGTTGATTTTTGTTTTGTTGAACAGGCGAGGAGACGGCTGGCCTGACGTCTGCGGAGCATGTCCACCGGCTCGGAGTCTTCGCCCGTGACGTTCACGGCCGGCCAGCAAGGTCGTCCAGATGCTGTCGCCCAAGGAAGGTGTCCCCGCACCCGTCTGCAAGGTGTTGCGGGTTCTGGAGCTGATGCCCCAGGTGATCACCTGGGTGCGGGAGTCGTCGGCCCGAGCCGGCGCGTGCATTGCCCTCGGGCTTGTGCGGGCCGGTACAGGCAGACGAACGTGGACAAGATCACGGCCAGCATCCCCACCGATAGCAGCGGCCGGGAGATCGATCTGCAGCCGGTGCTCCAGTACTGCGCCCCTTACGCCTGCCGGGCTGCCAAGATGGTCGACCACGACGACTTCGTCTTCGACGTGGTGCCTGAGGGCAACGACCTTGGCGAGGTGGCGGACAGGGAGCCGGCGTCGGAGTACCTTTTTGAAAGGGCTTCAGCTCTGCCACCGCCGGCTGCGACGAACGAGGCGTCGACGTCTTCTGCTCGGGCGGCTCCTCCGTCTTGAAGTTTGCTCCCCTGCTTTCAAAAGAGGGGTTATTTTGAAGTAGTTAGGGTTTGTCGCCTGCGGGCGAAAAAATATTATGTAATGAAACAAGTATGATATGTGCCGGGTTGCGTTTCAGCGTGCGCCTCTGCGGCTTATTAATCTTTGTTTTGGCACTCCCATGCTTGTTTTTTGTGCGCTTTTCGTCACTTTGTTTGTTTTTCGCTTGTTTTGTAAGCTAGTCGATCGTGCGACCTCGCCAAGTGTGCTTCGCGTGATTTTTTCGTGACGCGCGCGGTACCCATGGTGACAAAGTCCGAGTGCGGCTTCATTGTCAAGTTAGGTTTGAACCGGCTGCACTACTTCTTCACTTTGTGCGGGTAGCTGACGACTTGGGAGAAAACAACAATTTTGTGATTTTGCTTCGTGAGCAGGGGGTCCAGTGGTGAGCCGCGCATCATGGCATCCGGCTCTCTTTGACAACCCATCAATCATATAACGTGTGAGTAGGAAGAATAAAGACTCGAAAGCATGATTGAATCGAAACGATAGCCCCCGAGCGTGCCGGGTATGTATCGACTTTATTTCCTTGATTGATTACACAGCATTACAATGGATACTATGTATAATAGGGGCGAAGCAGGCTGATGTTCCATGGACGCTTGGTCTCCTCTTCCGACTTGGAGCTTTTGTTCGGCTCACGCAAGTCGACGAGGTGGTAGGAGCCGTTGCCCATCGCTTTGCTAACGACGAACGGTCCTTCCCATGGTGCCGAGAGCTTGTGCATCCCTTTCGACTTTTGGATGAGCCGAAGAACCAAGTCGCCTTCCTGGAAAGAGCGACTTCTAACCCGGCGGCTGTGGTAGCGGCGCAGGCTTTGCTGATATATCGCCGTCCTGGAGAGTGCGAGTTCGCGAGCTTCTTCCAGGAGGTCGACGCCGACTAGGCGGGCTTCTTCATTTTCTTCCTCGTTGTAGAGGGCGACCCGAGGCGAGTCGTGCTCGAGGTCGGTCGGCATGACGGCTTCCGCCCCGTACACCATGAAGAATGGCGTGTAGCCGGTGGAACGGTTTGGAGTCGTTCTGATGCCCCAGAGTACGGCTGGTAGCTCGTCCAGCCAGCAACCCGGTGTTCGCTCCAGTGGGACTTGAAGTCGCGGCTTGATCCCGGCTAGCACTGTCTGGTTCATTCTTTCCGCCTGCCCGTTTGATTGCGGGTGGGCGACGACGCCAAGTCGAGACGGATGCCTTTTTGTTTGCAGAAGGCCTTCATCTCTCCTTCAGCAAAATTTGTGCCGTTGTCAGTGATGATGCTGTGCGGGTAGCCGAATCGGAAGATGAGCTTCTGGAGGAACTTGGTTGCGGTCTTGCCGTCGAGTTTCTTGATAGGTTCAACTTCGACCCATTTGGTGAACTTGTCGACTGCGACGAGCAAATGTGTCATGCCACCGCGAGCTGTTTTGAACTTGCCCACCATGTCTATTCCCCAGACTGCGAATGGCCATGTCAGAGGGATGGTCTTCAGAGCCGCGGCGGGTAGGTGATCCTGCCGGGCGTACTTCTGGCACCCGATGCACCGACGGACGATGTCGACTGCATCCTGATGAGCAGAGAGCCAGAAAAAACCGTGCCTGAACGCCTTGGCGACCAGGTTGCGAGCGCCGACATGGTGGCCGCAATCTCCCGAGTGGATCTCATGAAGGATGCGCCTTCCCTCTTCCGGCTCGACGCAGCGGAGGAAAACTCCCGATGTGCTGCGTTTGTAGAGCTCGCTGTTGATGATGGCGTAAGCTGAGGCCCGGCGCACGACTCGCCGTGCTAGGACCTCGTCGGCTGGCAGCTTTTTGGTGGTGAGGAACTCGATGTAGGGTTCCCTCCAGTCGCTTGTTTCTTGGGTTACCGCCACCAGAATTGCATCTGATGATGGCGGGTTGGCGATGTCGACTTCGGCCGGCGGGCGTACCGACGGGTTGTGCAGGTGGTCGAGGAAGACGCCGGGTGGGACTCGGTCCCGCTTAGACCCGAAGCGAGAGAGTGCGTCAGCCGCCTCGTTCTTCCTCGGTCGACGTGCTCCAGCTCCATGCCGGCGAAGTGGCCGCCGACTTGATCGACGAGCCGGCGGTAAGCCGCCATGTTGGGATCATTTGCATCCCAGGTCCCCATCGTTTGCTGAACGACGAGGTCGGAATCGCCATAACATTTGATACGGCTGACTCCCATCTCCTTGGCCACGCGTAGGCCATGTAGGAGGGCTTCGTACTCGGCGACGTTGTTGGTGCAGTGAAGTGTATCTGCAGCACATATCGCATCTTGTCGCCTTGGGGAGAAGTGAGGACGACTCCAGCCCCCGAGCCCTCATACATCTTTGACCCGTCAAAGAACAAGGTCCATCTGCCGGCTTCATAGGTTGGAGCCGGCAACTGTGTCTCCATCCAGTCGACGAGGAAGTCGGATAGTGACTGCGACTTGATCGCAGTGCGGGCTGCGTAGCTGAGGCCGAAAGGCTGCAGCTCGGAGGCCCATTTGGCGACGCGCCCAGTTGCCTCTCTGTTGCGGATTATTTCAGCTAGGGAGATGAGCTGACCACCGTCATCGGGTGGCCCATGAAGTAGTGTCGCAATTTTCTTGAAGCAAAGAAAACACCGTATACAAGTTTTTGGTAATGCGGGTAACGTTGCTTCGAATCCGTCAGGACTTCGCTGACGTAGTAAACTGGCCGCTGGACCAGTTGCTCGTGGCCTTCCTCCTTGCGCTCGACGACGACCACCGCGCTGACGACTCGGTTGGTCGCGGCGATGTAGAGGAGCATCGGCTCCTTTTCCAGTGGAGATGCGAGGATCGGCGCCTCGGCCAACGTCTTCTTGAGTGCCGTCAAGGCGGCGTCTGCCTCGTCGTTCCAGGTGAACGTGTCCGACTTCTTGAGGAGCCGGTACAAGGGCATGGCCTTCTCGCCGAGTCGTGAGATGAAACGGCTGAGGGCAGCGACACAGCCTGTGAGCCGCTGCACGTCCCGGAGGTTCTCCGGCTTCTTCAGAGCTTCGATCGCCTTGATCTTCTCTGGGTTGGCTTCGATGCCTCGCTCGGAGACGATGAAGCCCAGGAGCTTGCCCGCGGGTACGCCGAAGACGCATTTTTCCGGGTTGAGCTTTATCCTGTACTTGCGGAGGTTGGTGAATGTCTCCGTGAGGTCGGCAATCAGGTCCGTCTTCAGCTTGGACTTGACGACGATGTCGTCCACATATGCGTGGACGTTGCGGCCGATCTGCTCGTGCAACAGTTCTGTATGCACCGCTGGTAAGTCGCTCCGGCATTTTTCAAGCCGAAGGGCATGGAGACGTAACAAAACGCGCCATAGGGCGTGATGAAAGACGTCTTCTCTGGTCTTCGGGCGCCATCTTGATCTGGTGGTACCCGGAGTAGGCGTCGAGGAAGCATAGCGCCTCGCACCCTGCCGTCGAGTCGATCAGCTGATCGATGCGAGGCAATGCGAATGGATCCTTGGGACAGGCTTTGTTCAAGCCGTGTAGTCGATGCACATCCGCCACGTTCCGTTCTTCTTCAGAACGAGCACCGGGTTGGCAAGCCATTCCGGGTGTATGACTTCGGCGATGAACCCGGCAGCTAGGAGCCGGGCTATTTCTTCGCCAATAGCCTTCTGTCTCTCACCAGTGAAGCGACGCAGGAACTGCTTCACTGGCTTCAGCTTGGGGTCAACGTTGAGCTTGTGCTCTGCGAGCTCCCTCGGGACGCCTGGCATGTCAGATGGTTTCCATGCGAAGATGTCCCGATTCTCACGGAGGAAGTCGCAGAGCGCGCTTTCCTATGCGACGTCCATGTGCGAGCCGATCACCGCCGTCTTGGAGGAGTCGCCCTCGACCAGCGGGATGCGCTTGGTCTCCTGTGCCGACTGGAACTTGTCGCGTGAGTCCAGAGTCGGCTTCTTGACGATGGTCATGTCGTTGGGGTCGACTTGCAGCTTGAGTTGCTCCAGCTGCTCCGTGGCGATGACGGACTCGGCAAAGACGGCGTTGCCCTTTTCGCACTCGATGGCGCGGTCGACGTCGCCGTGTACAGTGATGATGCCGTTCGGACCCGGCAGTTTCATCTTCAGGTAGGCGTAGCAGGGCCTTGCCATGAATTTGGCAAAGGCGGGTCGCCCGAGGATCGCGTGGTAGGAACTACGGAAGTTCACCACCTCGAACCAGATCTTCTCGAGCCGGAAGTTCTTGGCGGTGCCGAAGACGACGTCGAGTGCGATTTTGCCTAGCGGGTAGGCCTTCTTTCCCGGGACGATGCCGTGGAAGGTGGTGATGGTGGGGACTAGCTGTTCGTCACGCAATTTCATGCGTTGGAACGTCTCGTAGTAGAGGATGTTGATGCTCGACCCTCCGTCCATCAATGTCTTGGTCAAGATGTAGCCCTTGACCTGGGGCGCGACCACCAGAGCGAATTTGCCCGGGTAATCGACGCGGGGCGGGTGGTCTTGACGGCTCCATGTGATCGGCTGCTCTGACCAGTCGAGCCACTGGGGCACGTCTGGCAGAGTCGCGTGGACGGCGCGCCGTATGACCTTCTCCTCCCGCCTGGAATCGAGGCCGACGAAGGTGTGGCCCATGAAGCCGGCAGTGGGAGGCATGCCCTGCTGCTGCTCACCGTCGTCGTCTCCGTCGGGTGCCCGCTTCTTGGCACCGGTCTTGGCCTTGACGATTTCTGCAGTCCAGCTGCACTCGTCAGTGGTGTGGCCGGCTGGCTTGCCGGGTAGGCTATGATACCTACACGGCATGGCCAGGATCTCCGTGGCGGTGAGCTTCTTTCGCGGGAAGTTGCCGCGTTGGCTCTTGAAGCCGCGGCCCCCCGCAGCCGTGGCGGCTACAAGCTCGGAGCCGCCGTCACCCTTGCGTTTATGAGCGCTGGAGTGCTTGGCCTTGCTCTTGTTTTTGCCGCCTTTCTTCTCGTCGTCGTCCTCCTCGGAGTCGTCCTTGGTGACGTCGGACTCGGCGTACTTGTGCACGATGGCGAGTAGCTGGCCCATCGTCATGTCACCCTTGTGCGAGCGCCGCAGCTTCTGCTTGAGCGACTCGAAGGTGGTGTTGTCCTCGAGGTGGGAGTGCACCGTGTCGACGCTGAGGTGTTCTGCCGAGTTGATGAGGTCGGCGACTCGGCGATACCACTTTCTAGTGGACTCGCCCTCCTTCTGGACGCAGCGCTTGAGGTCCTCGACCGTGGCCGGGCGCTTGCAGGTCCCCTCGAAGTTGGTGATGAAGAGCCTCTTCAACTCGCCCCAGGAGTTGACGCTGTTCCTGGGGAGGTTGTTGAGCCAAGTGCGAGCCGTTCCCTCAAGCATGAGAGGAAAATAGCGCGCACAACAGAGCGAAGATGCGTTCTGGATGCTCATGGCGGCCAAGTAGTCCTGGACCCAAGTTTCCGGGTTCATGGCAGCGTTGTACTTGGGCGCCTCTCTCGGTCCTTTGAAGCTGCTAGGGAAACGCTCGCCTCTGATGGCGGGTCCAAAGCATCTAGGGCCGACGTCGTCGTCGTCGTTGTTGTTGCGCGTCGCCTCGGCGCGCTTGTCGTTGAGGTGGTGGCGCAGATCCGGAGCGGAGTGATTGGAGCGTGCCTGCGCCTGGTTGTTGTTGATGGTGTGCCGGGCGTCGTTGCGGGCGAGCCGAGGCGGGTTGCCTCCAGCCCTCGCGTTGCTCGACACTGCCGGCTCCTCGTGCCGACTGCGTGGCGGCTGTGGGGCAGCGTCACGCCTGGGGGAACCCTTGTTTCCCTGGCTTCGGTGTGGTGCCGAGGCCGTTTTCTCGCTGGGTGGCGATCTGGAGTAGAGCTTGCCGTCGGATTGCGACATGTTCTCCTGCAGCTCCAGCGCCTTGTCCACCAGCTTGCACCCCTTGCTCCAGTAGGGGTTGTCCTTGACCCGGATCCTCTTGAAGAGAGAGGCAGCGGCAGTCATGCAATCGACTGGGGTTGTGGACGAGCCGGGTTCGGAGGAGGCCGCGGTGCCGGAGGCGGCATCGCCGGGCGAGGTTGAGGCGGAACTTGACTCGAGCCGCCGGGCTGGGCCCTGCGGCACTCGTCACGCTGCCTCTCCAGCTCTGTCTCGTGCGCGAAGGCGTTGTCGAGCGCGCGAGTTGGTGCATCAGGGTTAAGCCGCGATTTGCGGTTTTTGTGATGCCGAGTGACCGCGGAGAGAGCGGTCGACTGAGCATCGACCTCCAGCTCTTTCTGGTGGATCTCCTCCTGCTGGAGGGCCATCTTCCGGCGCAGCTGCTTGAGCTGTGTCGCCTGATCGACGACGTTCGCCGGTGTGATCGGGGTGCTGAGCGGGTCGGCCACCCGACCTGCTTGTCCTCGCAGGGCGGCGAGAGATTCGTCGCGTTGCTGCTTTTCGCGAGCCTCCTGCTCGCGCTGCTTCTGCGCGTTGGCCTCTGCTGTGGCGGCGTTTGCTGCCGCGGTTTGGCGGCAGCAGAGTTTGCCGCCTCGCCCGTCATGTAGATGTGGGCGGGTGTCGCCGTGCCGTCCGAGGCCTGATCGGTCGAGCCCTCCGACTCGTAGTCGAGAACAGGCAAGATCGACCCGGTGTCGTCGTCGTTCGAGATCTGGACGGTCTCGGCAGATGGGGCGGGTGCGAAGTGGTTCGCAACCGCGGTGTCGATGGCGGCTTCGTCAAGCGGGTCGACGGGGGGGAGGAACCATCGTAGTTGTTGCCGACTCCTTCCTCGTCCGAGCCGCAGAAGCCGACGTAGGCGGTGACAGCGGTCCCGAACGGGATAGCCATCGCGCGAGTGATCGGGGCGTAGTTGGGCCTGCCCCAAGTGTGTGGATCGGCGACGTAGCCGATCCCTCCGTGCTCGAAGTAGCTGTCGGTGACGATGTCACCGCGACCCGACATGGCTTGAGGGCTGAAGTAGACGCCAGTGCCGGGTTCAGGACTCTCCATGAAGTAAATTCCAGCGATCGCTGGCCCCACGGTGGGCGCCAACTGTCGTGGGGTAATCACGGCAGATGTCATACGGGGTGGCTTAACTCGGGTGTGAGCCAGGCGACGTAGGATTCACAGAGAGGTTGCACACGCAGAGTTTACCCAGGTTCGGCCCCTCTGTATGAGGTAAAGACCTACTCCTGCTTGTATGTATTTGGATCTGAATGGGGTGTACAATGGTGTGCGCACCAGAGCTTGCGGGTGCTCCGGAGGCTATGGAATGAGATGAGTCTGCCTCTAGGGTTGCTCCTTGCCGGCTTTATATAGGGATCTGGCTAGGGTTTACAGGGAATGACGGGTTCTGCTGGCGGCGCTAGCTATCCTGCCTACAAGTGCGACTTCGTGGAGCGCACTCTTCGGGATACACAATCGCAGACTGATTCGAAGATATCTGCTGCCGCCTCCCCGAGCCGTCATACCGGGATCCTCGGGACCCGGTATCCTGGAAGATGTACACCGGGTGGGCTTTGGGCCACCCGGACTTGAAGGCCGACTCGGGGTCCTGGGCCTACCCGGTTGGGCATCCCCCCATCACTCGGATAGGTGGAGTGATATGGTGGAGGAGGAGGAAGAGAGGGCTACAAAATCTGAATTAAAGAAAGTTCAGAGACTCTTTTTGCATCCCCTGCCGATGCTCATAAGGTGGATCGGGTGGATGAAGTTG
The DNA here is from genome assembly GCA_947311845.1 of Poa pratensis. Classification (NCBI taxonomy): domain Eukaryota; kingdom Viridiplantae; phylum Streptophyta; class Magnoliopsida; order Poales; family Poaceae; genus Poa; species Poa pratensis. The sequence continues at coordinate 100,969,075 of CAMZMU010000063.1, forward strand.
TGGAAGGATCAGCCGATGATGGGATCCTGGACAAGCCGGACACGCAGGCCTCTGTACTTGGCGACTCGCATGGTAACATGTCTCTTTTTTCTGCATCAAATAATGTTTCTCCTGTGTCTATCTCTGGCCGTGACTCACCCTTGATTAACAATGCATACGATGTAGCAACAAATGATGATTCCTAGGTTATGGGCGTGTTTACGTCTCCTGTTCGGAATCCTTCGCTCAGCGGAGCTGCCGGTGCAGATACGTCTGCTCGCGGTGTCTCTAGGAGCGCCAGGTCTAGCCCAAGAGCAGCTGCGCATACTGCGCTGGTCTCGCCGCAGCGGCCGCTGGCGAGCACTGCTGAGGCGGACGGTGTGGTGACCACGACAGCTGGACGCAGCTCGAGCAACTCTGCTCATGATTTGGCTGTCTCGCCGCAAAGGTCGCCGGCTACCACTACGGTGGCGGATGGTGCAGCGACCCCGAGGACTGCTCTGTCGCCTTCTAAGCTTGGCGATCTCCGTTCTCCGATGAACGTGACCAGCACACCGAGGGAGAAGCTAATTGCTTTTGGCAGCATCCCGGAGGCGATGGCGACTGGACTGCGCTCGAGTACACGCATTCGAGAGCAGCCCAATGCGGACGCAACACAGATGGAGCGAGCGATGGATAGGGCCAACTCTCGCGACATGGCAGGTTTGTGTCCCACACCTAAACTCTCATTATGCAATTTTTCAAATAATACTGTCTTAGCTAGAGCTAGCGTTTTGGGAGTTTCTCTGGGTAAATCACTTTCTGAAAATTTGGTTTCTGTCCAACATTTAAAAGAGGTTGAGAAGGAGAGAGCTTTAATTGTGCTAAATAAAAATTTGAATGCTCTTGTTGACGATCCACATAATCTTTTTGTCTCAAAAGTGTCGGGACTTTGTGACGATTTAGAAGAGGAGGAAGCTGACGAGTTGAGAGATCAAATGGATCACTTAGGTCAGCTTTCAACTAGGAAGCGTGGGCGTAAGAAAATTGTTGTTGATAAGAAAAACCTAAGAAGAAGTGCTAGACTAAAAAAGAATAAACAATGAAAGCTTTAATTTGGAACGGTGAAGGCTTTAGAGACACGGCAAAGCATCTAAGGGTTCAGGAGTCTATACGGATTTTAACTTGGATATTGTAGCGTTATTAGAAACGGGGCGGTCTAGTTTTCCTGCACATTTTTTAAGGAATTTATTGGCAGGAAGGGACTTCTCTTGGTTTTGTTTACCCCCACAAGGGAGATCGGTGGTATGTTAGTAGGGATTAACATGGAATCGCTGACTGTCCGAGACGTGGATGCCGGTGATTTCTGTGTAAAGTTTCATTTAAAATCAAAAGACGAGTTTGAATGGAACTTTGTGGTAGTATATGGGGCAGCTCAAGAAGCTCAAAAACCCATATTTCTTGCTGAATTAGTCTGTATTTGTGAGTCCTCTCCAATACCAATGTTAGTTGGGGGGATTTCAACATTATTAGAGGACCACATGAAAAGAACAATTCACATTACAACGCACGTTGGCCCTTCTTGTTTAATTCGGTAATCGAGACTCTAAGTTTAAAAGAGATTAATTTGTCAGGGAGGCAATACACGTGGGCAAGTCGACGAGACACACCTACGTTCGAGAAACTTGATCCGGTTCTTGCAAGTGTAGATTGGGAACAAAAATTCCCGTTGGTAACCGTAAGAGCGTTATCGCGGACCGAATCTGATCATACCCCTTTACTTATTGATTCAGGTGAACAAGCTCACCTAGGCAATACTTCTTTGTTTTCCTTCGAGTTAGCCTGGCTTAAAGAAGAGGGTTTTTTCGAAATGGTTTCCAAAGAATGGCAAACACACGTGAGGGGAGTACACCACTTGAGGTGTGGCAAAACAAAATACGACATCTAAGAAGATATCTTAGAGGGTGGGCAAGCCACAGAAGTGGTATCTATAGAAAAGAAAAAGAAAGACTTCTTGGTATTATTGACATGTTAGACATTAAATCCGAAACTACTAATCTCAACAATGCAGAACGTGATGCGTTGAGAAGGGCTAATGATAGCTTAGCTAAACTAAGAAGAGAGGAGGAATCTAAATGGGCGCAAAGGGCTAAAGTGAAACACGTACAGGAAGGAGGAAATAATACGAAATATTTCCACCTCATTGCAAACGGAAAACATAGGAAAAAGAAAATTTTCCAATTGGAACAAGAGGAAGGAACAATTGTAGGGGAAGAAAATCTGAGAGTATATATCTCTGAATATTACAAAAAGCTATTTGGGGCGCCGGCCAAAAATAGCTTCTGTCTTGACGAAAATGTGGTTTCAGATATCCCACAAATTTCTAGTGAAGAAAATAGGATATTGACTGCCGATTTTACTTCGGATGAAGTCCTTGAGGCGATTTCACAGATGGAGCATAATAAGGCTCCGGGACCAGACGGGTTCCCCACTGAATTTTATAAAACCTTTTGGAATGTGATTAAAACTGATCTTATGGCTATGTTTGTTCAGCTGCAAAATGGCCATTTGCCCCTTTATAAGCTTATTTTTGGGGTAATTACGTTGCTGCCAAAAATGAGGATGCGGTACAAATCCAACAGTACAGACCGATCTGTTTGTTGAATGTGAGCTTTAAGATTTTTACGAAGGTTGGAACAAATCGTATAACTCAGATTGCACACAAGGTTATTAGACCAACCCAAACTGCGTTCATGCTAGGACGACATATCCTAGAGGGGTAGTTGTCCTACATGAGACCATACACGAACTTCATAGGAAGAAAATGGATGGGGTTTTATTTAAAATTGATTTCGAAAAGGCTTATGATAAAGTTAAGTGGCCTTTCCTTTTGCAAACGCTGTGAATGAAAGGCTTTGACAAAAAATGGTGTGATCTCATCCAAAATTTTATAATGGGTGGGTCGGTGGGTGACAAGGTTATACTCTACGGGTACCCCAACTTAAGCGTACCTGGTGCACGTAATGATCAAAGAAGCCCAAAGATTAATCGAAGCCCACAAAGGAAGGCCTGAGACGAAGAGTGTTTTCCAAGTTAGATCAAGTTATAGTCGGTTAAGGCTTTCCATACATGTAACCTTGGTCGGTTATGTTTCCCGAGACCCAGCCTCCTGTATAAAAAGGCTGGGAGGGTGATCGATCAAGGCAAGGAATCCATAGCCACCAAAACCTCGACGAGATCAGCAGCTCGCCGAACTCTTGTAACCCTCATATTCATACCATAAACACAGACAAGCAGGAAGTAGGGGTTTTACCTCACTCGAGGGCCCTGAACCTGGGTAAATCTAGCTTGTCAGCCGTCGATTCCACCTATACTACGCGTTCTCTACCACACAATCAACCCTATGTATAGCAACCATGGGAATTGCCGAGGGCACACCTCGACAATTGGCGCCGTCTGTGGGAAAAGGTAGTATTAATTGGGCTCACGGTTTCGCCGGTTTCATCATCAAGCGGCCACCCGCCGATCGCATCTGCACAAGGTAACTCGCCTACTACATCATCAAAAAGCAAATCACCGACCACCGTTGCAAACGGCAACTCGCCAGCAAAATCCACCAGCATCGATTCAAAAAGCGGTCACTCGCCAAAATCTCCAAGGAGGCTCATGCCGCACTCGATGGAGGCTCAACAAGCCTTTGCTGGACTCGAATCAGGTTTGGATATTACAGTTGGAAAATTTAACTTCTTTGTCGATAAGATGGTGTGCAGGACCTGTTAGACCCACTCGACATGGAGACACTCGACACGGAGGCAATCGACAATGCTTCGACTGCAACACCATCCATCTTGGGCGCGACATCGTCACAGATCGTCCCGATCCAATCGCCAAGTGACTCTGCAACATCCATGACCTCGCAAGAGTTCCGTGACGAGGTGGCAAAAAGATTTGGAAGAAGCGAGATCGAATCTGCCTACCGCCCAAACAACTCAATCGAGTCACTCGACAACATCGTCGACTGCAACGACGTCGCGGGGAACAAGGAGAACATAGATGACAACATATACCTCGCCGATCTCAACGGCCCAGAAATCCGTGCCAACCACGAGATATTCACCTGCGACGCAGATAGCCTGGATAAAGCACTCGAAGATCAACTCGATTGCGGCAGAAACCCCAGCAAGCAAAGCAACTCCAACATGAGCCTGGATGGCGACGCCGAATCCATAATGCGCATCAGCAACACATGGGCAGAAGATCGGGTGGTTCCGTATCAGGTATACACCGTGAGTACAGCAGAAACGTCAGCAGCTGCAACATGCCATTGACCTACAGAATACCCTTGCACAGTCACCATGCCTGACGGAACAACCACGCTGACCATCACCGCAGAGATGGCGGAAAAAGTGAGCAAAGTAATCGAAAGCTGCATGATGCTACCAGCAAATGCAACTCCGGAAGAGGTGTTGACCTTACAATACTTCCAGTGGCAAGAATCGATACGGTTGAAGAACTACCGAGCCGTACTCAAAGAACGCAAAAAGCAAGCCAGCATATCGAGTGCTCGGCGAAGAGCGTTGTCTACGAGTTCAACGGGCAGAAACGACCCCGCGAATAGGTCACGATTCATAAACCTCGGAGACGCAGATCGTGCAGCGGTCACTCGGAATCTAAACCCAGCCTTTATGGCAGTCGACGCGGAAGGAGTCTCCATACTATTGAGCCAGCCGGGGCGCTGATAACGCTAGGCACCTACCTCAGGACAATCGAACCTCCTGCAGGAGACCCAAAGAGGGATAAGCACCTCCAACTGTACAAACAACTGGCAATAGCAGCACAAGCCATACAGCATCCACAAGCAACTCCAAGGAGAGATACAGATCGGGACCGTCGCAGTCGAAGCCCTCGGGGAAGGAGCAGTCGAAAAAGCTCACGCCGTCATCGTTCCAGCAAGAGCCACTCGAGGAGGTCATACAGCAACAGCTCAGACTCGGAAGCAGAAATCGGGCCATGTGGAGCGCTATGCTTCACTCGACGGATCCGGGAGGCTCGTATGCCCAAGAAGTTTTCGCTAGCTACCACGCCAAAGTTCAATTGCAAACAGGAACCATCAGGCTGGCTAGAAGATTACAGGCTGGCTGTTGGATGTCAGCGCGGTACCACAACTACAGCTATGCAGTACATACAACTCATGATGGATGGAACAGCTCGCGATTGGCTCAAATCGCTACCCGAATCATACTACGATTCGTGGGAGCACTTAAAAGGTGATTTCATCAAATACTTCGAGCCTCTATGTGAGTGCCCCAAAACTTTCGAGGAAGTCCGGACCTGCAAGCAAAAGTCAGATGAATCTCTGAGATCGTACATACGGCGGTGGACCACCATCCGTAACTCAGTAGGCAACGTATCAGAAGATAGGGCAATCGACGCCTTCAAAAACGGACTCTGGAGGGAAGATTTCAAAGAAACACTTGGTCGAGAAGATCCAAAGACAATGGCCGCACTTATGGTACTCACAACAAAGTGGGCAGATGGAGAAGACTCCGTACGAGGCACTCGACCCGTAGCATCACATGAAAATCACGAGGGTGGCAGTCGAGACCGCAGAGATAGCTACAGAGATGATCGAAGGCGCAAACGCAAGAATCGTTATCACGACGATGACCATCCAAACTTCATCGCAGCAGGCTTTGTCCAGTCAAGGGACAGCCGCGACCAAACTGACAGACGACCCGACGATCATCGCGATAATCGAGATCATCGTACGGACGACCGCCGAGATAATCGAGACCATCGTACAGACGATCGACGTGACAGTCGAGACCACAGACGCGACGACAGCGATAGCTACAGAAGGCCAGAGTGGCGCAGGCGAGCAGACAAAGATCCTGAGCGCTCAATCGAAGAAAGGATGGACGATTATTGCAGATTCCATCTTTACAAAGGAGACGATGGTAAGCTTCGTTCTAACCACTCGCTGAGAAATTGCAGGGAATTCGATCAACTTGCGATTGAACATATACTGCGACTGCAAAGAGATGGACGTGCACCTCCTCAACTAGTGCAGATTCCATCGACTACATCACAAGCACAGCCTGTTCAGGCATATCCAGCACCGCAACAAGTACAACAAGCACAGGTATATTCCATACCACCGCAAACACAACCTACTCAGGTGTATACTGCACCAACACCAGCGCAACCGGCGCCAGTGTACATGGTGCCAGCACAACCCGTTACGGGAACACAAATGGCAGCAGCTGTCGTGGGTTTGTCACGTCAGGTGTCATAGATGACTTCGTAGGTGTGGGATTACGCGAGTCGAGCATCTCCGAGCTTGGGATCGCAGGAACAAAGATCAACACAGATTTACCCAGGTTCGGCCCCCTCAATGTGAGGTAAAAGACCTACTTCCTGCCTACCCTAGATTGGTATTGATATGATAATCGAGGTGTTACAATGGAGGCGATCCGATCTGGTACTCGCCGTATGAGCTAGGGTTTGGGGCTTGATAGCTTGACCTTCTTTAAGTCCTGCGAGTCCTCTTTATATACACAGAGGCTCGCTAGGTTACAAAAGGAAACTTCCCCATAAGGAATACATCCACAGAGGCCTACTCGGAGACTACTTGGTCTTCACGTCCTCCGGGATTTGTCTTCTAGATCTTTCTCCTTATGGCGGTTCAATATTGGGCTTGTTCCCAAGTGGGCCTTCATCCGTGCGAGTAAGTTAAGTCGCACTGGGCCGCGGGTTAATCCAGAAAGTATTCCCCCGACATTAGCCCCCAAGCATGGCCTGAACTTCATAGTACTCCTTGATCTTGAATGCTTAGGCCGTGCTTTTCCTTGTTTCCAATCTGCGGCTTATAACTCTTCTTGGCGACTCAAGAACGCGACTTATCCTTTCTTGACGGTTGATTTTCAGATCTAAACGTCTTCCACGTCTGGGTTATTTATCTTGACTCATCGTTTTTCCCAGCGTTCTGCATCAAGTCCTGTATTACGCATCCGCTACTCCTTTCCGCCGCCTCCAATCTCGCTTCTCGTACTCACAATCCTTCGGTGGATATCTCCGTTGATCCGAGAAAAATGTCTCGCCGCAAGTGCAACTGGGAAGGCTCGTGGGTCGACGAAGATTTCCTGGAATCCCTATCTGCACGGGGCCTTCTTCCGCCAAAAGATCAATGCGAATGGCGGGCGGCTGGCGAGGAGGTAATCCCCAATCCTCAACCAGGAGAAATAGTGATTTTTGCGGAGCATGTTGAGCGCGGGTTCAAACCCCCAGGCTCTCTCTTCTTCCGCTCCTTGATGCAGCGGTTAGGTCTCCGCTTCCATGATATTGGCCCTAATTCGATGTTGCAAGTGAGCAACTTCCACGTCCTCTGCGAAGATTATCTGGGCGTCCCGCCTTCAATAGATTTCTGGCTTGCTCTTTTCAATTGCAATAGTCAAAGGGAAACCACAGATGGTCCTTTTCTCCAATGCGGCGCCATTTCCTTCCAACGCCGTAGGGGTAGTATCTTCCCAAAACTAACTCTCGCCAAGAAAATCAAGGAGTGGCAAAGGACATTCTTCTATTGTAAAAACACTTCTCCTGAGGGTGAAATTCCTCTCCCTCTTTGGTCTCCTCTTCCCTTCGAGGCTACCGATGCTTTGTTTTCCAAACCTGATCCTTCTTCGTTACCCTTTGTCGAATCCCTTCTAGACAAGGTGAGAGCGCTGACACTCCATGGTCTCACTGGATTAGATCTCATATCTTGCTGGACTAAATGGCGAATTCAGCCTGTGAGTCGCCGCTCGCGGCTTATGATGGATTTCACTTGTCATGCAAATGACGTCGATCGCACTTGCCCTGAAGATTGGGACAAAGGGGAGTGGATAAATTTCATTCGCCGAGTGACGGACGAGGATATTGACTCGTATGACAACGTCGGACTTGCTCCCTTCTGGGCTGAGCACAAGCCTTTTGTGGTAATGTTTACTTGTCACTTGTTTCCTCGAAAATTCCTTTCCCAAAAATTGATTATTTCTGACCTGAGCTCCTTTTCAGATCGATCCCTATTTCTGGGTTCTTCCTTCAGAGGACGTCGACTTGAACCAAGGATCCGTGGCTGAGTCGTCAAGGCAAGCCGCAGCCTTTGACGAAGATACAGTTATGCACGAGGGTAGTGCTTCTGAAGAGGAACAACAAATGGCCGACGCTCTTTTGTCTTCGACTCCAAATACACCTTTCCTGGAACTTCCTGAGGTGCCTCGCAGGTCCTCGAAACGTATTTTATGCCAGAGCTCAGAAGACCCCACGCAGCCTGAGAAACGTCGCAAAGCCTTGGCATTACTGGCAGAAACAAGAGCTGCCAAATCTTTAAAACTTGCTGATCCCAACAAGGCTACTTTTTCTTCCGAAACTGCTGCAGAGGATTGCTTCTCAATAAGCTCGGGTAATTGTTTGCGACTCTTCTCCTTCTCTTTTTGTTTTACGTATTTCTGGCAAGGAATTGCTGACCACTACTTCTTTTCATACTCTGTAGGTTCAGATTTGCAAGGTTTATCTTCTCCTTCTTCTGGTTGCCTGATGAAGAGTATCCGTGTCGCCTCTGGGTATGGTTCGCCTTCCTTTTAATGTTGCGGCTCTGCTAGGTCAGCTTACTAACCCATCAATGTTTTGCAGGGCTATGTCTGAAGAGGCTCCCAAGTCTAATTCCCATCCCACTTCTTCTCTGCAGCTATGAGCGAGGATGATGCTGCTGATGAAAACGTGGGAAACAGTAATGGTGCGACTCAACCAAGGCCCTCCCTGGAGGAAGGTATTGCAGACGCGGCTCCTGCCGCGACTCCAGCCGCAGCTCCATCCACAACTCCTGCTGCTGGTAGGATATCTACTGAAAATAGAATTCCAGCTCCAGGAAATAGTTCTAAATCAATCGCAGATGCCATAATTTCTGCTGGAGACAAGCATGCTGCTCTGCTGCGCGGCTTAGTTGAGCAATTTTCTTCAAGTCGCCAGGTATATATACCGTAGCCCCCAAGGATCAAAACCTTGTGTCATCGCACGGGGTGTTGATTCTTTTCCTGCTTCAAATCTCGAGCCCCCAAATTCCTAGATAATTTACCTTGTTCGTTTTGCTCTGTTTGTTTTCAGCGTGAACTGTCCTTGCTTGATGCTTCTGGCTCAATAAAGGGTAAAGGCATTTCCATAGACCATCCTGAAATGATGCAGTCTCGCCTGGAGCAGCATAATGAGGTCATTAGGGACCAAGATCAGGAAATAAAATCTCTCAAAGGTCAACTCGACTCCTGCGAAGAGCAATTTAAAGAACTTGAAGCTGATATGCAGCAACGACTCATGGAGAAAGACGAGGTCATTAATCTTTGCGAGAAGGACTGGCTCTTAAAACTGAATTGATTGATCGCCTGAAGGGGACCACGCAAAGGAACTCGCCGCGCGAGATGAAAAATATAACTCGCTGCTCAAAGCCTTTGAGGGTTTTGGCTCCATGGTCAAATCAGCCGTCCTGCAGCTTGCTGGTTGGTCTTGTATTCCTTTAATCATACATATTTTGGGTAACCACTCGTTAGTCTCTGACTTGTTTCTTGCCTTTTCTTTCTTTGACATAGGACCTGAGGCCCCAGTGTCCCGCTCCAATTTGAAGGATCAACTGGTATATCTGTCTGACCTCAGCCAGCGCTTCTTAAAGGTTACCAAGGAAGTTATGACGGTAATCACTCCTGCGACTGATGGCCCAACATCTTGCGAGTATTGGATTAATAAACTGCTCAAGGCTCCACATTATGTCTCTGATTGGAAACGATCCTCTGCTCGCGCCGGAGCCGCGCATGTCTTGACATTGCTTCGAGCATATTATCCAGAGATAGATGTTGGCAAGGTTGCTCGCCACGGTCTGGCGATGAGCGCAGATGATACTGAACTGCCAATAAGCGAGTACTTCGATATCTGGAAAGGGATGCGCGGGTATGCCACAAAATTTGTTGATAACTTAGACTTGGGCACTTATCTTGATAAATTCAATCTTGATGGGAGCAAGATGTCGAAGGAAAAGTCCTCAGGAGCTGAGTCATCTCGGGCTGCCGCTCCAGCAACAGTATCTGGTGGCCCTTCTGCTTCGTCTGGCGGCGCCCTGATTATTAGGACACCTGCGACTGCAACTGCGAGACAAGCCGCGCCAATTCCCACTCCTGTTGCTCGGAAGAGGAAAAATAAATAATGTGGGACATGCCCGTTAGTCTGTAAGATATTCATGTATCATAAACTGTATTTTTGTGACCTATAAGCAGGTTCTTTTCTTGATAATTCCATTAAGTAGACGCTCGCGCGGCTCAGTATTTCCTAGGAACATGTGTGTTCAGGGTCGAGAGCGGCCATGATAGGCAATCAAGCTCGATTGACGCCACACCCCAGTACTTTGGTCGCATAATGCAAGACGCTTCTAGCTTAAGGATTGCCACTAGTTTGGCAAAATTTGAGGTGCGATTGGTACTCGCGATGCTCGTAAGGAGCCCTCAAGGGTCAGTGATATATGAAATTCAAAAGACTCAGCGACTCAATGATAGTTGAGGCGAAACGACAAACCCTTGAATGTCAAGGGTGCCGGCTTTATTTCATAATCACTCGATGTTTTACAGGGTGTTACATGATGATGCAGGCCCTTTAATGCGGGTTTTCTATTCCCCGCAGGCCATGCATACTTGATACTCATCGCACTTAGTTGCGAATTAATACTCCTAACGGAGTGGGTTGAACACCTGATTGGTTCAATTTTGAGTCGCTAAAAGCGACTCGGGTCGAGCATGATAGCTCCGATGTATGTCTCATGTTGAAGCAGAAGCATTGTGTTGGCGATCAGCCGCACTGAGCTGCGACTTATGTTGAGTTGAGTTTGCTTTGTAAGGTCTCACGATAACTGAGCCCCTTTGGCTGGGTTGTTGATCGAGGCTGGGTCTATGCACATGCGCCATCTCTTGTCTTCTTTTTGTATCAAGGCGACCTCTGGGGCATTATCTTGCTGATGCGCGACTTCTCGGTGGGTATTTACCATCCGGTGGCTGCATCCTGTTGGCCGCTTCCGCGGTACCTCCAACGCGACTCGTTTTGAGCTGCGATCACCGATCTGCGACTGATACCCATGTGAAGAGTTGGCGATACAAGCTTCTTCTGCGAGTACTGAGCCTGCGTTCTCGCATTCTAACGCTCTCTGTCTGTCTCCATATATTGTAATAACACCGTTTGGTCCTGGTATCTTTAACTGTAGGTAGACGTAGCAGGGGCGAGCGGTAAATTTGACATAGGCTTCTCTTCCAAAGATTGCATGATATGAGCTTTTGACTGCTACAACCTCAAAGTCTAGGAGCTCTGAGCGGAAGTTCCGCTCTGTTCCAAAGCTAACTTCAAGTGTTATCTTTCCGATTGGTCGCGTAACAGCTCCTGGGATTATTCCTTGAATTTCTTTCCTGGATGGTCGCAGCCTTGTCTCGGGTATATTCATTCTTCGGAGCGTGTCTTGATATAGGATGTTTACTCTTCCTCCTCCGTCCATTAGGACCTTACTTAACTTGTATCCCGCGACTTCTGGCGTGACCACAGAGCTGGCTGTCCTGGATCTCTTACTTCTGGGGGGTGATCGCCGCGACTCCAAATAACCGATTGCTCTGTCCAGCGACGATACCTTTCTGGCGTTGAAATCTGACTGCTCTTCCGGCTTCCATCCGTCGTTTGTACCTCCACTGTATGAAACTGTCCTATGTTTCTTCTAGGTAAAACGTCAGGCTCTTGATGAGAGCTAGATTTATTCTTGTGGTGCATCGATCTGCTGCGAGCTGTATCTGGCGTGTCGCCTTCTTTCCACCTCCGGTAATAATGACATTGCGCCTTTGTGTGACCCGCTGGCCTGCCATCTCTCCTGCGATGTAAGTCGCAAGGCACGTCGAAGATCCCCTTGCAGTTATTAGGGGGTAAGGCCTTATCACTCCCTTGCTCTGCATCTGGTGTGCGCGACTTCTGTCTTCGCGACTGGCAGTTTCCCGTTGGGTTCTGTGATAAGCCGCCTGTCCCTCTATCTGTCTTTGCATACTTGTCAGCCGTTGCCAAAAGCTGGTCGAAACTATCAATCTTGTGCTCAGCGCGACTTAATTTGTGCACCAGCGGCTCAAATCTACAGTTCTTCTCATAGCTTGTATTGCAGCTTGTACTGTTAAGTTTTTGGCGGAGCCAAGGATCTCCGCGACTCTCTTGATCCAGTCGCCGCTTGATTCGTCCTCTTTTTGAATGCATTGTCTAAGGTTTTTCATATCTTCTGTTTGGAATCTGCGAATGAACTTGTCCTTCAAGTCTTCCCATGTGCTTATTGATTTTGATGGCAGCCTTAACAGCCAATCCCTAGCTTCTCCCTGTATTGCCAAGTGGAAGTATTTTGCACGTATTTCTTGAGTCACATCAGCCCCTGTCATGCTTGCCTCGTATCTTCTATCCATAAGGCAGGGTCTTGGTCACTGATAGGTGGTGACTCGCTGCGACTCGTCGAAGTTCGGGGGAAACGAGTGAGCCGTATTTCTTCTCCAAAACATGCTGGTCCTTTCAATAATGAATAGGAGTTTACTGGCGCTGAATCTGAATCAGTTTCAATCTGGGATGGCTGAGTCGCTCCGGACGTCCGCGACTCGCCTTCTATCTTCTTTTCTTTTTCCAATGATACCTGCAAACCTGCTAACTGGTTGACCACTTCTTCGATGCTGTACTTCTCCTCCCCATGATACCTCGTTTTGCGGCTCATTGGGCGTGACTCCATACATATTTGCTTGTTGTAAAGCAGCAGTTTGTAGTAGGTCGATCGCATAGCGAGCTTCCTTATCAGCTCGCGTGTCTCCAACCGGTGCTATCTTTGACAATATCCCTATCGCGGCGTGCACGTTGCTCTCTGGGTCGCCGTGGAACTGTGATTTCTCTCTCCTCTGCCATCTTGATCTGATGTTTTTGCTGCCAACGACGGAGTCGCCACTCTTCTTCTTGGAGTTTCTTGCGCTCAGATGTCATCTTGGTTCGCACCGCCTGGTGCTTCGGCTGGCAGTGGCGGAGTCGTCGGCCTTCTTCTTGGAGTTTTTCGCGCTCAGCCGCGAGTCTTTGTGCCTCTTCACAGAGCTCCGTCCTGATAGCTTCAATCTCTTCAATCTTGAGGTCTCCTTCCTGATTTGGTAGAGATCCCCAAACAGGTCTTGATGGGACGGGGATGGGCAATCTTGCCGTAGCTTGTTGTAGCTCCTCCAACACGCGGACCCTGACCGGCCGCAGCTCCTTCACCGATTCGCTTCCTTGAGTCGCGTCCATAGATCTGCGACTGACGGATCCGACGAAAACTTTTACTGATCCGATGGGAACGATGTATCCGAACTCGATGCGATCTGCCTCGGGTCCCCACTCTGAGTCGTCGATGAAGGGGACCCCATTGATGTCTTCAACTTGGCCGATGGCGATGTCCTTGAAGCCTGATTTCGATCCTGCGCGGAACGTGACGCTTTTGACCGCAGGCCCCACGGTGGGCGCCAACTGTCGTGGGTTTGTCACGTCAGGTGTCATAGATGACTTCGTAGGTGTGGGATTACGCGAGTCAAGCATCTCCGAGCTTGGGATCGCAGGAACAAAGATCAACACAGATTTACCCAGGTTCGGCCCCCTCAATGTGAGGTAAAAGACCTACTTCCTGCCTACCCTAGATTGGTATTGATATGATAATCGAGGTGTTACAATGGAGGCGATCCGATCTGGTACTCGCCGTATGAGCTAGGGTTTGGGGCTTGATAGCTTGACCCGCTCTAAGTCCTGCGAGTCCTCTTTATATACACAGAGGCTCGCTAGGTTACAAAAGGAAACTTCCCCATAAGGAATACATCCACAGAGGCCTACTCGGAGACTACTTGGTCTTCACGTCCTCCGGGATTTGTCTTCTAGATCTTTCTCCTTATGGCGGTTCAATATTGGGCTTGTTCCCAAGTGGGCCTTCATCCGTGCGAGTAAGTTAAGTCGCACTGGGCCGCGGGTTAATCCAGAAAGTATTCCCACGACAGCAGCCGTGCACCAGATGCAGCAAGGAGATGAACAAAAATATCCCGTAACTCGCGGGCAGATGAACATGATCCAGCGAGGACGTCCCTCCAATAGAGAGCAAAAATTACACACTCGACACGTCAATATGGCGGTCATGGCACCCCAGCTATCACAATTTTTTTGAAAGGATCAGAGACTCCGATTGTCTTCAATCGAGAGGACCACCCACCCGCAGTATATCGACCAGGGCATGCAGCCTTGGTACTCGACGCCCAAATCGGAGGCTATGCCATGACCAAGGTATTCATGGACGGAGGTAGCGGCCTCAACATAATCTTTGCAGATACGCTACATAGAATGAACAAATCTGTCGAAAATCTGCCAAAGTCCGCAAGTACCTTCCACGGTATCGTTCCAGGCAAAGCAGTGCTCCCAGAAGGCACCATACAACTCGATGTTACGTTTGGAGATCCTACTCACTTCAGAACCGAGTCAATCGAGTTCGAAGTGGTCGATTGGAAGTCACAATACCATGCAATACTTGGGCGCCCCACTTTCGCTCGATTCATGGCCGTCCCACACTACGCCTACCTCAAGCTCAAAATGCTAGGACCAAAAGGAGTCATCACGATCAACGGGAACTTTCAAAGGTCAGATTCATGTGACCGTGACTTCAGCAAAATCTCAGAGATGTACGGGATGGAGCAATCACTCGCCGAGCTTGAGGTCTCCAATGACCGTACACCTCTACCAGAAAGCAAGAAAATGGCAATCGACAGAGGGCTCAAGGTCATCAACGACGCGATGAAGCACAAGGGGCACCCGACTGAACCTTCAGAGGCGGTCAACATGTCGTCAAGTCACACTAGTACATAGAGGAGCGCATCTGCGTCAGTTCTATGCATAGATATGTAATAAGCGCATAATGTCGGAAGAACCAGCAGGTTTCAGACGCACTCTTTTCCCTTACCAGGGTACCTAAGGGGACTGGAAGGTTTTTAATGAGGCGGCTTGCTGGTCGAACACATATTTGAATAAAGATACATGTTCCTCCATATTCCTCATATATGCCTTTTATTGTTTACCCCACTCAAACACTCGGGGGCTCGAGCATAAAACCCAAGCCCCACTCGATATACTCGGGGGCTGGGTCAAGCATAAAAACTAAAAATCCCCACTCGATACTCGGGGGCTGGGTCAAGCATAAATACTAAAAACCCCACTCGATATACTCGGGGGCTGGGTCAAGCATAAATACTCCAAAACCCCACTCGACATACTCGAGGGCTGGGTTAAAAAGAAAAACTCAAAAATCACACTCGATAGACTCGGGGGCTGTCACAAATATATGCATATAAATATTTCGCCACAAATACAAGAGTACATATTTACATTCGGAGAATGCCCCGATTATACAAAAGTTTACAAGTTAAGAATTTGGATCATCCTTTATATCCAGTACAGGCCCAAAAAGCTGCTCCTTGCAGCAATCGATGAGTTCCTCAACAGCAGAGCGTGTCTCGATCAAATGTGATTGGGATACAAGTGTGCCAATTGCAGGAGGTCGAATCGCAAAATTTGGCTTACGGCTGCGGATGTAAGCCATAGTGGCGTTGGGCCCAAGAATAGCAAGCTGCATCAAAGACTCTTTGACTGAGTCCGTCACTCGAAAGATATCAATTAAAGGAAACAACCCTTGAGGTTGAGGCCCTGACGGGAAGAGCGCGCAATTTAGGCGAGTGAAGATACGCCTGCACATTTCGAGCACTTGGGCGTTTCGCCATACTCGATCCTTCAAAATAGCAAGTGTGCGAGCGTGCACCTTGTCCAAATAAAAATGCTGCCTGCCAGTAGTTGGTACATCAACAGCATTGTCGAGGAGTCGATTGACCCTCCTACCTTCCTGCTGGGATCAGGCACAAAACCTGCAAAAGGCCAAAGTTATTGGTCCAAAGCATAATGCAAACAAATGAAAACTTGTAAGCAAAAATGGTGTCATAAACTCACACTCGAGTTGCCTGTTTATGTTGTCCATCTCGCCAAGAACATATTCCTCGGGTTGGGTAGCAAAACTTGGCTTGGAACGTAGCAGCTCCAACTCAGATCGAGTGTTTTTGAGTTCTTGCTCTAGTTCACTCACTCGATTCTTCGCAAGAGCGAGTGCCCTCGCGTCATTCCTTGCTCGACCAGATGTTCGAGTACGAGAAGGAGAAGGTCCAACAGACTCGCATTCTTGTGGCTGGTTCATAAAACGCAACATTCAGACGCCTAGACATACGGAGTTGCAAAATTCAGGTGATTCAGCAAATTTCATTCAAGCAAAAGCACCCAAAGTATATACTAGCATAAACATAAGTAGCAAAAGCATACATGCCAGGTTCGAGTAATCAAATTACAGAGTAAAGAGTTCCTAGGCCTGCGAGACGGATTCTGCCCTACTTTTATGCGACTGAGCCCTAACAGCTTCAGCCCTGCGCTCCATAGTCTGGACGCAGATTTCGCTCAGACGCGTAGCTGGCTCGGTTACACCCCTGAATGATAGCGGCCTTCCATCAGGTTTTTTCGGGTAGTCCGATAAAGCACTGTCGAAATCGGCCTCTACACCATTGCCTAAAAAAAGCCTGAGGGTGTACTCCGAGCCGCGTACCATGAGTTCGCGGGCAAAATCCGCCACAATCGACGATCTTTCGCCAAAGCTGCAGCAAGTCCTTCGGCAGTCGAAGGAGTGGCGGCTGTAGGACACATCCCGCGTGCAAATTGCTAAGGGTACTGGTCATGGTAGCCAGATCGCCTTTGGTCTTGGACAGCACAGACTAGAGTTCCATTATTGCATCATCGAGTGACAATGAGTCACTCGATGGCTTAGTGGAAGCCGAGGCGCCTTCGGAACCTTCAAATTCAGAAAAGAAGCCATGAGCAAAAGCTACTAAAATAACCAGAGAACTACTACTCAAAAAGACAGTGCATTCACCTTTGGCAGCACGGGCTATACTCGACAGACGTGCAGTAAGCTCCTTATCGCGGCGAGTGGTGGCGTCTGAGCATCAGCAAGTGCTTTCTTCGATTCAGATTGCTGGGTAGAGAGCTGGGTCTGCAAGTCCTTCACCTGTTTCTCCAGGTCCCTCACACGCTCCTCAGCAGATTTTTTATCTTCTGTGGAGTTCACAAACATTCCCGATTAATGTCATAACTTCAAAAGAAGGAATAGTTTTAGCAAAAAACGCTTACGCGCAAGCTCAGTCGAAGTTGACCGCAGGGAGTCCCTCTCTTGTTCCACCCGAACAAAGGACTGAACCCAAGGGGTAATGGCGGCATACATAGGCTGAAACAGAGTATGCATGTTATCATCGCGTGCAGAAGAAACAAAATTTTCGAATATAAGTAAGGACAGAAGCACTCACGTGATCAGTCCAAGAGGAAGGCTTGGAGGAGGAAGCCACGGCATCCGCGATTGGGGCAGTTTTCTCCTTGTTCAAATCAGCAGCCATCAGCTCAGTTGCGTCCTTGGCCGCTTCAAGAATAGTGCCTTGTGCTGCTTCTGGAGGGATGGATGGCTGCGCCACAATCGACGTATCCGCGACTGGAGGTGGAGATGGCGATTTGCCACTGGTATCATAAAGCAAAAATACATCCAATCAAAAACAAAAACCATAAAGACGCGGCCACAAATAAAGGAATAGACCATAAAGCAAACCTTGGCTCATCTTCTTCATCGGAATCAGGTTCGTCACCTAGGAGAACACACCTAGTCGAGAGGTGTTACTCGAAGTCGCAGGAGGACGAGAAGCCAGAGGGAGACAGTCAGAGGATGGCTTTTAGCAGGAGAAGGGATACCCGAATTACCGGTATCCCCTTGCTCATCCTCTGAACTCGAAGACTCGGAAGAACCAAACGCTGGCGTTTAGGCTTGCGAGGACCCTGCTCAGCATCTGATTCATCCGAAGCATCCGCCACAACCTGTTCCACCTCTTCCCTGTTTCTTCTTCGGGATTATCCTGAGGGGTCGAGTGGCCAGAAGCAGGGTCAGCAATGGGCAGCTTGGGTTCCTCCTGTACTGCCGTCTCCAAAGTAGGCCCAGCTTCGGGTAAAGGAGGGAGAGAGGTGGCAATCGAGTGACCCTATGTAACAAGCACAATTCATAATCATAAGAACGAAAGCAAAAAGGATGCAAAGGCAGATGGTGAGGCATAAAAACGGCAAAAAGAATCACTCACTGCGGGTAAGGCCTTCTCTGGCCCGTAGGGGACGTGCGGGAAGTTGAAGTCGATTTTTGCGGAAGCTTTGATGCTCGTGATCTTCTTCACCTGAGCACTGAGCTCCTTTGGCGTCAACTCGGTGGTACTCATCCTGATGCTATCGAGTGGACCCTCATACTGCCACATCGGGTGGGCACAAAGGCGCATGGGCCACACTCGCATCTTCAAATAAGTGCTGATCAACTGAATACCAGAAAAAGTCGTCAGCAACTTGCCAATTCATTCAGCAAAGGGGTGGCTTCTTTGGCTTCAGCGGGAGAGATAGGGTGATCCCAGGCCACCGTTTTCTTCGGAGAATTCTCAATCGAAAAAGCCGGGAGCACCACCTGGTCGACTGGCACATAGAACCATTTTGTCCGCCAGCCTTGGACAGAATCGACTGTCTTCAAGCTAAAATAATGCGAATCGCTTCGCACTTGGACTTGAAATCCACCCACCGGGCAAGGGCGTTTACCCCGGCAATTGTGGCGCACCTTGAAGATATGCTTCCACAATGCCCAGCTGGGGGACACCCCCAAGAAACACTCGCATAGCACCATGAAACAGGCGATATGCATAATGCTGTTGGGAGTAAGATCATGAATCTGTAGGCCATAGGCGTACAGTAGCCCTCGCACAAAATCATGCAAAGGGAAAGAGAACCCACGGGGGAGGAATTCCGCGAAGCAGACGCGCTCGCCGTCGCGGGGGTCAGGACGTACCTCCAGACCTGGAGCACGTGCGGCCAGCTGGTCAGCTGGCGGTAGCCAACCCTTCTGACGGTACTCAGAAAGGGTGTCCTCGGTTACACTGGATCTCGTCCAGTCACCGGGGATCTTCAAAAGCGCATCGGCAAGCTCACTCGCCATGGCCGCATCCTTCCCCTTGTCCGCTGGATCGGTGGCGGAGACAGTTGCAGCGGCACGCTTGATCTTCTTTGGCGCCATTGCGCAAGGAGCAAAAGCAAGGAGCTTGGGAGGCAGAGCAATGGTGTGCGGTGCGCAAGGAAGAAGAGGAATAGAGGAAGTGAATGGCAAGTAAATTAAAATCTTGCGCAAAAAACTGCTAGTTACCGCACAACGCAAAACTCCATCATAACCGTCCGTCCAAATGTGCATAGCATCTGGCCGTACACGTGTCGAGCGCAGAGAGCAACCGTCGCATCCCACGTCGCCCACTACGCACAAAACCCTAAGAGGTTATGATGGCGCGGCGAAAAATACGGCGCGGCGAAAAATACGCCACGTCCGGTCAAATCAAAGCTGAAACGGCGTCTTCTGCGGTCAAAACTCTGAACATTGGGCCCACACAGACACGTCTTGTCAAAACGGCGGCGCACGCCTAAGACGTCACGAATGACGTCAGGGGCAGTGACAACGTTCACATTCGAGTGGTGGGTTCGAGACTACAATCGACACAAAGATTCGACTAGCAAAGGTACTCCCATGGGAGCGTATCAAAAATTTCTTGCGATTGATCAAAAAGGAGCAAAATTATTGAGATTATCCTCTACTTCAAGCGAAATAAAGCATAATCTCGGGGGCTACTCCCATGGGAGCGCTGACGCGCTCCCGTAGATTTCAAAGACAAAATATTTCGATTGACAAAAAGCAGTATAGAAGGATGATTGGAGATTGTCCTCTATTGCAAGACAATAAACCACAATCTCGGGGGCTACTCGCGCTCCCATAGATTTCTAAACAAGGTAAGAAAATTCACTCGACTACAGACTCGATTGAAATGCATTAAGTACTTCACAAATCAAAGAATCAAACTTCATAAATTTCCGGACTATGCCAATCGCAGATGTTTCGGATGCTGCATACGCAAATGCAAAGGTAAGACCCGCCGAGCAATCGAGATGGGTCGAGGGACGCTCCAACAGTGTTTTCCCTTGAAACTTTCCGTGTCAACATACATGATGAAAATCCTGACGGACGCGTTAGGTATCAAAAGTTAAACTGCAGAACGAATCAGTAAGACCTACAACGGTCTGAGTCGAGTCTGTCCAGTATGTTCCAGTTTCGAGTCCGGGGACTCGAACCTGATTGAAGGCTAGTACGGTTTCGCCCAAATGTGCGGTTAACTGAGCTCGATTTTCGGGTAAATTAGGCCTACTATGTCAATCCCTAGGCAAAAATTGCAAAAGTGTTCCAGCTTCGAGTCCGGGGACTCGAACCTGATTGAAGGCTAGTATGGTTTCGCCCAAATGTGCGGTTAACTGAGCTCGATTTTCGAGTGAGTCAAGCCTACTATGTCAATATCCCTAGGCAAAATCATTCGACTGCGTTCCAGGCTCGAATCCAGGGACTCGAGTCTGACTGAGACTAGTAAGGTTTTTGCTCAAGTAAGCAGTTAGCTGAGCTAGGTACTCGAGTGAGTCAGGCCTACTATGTTAATATCCCTTGGTTCACATGCGCATATAATCGAAACAAATTAAGAGTAGAAGGACTACGTCGGATCAGGAGTATAAAAGCAAAGACTATGACGTGCACGATGAAGGGAGCACATGCTCGATTCTTCGAGTCAAGCAAGTACTCGGGGGCTAATGACGAGGTTATACTCTACGGATACCCCAACTTAAGGGTACCTGGTGCACGTAATGATCAAAGAAGCCCAAAGATTAATCGAAGCCCACGAAGGAAGGCCTGAGACGAAGAGTGTTTTCCAAGTTAGATCAAGTTATAGTCGGTTAAGGCTTTCCATGCATGTAACCTTGGTCGGTTATGTTTCCCGAGACCCAGCCTCCTGTATAAAAAGGCTGGGAGGGTGATCGATCAAGGCAAGGAATCCATAGCCACCAAAACCTCGACGAGATCAGCAGCTCGCCGAACTCTTGTAACCCTCATATTCATACCATAAACACAGACAAACAGGAAGTAGGGGTTTTACCTCACTCGAGGGCCCTGAACCTGGGTAAATCTAGCTTGTCAGCCGTCGATTCCACCTATACTACGCGTTCTACCACACAATCAACCCTATGTATAGCAACCATGGGAATTGCCGAGGGCACACCTCGACAGTGGGGGTTCGGGTCAACGATAACATTGGACATTTCTTTCAGACTAGGAAGGGGCTTCGACAAGGCGATCCCCTTTCTCCTATTCTTTTTAACATAGTGACCGATATGTTGGCCATCCTTATCTCTCGAGCAAAAGAGGATGGACAGGTCGGAAGCCTTATTCCGCATTTGGTTGAGGGAGGGGTGTCGATATTACAATACGCTGATGACACCATTTTATTCTTGGAGCATGATTTACAAAAGGCCATCAATATGAAGTTGATTTGTGCATCTTCGAGCAATTATCAGGTTTAAAAATCAATTTTCATAAAAGCGAAATATTCTGTTTTGGCAAAGCTAAAGAGGCTGAAGACCAGTACAGAAGTATTTTTGGTTGTGAGACTGGGAGTCTACCGTTTAAGTACCTCGGAATCCCAATCCACTATAGAAAATTGCTGAATAAGGAATGGAACTCGGTGGAAAAACGTTTTGGAAATAAGTTAGGATGTTGGCAAGGAAAGCTGCTTCATACGGAGACAGACTAGTTTTAATAAATTCGGTACTTACGAGCCTACCTATGTTTATGTTATCCTTTTTAGAGATACCTAAAGGGATACTGAAAAGGTTAGACTTTTATAGGTCGCGTTTCTTCTGGCAAAGTGATCAAAATAAACAGAAATATAGGCTCACAAAATGGGATATTGTTTGTAGACCAAAGGACCAAGGAGGTCTAGGAATCGAGGTTCTCGATATAAAAATAAGTGCTTATTAAGCAAATGGCTTTATAAACTTATTAATGAGGAAGGAGTATGGCAAGAGCTATTAAAGAACAAATATTTACAAATTAATAGTTTGTCACAAGTGACTGCTAAAGCTACTGACTCTCAATTTTGGAAGGGTCTTATGGGGGTAAAAGATAATTTCTTCAGCAAAGGAAAATTTGTTGTAGGCAATGGTCAAAAAACTCGTTTTTGGGAGGACAATTGGTTGGGAGAAGTCCTCTGGCTGCTCAATACCCAACGCTTTACAGTGTAGCGCGGCATAAGAATATGTTGGTGGCCGATGCATTAGCAAACTCTCGGTGCACATCGAGTTTAGACGAAACTTGACGGGTAACAAATGGAATGCGTGGCTGCATATGCTACAAAGGCTTATTGCACTTCCTTTAACAAATGAGGAAGACATTTTATTTGGAAACTTACTTCGACAGGTTTGTTCACAGTTAAATCACTATATGAGGACTATTTAAATGGCCATACGGTAAACTTGCGCAAACATATTTGGAAACTTAAGATACCATTAAAGATTAAGATTTTTATGTGGTTCTTATATAACAAAGTTATATTAACGAAAGATAACCTTGCTAGACGTAATTGGAATGGGTGTAAGAAATGTGTGTTCTGTGATTCGGAGGAGTCCATAGATCATCTCTTTTTTACATGCCCGTTTGCGCATTTTTTATGGACAATTGTGCAATATACTTTCAACATCGTCACTCCGACTAATAGCACGAATATGTTCGGGAATTGGCTAGATGGGGTGGAAAAGGATTTGAAAGCACAAATCCGTGTGGGAGCTTGTGCTTTATTATGGTCTATATGGAGATGCCGAAATGATATCATTTTTAACAATGCTCGTCATGCTAACTTTCTACAGGTGATACGCATGGCTACCCACTGGATCCACGAGTGGGCTTTCCTAGTCCCAGAGGCGCAACGTGCGCATATGGATTCTGGATGCACCCGGCTGGAGGCGGTCGCTTTGGATATCTATTCCCGGGGTACCTAGCGACTGTCTAGAAGAATTCAAGACGTTTAAGAAGACTAGACGTCCAGAGGAGCTGCCTTTTTAGTCTTTAAGACTTTATTTCCCTTTTTCATGAACTTTTGTTTGAGATGTAAACTCTGAATATCTCTCGACGCTGCAATAAAAAGCCGTGTGCATCAATCGATGCAGAGGCTGGGACACCCCCTTTTCTAAAAAAAGCACAAGGTGTCGGGGGGCTACCCCCGGGTAGGGTCAAGGCTTGGCATAAAGATGAGTTTAAAGATATGCCGAGGTACGGAAAGGGCCGACCTGCTTGGGCCTGGGAGAATCCGAGCTTCATCTTGACCTGGAGAGTTAAAGGCCGACCTATCTTGGCCCAGAGGGGTCCGAGGTATCCCGTTGGCCTGGGCCGAGGTTCACTGTCCGAGCTATGTTCAGCCGACCTAACTACCTCGGTGCTATGGTTTGTATGGTGAGTGCAGGAGAAGCTGTGAAGGAAGTAATGTCCGAGGTGGTCGGATCTTAAGCGCAAGACCCGAGGTACGGAGCCCGTCACATCCGTGCCGAGCTAACCGAGGCAAGGAGCTGTAGGTCGGGCAGGAGTCAATGCTCCTGTCACTTCCTGCCTGGTACAAGAGCGCCTGACACGGGAGCGTCTGTCACGGAGCCTGGCAGAGGCGTGCCCCGGGTTCGGCGGGGCTGCACGTCTCTGACCGCTGACCACGCGAGATCTGGGAAAAGGCTACGAGGTAGCTCTGCCAGGCCACGTCCTGTCTCTGTCAGAGGGACATGCTAGTTCTGCCGTTAGGCACAGGAGATGGGCAGGCCATGTCTTGTCCCTGACAGGAGTACGGTGGTGACCGTGCAGAGGCATGGCAACAGTGTTCAGCGAGGGGCACAACGGTAACTCGGCTGGCCTATATAGTGGGCTTCACCCCCCTCCTGCTGAGGGATCGATCGACAGAGAAGAGAGAGAGAAGAGAGAGAAAGGAACCTCGGAAACCCCGGAAACACCTCGGATCTAGCTCGGAGTGCCTTCTTCCTCCCGTGTAGCTCCATCTTTTACCTCAAGTTCTCACCATTGTATCATCATACAGCTCGAGGAGCAGCTTGTACTTGTCACTTTGAGCTATACACTGAGTAGGATAGTGCTGCAGTAGGGGTGTTACCTCCACAAGAGGGCCCCGAAGCAGGGTACATCGTGGTGTGCTTTGTGTTCTTGGTTTCTTGTTTCTCGTTCGTGTTCTTGCGGTTTCTTGCGTGTTCTTGCTTGTGCACTTCTTGAGTGCATAAACCCTCCCCGGATTCCCCCAACGACCATTCGGCCCCATCTTAGCCATACCTATGGCATCTGCCGTGATCCCACCACGACAGTTGGCGCCCACCGTGGGGCAGATTGAGGCGTTGGAGGGAGTTTACATCCGGACGGGCTCAGGCGAGCGTGTTCTTTCCGGGCTTATCGCCAAGATCGGTGAGTTCACCTTCATCAGCGACAACGCGGGGTGTTTCGCCGGCAAGCCCTTCCCCGAGCATGGCTTCACCATGATGCTTGGCAGCTTCGTCACCTACGTTGCTGTCGAGGTTGTTCGCGGTACCCGGAGCAGGTGCTCGTGGACGACGAAACTCCTCTCCTCGCGGCTTTAGGTCGGCGTATCACTCGCCCCGAGAGCTGCGTGGAGGTGATGATGACGGTCCGGTTGATGCCGCTGGCAAAGTAGATGCCAGCAAATCCAAGCCGGCCGAGGTTGCTAAGGTGAGATCTGCAAAGCCCAGGCTAGAGAAAGAGCTGCCTGGCACCCCGAGCTGCAGGGCCGAGGTGCGACCCTGGTAGAGATAGTGGAGACACTGGCAGACCCAGTAAATCCAGGAGTGGATGTAGTGGTGACTGTGGCCGACCTAGAGGCAAAGCGTGTCCTGTTGCAAAAGGAGGCTGTAGCAATGATGACAGCTAGAGATGAGTTCAATAGAGATCTGCGTGAGTACAATGCAGCGAATGGCTTCACCCCGGTAGCAGTTGATACAAATAGGGGAGCCGAGGTGCGGCAGAGAGGCAAGGGGCTCAATGATGAGATAAACAGGGAGGCTCGACCTACCACCTCGGCTAGGAGTGAGAGTCGCGTGTCGACTGGAAGGCCGGTATATAGTTCCCCTGCTAAGAACCTCAGAGCTGCCGAGGCAGGCAGGGCCGAGCTATCCGGGTTGACTGGAGATGCATGGCGTGCGCAGCAGAAGCGAGTCAATGAATTAGTGTATGTAGCTAACCAGCAGAATGAGGCTCTCCGCAGAGCATATGCCGGGGCTGGTGATTCGGAGATGGTTTATTCAGCTAGGCCAGTTAGTCAGGTGTCCAAGGGGCAAGCCTCGTCTCCACTCGTCGGAGGAGCCGATCGAGCCCGGAGTGTCACCTCGGGTCAGAACAAGCAGCTGCAGATGTATGATCCGGTGTTAGCAGCAAAGCAGAAGGTGGGCCAGGGCAATGCTAGCCGAGCTAAGGGAAACCCCGGCCCAGGTAATGCAAGCCGAGCTAAGGGTAACTCCGGTCAGGGAAATCAGAATGGCGGGCAAGCAGCGTCGGCTGGCCGAGGTAAACCACCTCCGCCCCCGAGGTATCAGCAACAACCCGGCCGCAGGGGCAATATCAGCGAGAGCCGGAGTATGTTCAGCAACCTCAGAATGTCGGTCAAGGCGATGACCGATATGATGGAGACTCGGCCATGGCGCGAGCTGGATACCACAGAGTGGATGGGGCGTTGGGACCTCGGATAGGAGCTCGGATGTTAGCTCCAGGCGATGTTCGTAACAAGCTGGATAGAATCTACTTGTCCGAGCAACTGGAGGAGGAAGGCCCTCCTGGTCCGGCGTGTTTTGGACCTCGGATCATGAAGGAGCCACCACCGCCAGTATCTCAGTTCCAGTTAGGTCGGAACACCAAGCCATACAACGGGAGCACCAAGCCGCAAGATTGGCTGACAGATTATGTATCCTCGGTGCACATAGCGGGGGGCAATCGCCGATGGGCGGTCCGGTATCTCCCGCACATGTTGGAAGGTCCAGCTCGGATCTGGCTGAATAATTTGCCGGAGTATAGTATCAACTCCTGGATAGACTTGGAGCTGGCGTTTAACAGCAACTTTGCTAGTACATACAAGAGGCCAAACCGACCTCAGCTCCTGGCAGCATGTAAGCAAGATGATCATGAAACTGACCGAGAATTCTTAACTCGGTGGAGCAATGTTCGGAATTCCTGTGAAGGAGTTGTAGAGGCACAGGCCATTTCCTGGTTTGCAGATGGTTGTCGACATGGCAGCATGCTGTGGCAGAGGCTCCAAAGAGATATGCCGAAATCCCTAGCAGAAACAATCCGGATTGCAGATTCTTATGCTCTGGGTGATCCGATGCAGCCAGCAGCAGAGGCAGTGGCACGTAACAGAAGGAGGGAGCCAATAAACAACCGGCTCGGACCAAGGTGTAATGACCGCCAAGAGTTCGGACAAAAGAGGAGGGAGCCGGACTACCCATACACCTCGAACCAAGTTGCAGCGGTGAACCCGGATCACCCGGAGCTGGAGGTGTCCAGAGGCCGAAAATCAATGGTCCGGCATTTAGTCCGAACCCGGAGCCACCCTTGACTTATGAATCAATGATAGATGGTCCTTGCTGTTACCATACGACCGACCCGCGCAAGCCAGCCAACCATTCAACCCGGCAGTGCAGCTGGAACCGCAGAATCAGGAAGAAGGGGCGAAGGCCGGAGGAAACAGAGCAGGACCACCTCAGAGATTTCAGCCGAGGCCTAACCCAAATCTGTCCGGAGCAAATGTTACCCCGATAACCACTGCACCTCCTCCGAGGCCTGCAGCAGCAAGGCCCGTGAATGTTGTGAATGTCCGAGGTAATAACAACAACAATGGTGCCGGACCAAGTCAGCAGTATGAATACCCCGGAAATGACTATAGAGAGGCTCATGCGAGCTATGTGGTCTTTGTGACCGAGCCAACTGACAAGAAGAGTGTGCAGAGGCGTGCCATGGAGGTGAATGCAGTAATGCCGGTGGTGCCGACCTATATGAACTGGTCTGAGCAGGAGATCACTTGGAGCAGGAAAGACACACCTCGGATCATGCCGAGCCCTGGAAAGTATGCCCTGGTGGTAGATCCGACGTTGTGTGGGCCTACAACAATGTGAGGTTTACCCGAGTTCTGGTGGACAATGGCAGTGCCATCAACATCATGTACCGAGACACAATGGTGAAATTGGGCATATCGCCAAATCAGTTGATGCCAAGCAGTTGTACTTTTCATGGGATTGTGCCTGGCGTTTCCTGTGCACCCATGGGCAAGATATGGGTGGATGTAGCATTTGGAACCAAGGATAACTGCCGAGTTGAGAGTATCGAGTTCGAGGTGGTGGACTTGGAGAGTGCATACCATGCATTGCTTGGAAGGCCGGCTCTGGCCAAGTTCATGATTTCCACCCATGTTGCATACCTGAAGATGAAAATGCCAGGGCCTAATGGGATCATATCCATCTCGGGTGACTACAAGCGAGCCATTCAGTGTGCCTCGGCGGGGTCTAATCTGGCCGAGTCTTTGGTGATCGCAGCTGAGAAGAAGAAGCTGCATCAAGTGGTGGCAATGGCGCAGTCAACACAGCTCGGCATGTCCGGACTGATGAGCCCGGACTCAACTGCAGCATTCGAGGTGCCCAAGGAGACCAAGAAGATCCCCATTGACCCGGAGCACCCAGAGCATATGGCCATCATTGGGACCGGGCTGGGCGAGAAATAGGAAAGCGAGCTCTGTCACTTCCTCCGTGAGAATCGGGATATCTTTGCATGGTCGGCTAAGGACCTGCCTGGTGTTCCGAGGGAGTTGGCAGAGCACTCTTTATTTGTCAGGCCAGAGGTGAAACCGGTGAGGCAACCGACCCGTCGTCTCTCAGACGACCGAAGACAAGTGGTGCTGGACGAGCTGGCTAAGTTGCTTGCAGCCGGGTTCATTATGGAGGTGCTGCATCCGGACTGGATATCCAATCCGGTCTTGGTGGAAAAGAAGAAAGACGAGCCAGCCGTGGTCAAGGTGTGGCGCATGTGCATTGACTTCACTAACCTCAACAAGGCGTGCCCGAAAGATCCGTTTCCATTACCTCGGATTGATCAAGTGATTGATTCCACTGCTGGTTGTGAACTGTTGTCTTTTATCGATGCGTACTCTGGTTTTCACCAGATACCACTGAACCCGAAGGATCAAATAAAGACTGCTTTTATTACCCCGTATGGGGCGTATTGCTATCGTGTCATGTGTTTTGGTCTGAGGAATGCCGGGGCAACTTATCAGAGGTGTATGCAGAAATGCCTGCACTCTCAAATGGGCAAAAATGTGCAAGTGTATGTCGATGATATCGTCATCAAAACTAAGGAGAAACGTACTCTCCTCGAGGATCTCGAGGAGACATTTGTGAATTTGAGAAAATATCGGTTGAAGCTTAACCCGGACAAGTGCACCTTTGGTGTCCCGGCTGGAAAGTTGCTCGGATTCCTGGTGTCTAGCCGAGGTATCGAGGTTAACCCGGCCAAGATCCGAGCTATTGAGAACATGAATTACCGAAGTGTTTGAAAGATGTGCAGAAATTCACAGGGTGCCTAGCCTCGTTGAGCCGATTTGTAGGTCGGCTGGGAGAAAAAGCCTTACCTTTGTACCAGCTCATGAAGAAAAGTACCGGGTTTACATGGACCCCGCAGGCCGACGTGGCGTTCAATGAGCTGAAAAAGATGTTGTCCACTGCCCCGGTGTTGGCGTCACCATTGCACAATGAGCCGATGTTACTTTACATTGCGGCCACAAACCGAGTTGTAAGTGTGGCAGTGGTGGTGGAGCGCGAAGAAGGTGGCAGGTCGGTGCAGAGACCGGTGTATTACTTGAGCGAGGTGATCTCTACCTCGAAGCAGAATTACCCTCACTACCAGAAGATGACGTATGGTGTCTACCTGGCGGTCAAGAAGTTGAAGCATTATTTCCAGGAGCATCCCATGACGGTGGTGTGCGAAGCTCCAATCTCGGAGATCATCGGGTGCAAAGATGCAACTGGCCGAGTTGCCAAATGGGCGATTGAGGTGTCTCCATATGCACCACATTATGAGAGAAGAGATGCAATTAAATCCCAGGCGTTGCCGGACTTCTTTTGTGATTGGGCCGAGATGCAGTATGAGCCACCCAGGCCGGACTATAATTATTGGAAAATGCATTTTGATGGGTCCAAGACAAAGATCGGGCTGGGGGCTGGAATAGTCCTCACCTCGCCGAAGCGAGATCAGCTGAAATACGTGCTGCAGATTCATTTCTCAGCATCAAACAATGTGGCGGAGTATGAGGCCTTAATCCATGGCCTCAATGTGGCGAAGGAGATCGGTATCCGGCGTGTGGAGTGCTTCGGCGATTCCGACCTGGTGGTGCAACAATCTTCTGGAAC
Organism: Poa pratensis; assembly: GCA_947311845.1. Classification (NCBI taxonomy): domain Eukaryota; kingdom Viridiplantae; phylum Streptophyta; class Magnoliopsida; order Poales; family Poaceae; genus Poa; species Poa pratensis. The sequence continues at coordinate 100,998,559 of CAMZMU010000063.1, forward strand.
TTGGGATGCTCTGGATGCCAACATGGCGTTATATCGGTTCCATGTGCAAAAGATATCCGGGTTCTTTGAAGGGTGTGAATACAGGCATATACCTCGGACAGAAAATAATGCTGCCGACGTGTTGTCAAAGCTCGGTTCATCTAAAGAGGCAGTACCACCAGGGTAGCCCTGAATCACTTGAGAACTCCTTCAATCAAACCTTCTCCTGAATCCGAATCTATTTTCATCCCGGCGGAGCAAGAGCCCGGACCTGTTCCAATGGAGGTAGACGTCGGGTGCGTTTGGTCGGACCCGGGGACTGCGTGGCAGAGCTCGGGGACTGCGCACCGAACCTCGGGGACTGCTCATCAAGACTCGGGGACTGGTCGCAGGATGGTGGAGGAAATAATGGAGGAGATTATGGTGGCCGAACCAATGGAGGTGGACGAGAATTTTTTCCTTTGCACCCAGTGCCGGAGTGGGCGGAGCAAATCATGAAGTTCATAACGGAGGGAAGCTTGCCAAGTGACACAACCGAGGCTAGGAGAATCCAAAGGAGGGCAAGGCGTACACCATCATCAACAAGGAGCTCTATAAAAGAAGCGTAACCGAGGTGTTGCAACGGTGTGTCGAGCCAGCTGAAGGCAAGGAGATGCTTTTGGAGATCCACCAAGGAGAGTGTGGTCATCATTGCAGCACAAGAGCTCTGGTGGCCAAGGTGTTCAGGCATGGGTTCTATTGGCCCACTGCTCTTGCTGATGCAGAGGCCATAGTCCGGAGATGTGAAGGATGCCAAAGGTTTGCCAAGCAAACGCATATGCCAGCCTCGGCGCTCAAAACAATTCCTATCACTTGGCCGTTTGCGGTATGGTGTTTGGATATGGTGGGAGAGTTCAAACCAGCCCGAGGTAACATGACGCACATACTGGTGATGGTGGACAAGTTCACCAAGTGGATCGAGGTGAAACCAATCCGGAAGTTGGATGGTCATTCAGCAGTGACTTTTTTGAAGGAGATCATTCTGCGATATGGTACCCCCATAGCATTATCTCGGACAACGGCACGAACTTTGCTGTTGGAGAATTTGCTCGGTTTTGCATGAACAAGGGAATCCGGCTGGACATAGCCTCGGTGGCACACCCGGAGTCTAATGGACAAGTGGAAAGATCAAATGCTCTAGTGTTGGCCGGCATCAAGGCTCGGCTCATTGAACCACTGCTGAAAACGCCGGGGTGTTGGATAGATGAGATACCAGCAGTACTGTGGGGTCTAAGGACCACGCCAAATCGATCAACTGGCTATACGCCATTTTTTATGGTCTATGGGGCAGAAGCTATGCTACCCACTGACATCGAATATGATGCGCCCAGAGTGGCAATGTACACTGAAGCCGAGGCAAAAGAGGCTCGGGAGGATGCAGTAGATCTGCTTGAGGAAGCTAGAGAATTGGCCTCATCTCGGTCAGCAATATACCAACAAGGTCTCCGACGTTATCATAGCCGGAGTGTCAACCCTCGTGTGTTTCACGAGGGAGATTTGGTGCTGAGGCTGGTGCAGCGCAAGAAAGGTCGGCACAAGTTGTCACCTCCATGGGAGGGACCGTTCATTGTGAGCCGAGCTCTGCTCAATGATTCGTACTATCTAATAGATGCGCAGGAACCAAGGAAGATGGGCTGGACAACCCCGGATCAGAGGTCAGGCGACCATGGAATAGCTCTACTCCGACCTTTCTACTCATGAAGGGCGCAATGTATGTACCTCGGTTAATCCTTAATGAAATGTCGGCACTCCGAGGTTGAAGCTCGGGGACTGCCTCGCTCTTGTGCTTGTGTTTTATTTCTGTTTGTCAATTTCGTTCATATGCCGAACTATTTTGAACCTCGTCTCAAACTTCAAGTAATGTATGCTGTGTAACTAATCTTGTGACTCGACTGACGAACGCCGAAATGGTAGTCAAGAGCAAAGATGAAAAAACGTGGGAAACATGAAAATGGACTCGGGGACTCGGTCCAAAAATATAGTTCGGCATGTGTCGTTTACTAACCCCTGTCTTTACCTTTCGTTTATGTCGGATGATTTTGAAACACACCTCGACATTTGCTAAGTACTGTATGCTATAAACAACAATCTTGTGACTCGACTGTCGAACGCCAAAATGGTAGACAAGAGCAAAGAATGCCAAGTATAGTAAACACGAAAGTGAACTCGGGGACTCGTTCCAAAAGGGTTCGGCATAAATTCTTAGAAAAGCATGGTTCGGATAGCAAGATAATAGTACTGGTAGCAAGGCAAACTACTTAAGGTCTATTACATCTGCACCCGGCATACCGGGGATTTAATGTTTTTTGAGACAAGTTCAGGCCTCGGAACCAGAGACCTCGGTCGCCGAAGTTGTGGTAGCGGGGACCTCGGAAGCAGGAGCCTCGGGCGCAGGAACCTCGGGCGAGGAACAACCTCGGGCGCAGGAACCACCTCGGTCGCGGAAGCAACCTCGGTTGTTGGAGTGGATGCCGGGGTGTCCGTCACGTCGGGGGAGATCACCTCGGTGGCTACGGCTTTGCCGGACTTGCCCTTGGAGTTCGGAGGTTCGTCGAAGCTGAAGTCATCATCAGAACCTTCAGCCACCTCGGTTGTTTTGCCGGCCTTGCCCTTGGAGCTCTCAGGCTCGTCAAAGTCAATTTCCTCGCCGTCAGAACTTCTTCACCGGACTCGCTTCCTCGTCCGAGCTCTCTTCATCCTCAGAATAGAGGCGCCCGTCATCAAAGGTCCGGGTGTTTGCATAACTAGCAAAGAGGTCGGCTGCTGCTTGGCGTTTCGCAATGCCATCAGGGGTGGAGTTCCAAGGAGAGCCCCTGCGCAGGGAGGTAACCGTGTGGATCTCAACATTCATACCAGGACAGCACGAACACCAGGGCCTTGTCCGCTCCAGCCCGAGCTGATGAGCATCTCCACTCCCGAAGTCTAGCCTCGGCTCCTTTCAGCTTCGTGGCGAGCTCGTCGATGCAAGTGGGAGTCTTGACCTTGGGCCAGAGGGCACGGTGGACCTCGATGGCAGCATCAACCAGCTTGGTTCCAATGGCCCTGAGCGGCCTGATCCGAGCATTAAGGGCAACAAGGTGGTCCTGGATATCCCAGCTTTCGCTGAGGGTTTCTGTCTCAGCCCTCTTTGCCCGAGCTGCTTGAACTTCGCGGATAGCCTTGTCCTTGGAGTGCTCAAAGTTCTCTGAAGAAGACAAAAAGGCTGTCGCTGAAATAAGGCATACGGTGGCACGGGGTGTAGGTCGGCAGAAAATAAGGAAAAGGGGAAGAAACTTACTGTCCATTTGGTGATTAATCCGAGCGAGCTCGGACAACCAGCTTTTCGATATAGCTCGGAGGGCGATAAGTTCGGCTTCGGCCGAGGTGGCGCGGCTCTCCAGGGTCTTGGCAAGCTCTTGCTGCTGTTCGGCGGCCTGGTCTTTGACCTTCATAGCGTCCTCCACAGCAGTTTTGGCTTCATTAGCCCGGTTCAGCTCTTGTTGCAGCCGAGCTATTTCATCTTCGGCTGTCTTCAACTTGGAGGCGTAATCTTTGTCGCTCTGCTCCTTTGCGGATAGAAGAGTCCGGTGAGACTTCTTCAGTCTGTTGTGATCCAGCAGGAGGTTCTTGAAGATCTTTGTCCGAGCATTGTTGCACTCCTGAAAAAATAGAGAGATCAGTTCGAAGAAATCCGAGGTCTTTTTAGCACCCGAGGCCCGGGGACTTGGCATTGGCCTCGGGGACTCAGCATGGGAGAAATGACAAGTTTTTGAGATTCAAGCCGAGCAATTTTAACTCGGTGGAGTGTCAATTGCTCAACCCGAATCTCGGGGACTGGGAATAGTGTATGTTTGTCATTTGGTTTCAAAGGAAGAAAGAGAGTTGCGTAAAGAAACTTACCGAGGCCTTCTTGCTGCAATCAAGGACCGCAGTCTGCATGTTGTAGATGGACTGGAGCACGGCGCTAGGTCCAACTGGATGCTCAGAGCTCGGGTTAGAGGAGACCTCGGCAGCGTCAGCCGAGTTCCAGTCCATGTCATAGTGCTTCTCCGAGCCTAAGCTGTTCCCGCTCTTGGTCCGGAGTTGCCCGACCTCCCAGCTGCTGATGTTCGGCTGGATGGTAGCAGCAAAAAGAGCTCGGGAGGTGGCGACCTGAGAGCTCGAGGGCGCGGTCTTGATCAGGTGGACTTCGGCGCGGGAACATGCGGCACTAGTTGGGTGCTCGCAGCCTTGGGGCCCGGTGGCGGTGGCGGCATTGGAGTTTGCTGTGGCTGTTTGGGGGGCTCAACAACTGGAGCTGAATCTTTCTTCTGCTTCTTCTGCTGCTGTTGCTGCTGGTTGCGCGCAGCTTGAGACTTGGGGGAGAGCCGAGGCTCCTGCACGGTCTTAGCCGGAGTCTTGGCGCGATCTGTCTCCGCATCCTTCTGAGGAGGCGGAGGAGTCTGATCTCGGCGGGGAGCAGAGTGCCCCAGGCCGGAGTCAGAGCTCGGCGGTGGAAGTTCGGCGGAGGAGACACGCACCGGGGAGGAGATGGTCTTCTCCGGGCTGCTGAGGTCAATGGACCGTTCTGGAGGAGAGGCTCTGGCGGGGCTGCCGAGGTTAACCTCGACCTCGGTGTCTGAGCTTCAACCACTGGAGGCAGTGGTGATGTATCGAGCTATGGCTCTGCTTGATCTGCCGAGCCGGGCTAGACGAAAAAGAAAAGATTAAGTTAGAGTATAAAAAACTTAACCTCGGAACAGCGTGAAAGGTAAAAAGGAGCAAGGTGACTTACGCATCTTCCTCCACGGGGCCTCGCTTCTTGTGCCTCGCCGAGGTCTTCTTGGCACGCTTGGCTTTGGGCGCCGCAGTCTCCGAGGTCTTGGAAGCCTCGGCATCCGAGGTACCGGGTCCTGAGCGCTTCCGGGAAGCTGCAGACGCTGGATGAAAGTTCTTATATGTTGGAGGAGCATATGAAATGGGAATAACGTTGACAGGTTCCAGAATTTGGCAATCGTCATCGTCATCATCGGGCCAATCCTGGATAGACGATCGAACTGGTGGGCGGTGCGAGGTGAAACCACGAGTCTTACCCGAGGTGGCCTTGGGAATGGGGAGGTGATCCTCATTGTCCGGATCTTCAACCTCGGCGGCGGCCGGGATAGGCAGGTCGGGAGTCCACTCCTTAGAAGAAAGGGGGCCATCCTCGATTTCCTGTCGAGTGAACTTCTGCAGAGGTGGCAAGTAAAACCGAGTTAGCACAAGATCAATACAAGGTCGGGGTGAAAATGAAACCGAGGAATATTATACGTCGGGTAAAGTACACTTACTTGAGCTGGAAGGTGATCTCGGTCATAGGGCTTGACACCCCATTTCCACTTATCGGGCATGGTGGTCTTGGCGATGGCTCGGATGCGCCTCTTCACCTCGGAGTCATCAAGTTCAAAGGTGCTGTGGCGAGTGGGGTCGTAGCGGCCACTCATGTGGCAGATCTTATGGGCCCGCGCTTGTAAAGGGCTAACTCGGCGGGTGATCATGGTGCGCAAGATGTCATCTGCCCCCAGCTTTTCTCCTGGAGGGACATCATGGTTTGGTGGATCAGAAGAACCTCGGGAGCGTCGGGTGCAGGCTCATAGTCCCAGTTGAGTTGGGCAGCGGGGGTTCCGATGGTGAACTCCGGAGTCCAGGCCCTGGATCCGAGAAAACTCAGAAAGGCGCCAAGGTGAAATCGAGGCCGCCCCGCAAGCGGTCATCTCCTTGTCCACGACCTTCTTGTTCGGGACACTTTGCTTCTTCAGCTGGAAGTACTTGGCCCAGGACTCGATGCTTGGCCATAATCCGAGGTAACCCTCGGAAAAGGTCGCGTAGGCCGAAAGTTGGAGGACGGCGTTGGCGGGCAGGTGGTGTGGTTGTAGCCCGAATTTGTCCAAGAAATCCCGGAAGAATTTCCCGGCCGGGAGCCCGAAGCCATGTTCGAAGTGATCCAGGAAGACGACCCGCTCCCCGGATTCCACCTCGGGTTCGATATCTTCCTTCTTCGGAACCCGGCAGATGAGTTTAGCCGGGATCCGCCGTGAATCTCGGAGCCATTTGATGTCGACCTCCGTGACATCGGATCCCTCCCAGCTACCTCGTTCTCCAGGTGCTCCTTCCTCGGCGGGATCCGAGGCAGAAGACATGTTGACGCTTTCCTGCAGAAGAGGGAGGGTCAACCGGGGTAAGTACCTCGGACAGTTCAGGATAGCCGGGGTGAAATACCTCGGATCATTCGAGACAGCCGAACTAAAGAATTTAGGCGGGAAACATGTTTCTACCATTGCGAGATACTAGCAAAGATCTACCGGTGAGCTAAAAAGGGAAATAAAATCGAGTTCATCAAGGGGCAAACCTAAGAGGACCGCACGGTGGATGTATCTGAAACAAATCTAAGTGAGATTTAAATGTACTAAAAGGGCTCGAGGGGATAATCTAGTTCCTCAAGGTCTCGGGGTTCATCAGGATCCTCGAGTTCATCGAAGGATGAACTCATCCACGGCAATGGAGGGGAAGCGAGGAACTCACCGGTGAAGTCCTCGAAGATCGAGGTTTGATGGCGAGTCGAGGGTGGCGCGAAGGATCGACGGCGGAGTGGCGGCGCAAGGCGCGGTGCGCGTTTCCGGTGAGAAGCTTCGAGACGGCGAGGTCGCAGCGGCGAGTGCTCGACGGCGGCGCTGGAGGCAGAGGGCAGAGGGCACGGAGCAGTGGGCGAGCGGGGGAGAAGAAGAAGAAACTCCCCCTGGGCCCCTATTTATAACCGCGCACGGTAACTGCGCACTACCGCGCGGTTACCGGGGAGGCGTGGGATCGTGTGTGGGCGGAGGAGCGGTTGCGCGGTTGGTGGCCGCACGATCGGCCACATCGTGGGCCGCAGAGTGGCAACCGCCAGCCTCGGATTTCCTGTGCTGGTCAGCGCGAGAATCGAGGAGTCGTGGGCGGTCAAGTTGGTCTCGCACTTGAGTGCGCAGGTGCGCTGTTTGGTGGGTCCGGCTGACGAGGGCGGCGAGTGGTCAGGACCTGTCTTTCAGAGGTCCGGATTTCGAGGTCCGGGCAGAGATTCTTCGCCACGTGCCTCGGAAAATCTTGAGGCAAGATTGTGCTGAGTCAAACAGCTCGGAAAGTTCAGATTGCATATGTACCTCGGATTAGATTATGGTATGTGGGAAGTACCTCGGCGGAGCTATGTTGGAGGTCGGTTTTAGAGGTGGTGCCTTGTTTATTTTTGAACCTGCTACGGCCCTCCATCCGAGGTCGTAGGACCGCACCAGCTTCGGGGACTAATGTCGGGGAGCTACCCCCGGGTAGGGTCAAGGCGTGGCATAAAGATGAGTTTAAAGATATGCCGAGGTACGGAAAGGGCCGACCTGCTTGGGCCTGGGAGAATCCGAGCTTCATCTTGACCTGGAGAGTTTAAATGCCGGCCTATCTTGGCCCAGAGGGGTCCGAGGTATCCCGTTGGCCTGGGCCGAGGTTCACTGTCCGAGCTATGTTCAGCCGACCTAACTACCTCGGTGCTAGGGTTTGTATGGTGAGTGCAGGAAAAGCGGTCCGAAGGAAGTAATGTCCGAGGTGGTCGGATCTTAAGCGCAAGACCCGAGGTACGGAGCCCGTCACATCCGTGCCGAGCTAACCGAGGCAAGGAGCTGTAGGTCGGGCAGGAGTCAATGCTCCTGTCACTTCCTGCCTGGTACAAGAGCGCCTGACGCGGGAGCGTCTGTCACGGAGCCTGGCAGAGGCGTGCCCCGGGTTCGGCGGGGCTGCACGTCTCTGACCGCTGACCACGCGAGATCTGGGAAAAGGCTACGAGGTAGCTCTGCCAGGCCACGTCCTCTCTCTGTCAGAGGGGACATGCTAGTTCTGCCGTTAGGCAACAGGAGATGGGCATGCCATGTCTTGTCCCTGACAGGAGTACGATGGTGACCAGAGCAGAGGCATGGCTACAGTGTTCAGCGAGGGGCACAACGGTAACTCGGCTGGCCTATATAGAGGGCTTCACCCCCCTCCTGCTAGAGGGATCGATCGACAGAGAAGGAGAGAGAGATAGAGAGAGAAAAAGGAACCTCGGAAACCCCGGAAACACCTCGGATCTAGCTCGGAGTGCCTTCTTCCTCCCGTGTAGCTCCATCTTTTACCTCAAGTTCTCACCATTGTATCATCATACAGCTCGAGGAGCAGCTTGTACGTGTCACAAAGAGCTATACACTAAGTAGGATAGTGCTGCAGTAGGGCTGTTACCTCCCCAAGAGGGCCCCGAAGCAGGGTACATCGTGGTGTGCTTTGTGTTCTTGGTTTCTTGTTCTCTCGTTCGTGTTCTTGCGGTTTCTTGCGTGTTCTTGCTTGTGCACTTCTTGAGTGCATAAACCCTCCCGGATTCCCCCAACGACCATTCGGCCCCATCTTAGCCATACCTATGGCATCTGCCGTGATCCCACCATGACACAAGGAGATCTCCCTGGACAGGAGCGGCAGTCTCGACGGAAGCGGCGGCACGAGCAGCTCGAGAGGCAAGAGGCCGCAGCACAGGCAGCCGCATGCCGTCGTCGGGGGCCGGCGCGGCGCAGAGCGTGGAGGAAGTGCTATGGGAGACGGGCGCCGACATCATTGGGCTCCAGAACGTGCGTGCAGAGGAGGAGCGCGGAATGCGGCCGCTGTCAGTGTCCGACCTCGCCGGTTACCGCCCTAGGCATGCGTGTGCGGGTGAGTCTGCGGCCAAGAGATTGGAAATGCTTTTTTTTTGTACTACTTGATTTAGCTGGCGTGTGCGGGTGAGTAAGTTATCGGTTTCTCAAACCGGGTTTGAACCATAGGTTTAACTAAGTTTGAATCGGACTTGTTCGCACCCGTACACGACCATACCTAACTGTTTTGCACAAGAAACTAAACTGAACCAAACTGTTGGCAAAGTAGACCCATTTAAACCCGAACCAAACAAACCCAGAAGCAAAACTGACCCAACACACCGGTTTAAAAGGAACCATTCTCAGGTTTAGGCCTGGCACAAACATTTCTTATTGCTTTAGTGTAAGTTGTAACAAGAATGCACACCATTATACACCAGTTGTTCGGTTTGATGAACAATGATCCTCAGTTGTGCCCATGTCTCAAATGTAAATCCAACCTAGGTTCTTTTGATCTATGGGACATTGTGTGGCGTATTTTATTCAAAGAAAATTGCTTGGAAATTCACAATATCAAAAGAATGAAGACAGATGTTTTTAAACATTGACTAAATTCAGACTGATGAAACTTAATCAAAAGATGCACAATTATTTTATTTTTTATACAACATGTGAAAAGGGGAAATTATCGACTTCATCTGTGTAGACCGAGACAGAATTATGCCCTCCTCTTATTAATCAAGGGATCGGCAATGACTTGAGGCTTAAAATCTGGCTTCAAGTACTCTGAAAGCAAGCTAGCGTACATGTCATACCGAGCAGTCATGCGGAAGGCCCACTTGTCTTTGATCTGGCGGCATAAGTTGAGGTCCATGTCAGATATCATCAAGCCATCTCGGTAGCGAGATAGAGACGGGGTGCAAGAAGCATCGGGCGCTGAGAAATGGCTGGATCCATAAAAATGGCCAAAGTCGGCATGCTGAGGTTTCCCATCACCAGAAGTGAATGCGTTTGGGAATACCTCTGTGCCTACCCGGTTAATTGACCCGACAAAGTAGCTATTTGCAATTGCAGAATTCCTTGCCTGAAATGGCACCAACTTAGCATTAGGGTCGCTCCAGCATGAATAACAACAGAAATATGAACAAAATAATACAAGTTATGCATCCCAAAACATGTGTATAGTTTTATCTGACCTCAATAGGCCACATTGGCTCACTAAGTTCACCAACGGTTGCAGATGGGTTGAAAACTATTTCAGCGCCATTGAGGCCAAATGCAAGCCAATTAAGGGGATGATGCCTGCCATAGCAGATGTTTACAGCAATTTTGCCATAAGCTGTTTCAAACACCGGATGCCCAGTGTTACCTTCCATATAGTATGTGCTCTCATTGAAGTCGCCAACTCTTGGGATGTGATTCTGGAGTAGTGTTCAGTTAGAGACTAGAAATGCTTTCAGGTAGAAGGACAAAAATATTAAACCAAAGGAGAGGCACTGATGTGCGTACCTTTCGATGAATGCCAATTATGTTGCCATTATTTCCAATTACAACAACAGTATTCCATATAATCTCTCCATGGTTTATATCCCTTTCGAGGATTGGGCTAACAATTACCATGTTATATTTCTGTGCGAGGTCTTGAAGGAATTGAGTAGACTCTCCATCAACGGGCTCGGCAAACTCACACCACCGTTTTTCACGCGTGCAGAAGGCAAAAGGCATTGTCCAGGCTTCCTGCAATTTAGGGATATGAATCACAATAAATGATATGTTTCTATGGGAACATAAGCAAAGATATCTGGAGGATATCAACATATAGCTAGTTTTGACTAGCGTGAGCTTTTCCAAGAAGGTAGCTTTTGGTGCTTGTGGCAAGGAAGCCGAAAAAGGTACCATCTCAAACAAGGTGGAGAAGCTGTTTGGTAAGAAGTATAAATTTGTAAGGCTTCTTTCGCTATAAGGATACTTGAGGAGAATTGCAAAGCAAATGTTTTTCTTCAGTGGTGCTTGAAAAGTGACTTCCCAACAGCTTATGGCTTATTCAATTATAGGTGCAAGATGATGGCAGATTGGCAGAGAAGACAGACGGTTAAATGATGGATTGAGCTTTTAGTTGAAGCTCAGGATATGCCGAGCAGAGCATTAGACGCTTAGACTAATAAGAGAAAGAATATTAATAAGAACGACAGGTTTGAAATTTGAAGATGTAGATACGAGTTTCAAGAGAACACAACTGAATCACCAATCTTAGAAGTACCTGTAAGCACAAGATATTGACACCAGAAGCACCAGCTGCATCTATGATGAGCTTTACTTTCTCCATGATAGCCTTCTTTTGGTCAGCAAAATGACAAGTTGTTGGAACGGCAATTGAGTTCTGAACTAGACCAACTCGAACGATTCGTGGTTGCCTCATATCTCTTTGTCAGCATTGAAACGGAATGCCTGTAACACAAGTAGCTAACAGTTTAATAATTTCAAGAAAAGAAACAGAAGCAGATAGTTTCATTTGTTAGGAGCTGCTGGTTTTCGAAGAATCGGATGTTCACGGATTACACGATCAGTTCATAACCTACCACTGCAATTTAAAAGAGATGCAATTTATTTGTAAGTAACCTGCACATCAAAATCATGCGCTTCTGCAAGAGCTGTTGTGGCCCCAGGCAGCGAAATGGCCTCAAGAGGGTGTGCACAATTCAGTCCCAAAAGCAACCGGCTTGCCTCCTGTCAGCAAGTAGAGAATATGGTTAAAAGAAAGCTCAGTATAAGCAAACTGATCCTAGCTAAATACATCCCTCAAAAAATGAACCTAAATACTAAGTATATCCCAAAAAAGCATAGGGTGAAACTTTTTTTTTTTTGAGATATAGGGTGAAACACACAGGTACCTGAATACTTGACCGCACACAAATTCACATAACCGAACAATTTGGACAATTTCAGAGATAGAAAACCTATTAGACAAATGGAGTGTCTGAAGTGGGCAGTGAGAGCAGACATAGTTAAACTCCATAGCCTGATCTTGTGAAATAACCAACAGTATCTTTGACTAGGAACTCTCGAAATACACACAAATTTCTCGAACACAGGCGGGACAGACATGTAATTTGTGATCAACCACCAATTAAAATCATTACAAGTGCCCACTGAATCAATTATTCTACTACTGTACAAGATTGTGGCTATCTGACAGATAACTTTGTTCCGCCCAACCAGGCGGAGCGAGTGACTCTGACTAACCTTGAAGAGTTCGGGGGAGAGGTTGGACTCGAGGAGCCTGTGCAGCGACTCGTACCCTCCGATGGACCCCTCCGCCGCCGCTGCCTTCCCCTCCTCCTGCGGTGGCTTGCCGTTGGAGTTCTCCATCCTGATCCTGTCCTTGGGCGGTCGAGGAAGGAGAAGCGCGCAGGAGTCTCCCTCTCTATCTCTCGGGATCAGAAATCGCACTCACAATTTGGTTTCGTCTTATACAATCCCTCCTGCTCGCATGTGATTTGATTCGGTTGGCGTCTTGTTTGATTGGAGGTAATCGCGTGTGACGTGATCATGTGATCCTCGTATGATTAGCACTACCGCAGAAGAGCTAGAGAGAGAGAGGAGGGCTTCCCTTCGAGATACGCGAACGAGGACGGAAAGCGTAAAGTTTACTGAAGCGCAAAAGGGCCAGGAAGGCGGGCTCAGTCGTACGATGAAACGGACGGCTCAAAGAGCAAGCAGCAGATAGGCCGCGACAGCCGCAAGCACACACGAGCTCCGTCCGTCCTTGACGATGGCGGCCGCCGCTGCCGCCTGCCGCCTTCTCCGGCTGGCGCCGCGCCGTCTCCGGAGCCCCAGCACTCGCTTCTTACTGGAACCCCCCTCCTTCCGACGCCGCTCGCCGCCTCCTCCGGCTGGCGCCGCTACTGCGCCGCCGCGCAGGCCTCCGCGCCTCCCCCCACAGCTAATGCTGCGGGGGACATCGTGGGGGAGTTCCGGCGGAGGATAAGGGTGTCGGTAGTCAAGGGCGGGGAGGATGAAGGTGCCGCTTGGGTCGGGAAGGAGCTCACCGTCCGCGGGTGGGTGCGCACCTGCCGCGCCCAGAGGACCGTCACATTCGTCGAGGTGAGAGGAGAAATGAGACTCTTCGTGCTGCTTTCGCCAGTTTCCATGATCTCGATGCTATAGTTTCCATTTCAAACAATTCCATACTGCGAGCCTGATGTGCTGCATAATCTTGTGGGGGAACCTTGACCAGCTCTATTATATTTATATAGTTTGCTAAAGCATCCAATGGTCTTTTCATATGTATTCAAAACAAAACGAAAAACATCTGAAGATTGGAATACATGTGGGCATGCGTAACTATTATGAGGCCAGACTACATATTCTCTTTTCACCACATATTGGATAACTAGGCTGACCACCATTTATAGGGTTTCTCAGGGGAGTTAGGAGATCCTCACCCTCATGCAATAGCAGAATGATTATACTGGTCTTCGTATACATGATACAATGAACACAAGTTCTCATATCGCGTGACATAAAACATTAGTATGGAGGCTGCATATTACCCTAGCAAAAGAGTATGCCCCCTCTGGCTCCGTTGGTAAGTCTCTGTGGGATTGACTTGGTCATCCTTTTGAAACTTTGGCTACTGATATATGTAGAAATATATGCACTGGCTAAGTGGAAATAATGTAGTTGGACTTGCAAAATACTTTCAGAATATTCATCTTTATTCATCTGCTAGCATTATAAATTATGATACATATCCAACATGTTGAATTAGAGACTAAAAAATCGATGCAACTTATTTTTTGTCTACATAAGGAATATTTTTTTATTCAAGGTTCTAATACATCCTATTGTTTAGGTTAATGATGGCTCTTGCTTGTCCAATATGCAATGTGTGTTAACTCCTGAAACTGAAGGCTATGAGCAGGTATGCCTTGTCTACCTGCTAGATCTAGAAGTTACATATTGTTGTATCAAGAAACTACAATCATCTGGAAGTTCGCAGAGAGTGAATGCTGTTTATGCTATGCGTCTTCAATTATTCTTATGGTCAGGAAAAATATCTTGATCAGTCAGCAGTTACGTTGTGAAAACAGCAGGGCCAACTCTGATGTTTGCTTCATGCCACCAACAAATCTTAATCTGACTGGTGATACTTTTATTAAATATTGTTCATTTGGAGAAAGGCATAGTAACTAAAAGAATAGAAAGATACTGCTGTGCCTCCAACATGCATCTCAGCTTTAGGCTTGTTCTGTATATATAGTATAATTGTGTTTGAGTGGGGTAAAGTACTGATTTTACCCATAAGTGCGGTTGTTGTGATCTGTCAATTTTTTCCCTATGCTTCTTAATACATTGCATTAGTTGCAGTTAATGTCTATGTGATTGTAATACATTTTACTGGTCAATATTTTCATCGATGGATGTCAGATAGACTCTATCGCTACCGGCGCATCAGTGTTAGTGGAGGGAGTTGTAGCAAGTAGCCAAGGCGGTAAGCAGAAAGTGGAGCTAAAGGTTTCGAAGATCATTGTGGTAATTCATTCAGTCTATATTTTTCCTTTACCTTGTCCTTTTGCAGTGCATGCCTCCTAAACCCTGCCTGCATTCTGTATTTTTGTTTAAATGTCAGTACTTCCTATTATGTGCGTTGGATACCGCAGGAAATACTTGCTCAGTAGTAAGTTAAGATCTCTCTTTTGAGTGCTAATGTTGCTAAAAAGGATTAGTGCAGTGCAGTGCAGTGCGTGAATATAAGAGTAAGTAATATTGTAATAAATATGGAATATTATTTAAGTAGGACGGAGAGTTATTTGGGGTCATATACATTGCACTAGCACTCTTGAAGTGTACTAGTGCATTAGGCCATAAAAAAATATCTAAAAATTGTGAAATTTTCTAAAATTCATGACATAGATATAATGCACATCTAACAAGTCGTAGAATCTCATATTCAAATTTGACCACAACTACCATAAAAAAAAGAGAAATCAGGCTATGAATAGTATCAAGCTCAGTATGAACTGAAAAATATCCTCCTGGCACTATTCTCATAAGATTTTGTCTTTTTTTTTGGTTTCTTGAGTTGCATGGCGAATTCAGATCTAAAAATTTGTAACGTGGTCATGTTGGTAGGGATGTTGTTGATTTTTTTAATTTCTTTTGAATGGTTTTTAGGTATAAACAAGGAACCTAGTGCACTAGTTCACATCAAGGTGCTGGTGCACTCAATGTTTCTATCAAAGTGATAAAGTTAGAGTTAGAGATTGAATCTGCATTCTTTGGATTCTTAGGGGTCAAAGTACGTCCTCCTATTTAGGGACTTCATATGTCAACTTTCAGTCAAGCAAGAAGAGAGTAGTTATCAACCTATTATTTCCCTTCGTTCTCCCTAATCAATGTTCTACTGCCCAATCCCCTACGCTTTTTCACCTGGCCATGTTCAATGTTAGTCTGGTAATCACCCAGTTTGTTCTACAAGTAAGGCTTCGACGAGTAATGGTTTTCATGGATGCTAAGCTGTAATAGACATGGTGTAAAACCTTTTACCCCCTTTGCTAAGCTGTAAACAAAAGGAAACTCTGCTACACTGTTAATGTTGATTGTGCATCTGCAGTTGCCTTTTTGTTTTTTCAGGTTGTAGACAAACATTACACATAAACTTAAGTCCAGTGCATTATTTGTTCTGATGTAGTTTTTTATCTTTTCATCTTGCAGATTGGAGAATGTGATCCCACATCTTTTCCTATACAGAAGAAGCGAGTATCTAGAGAATTTCTGAGAACTGTGGCACATCTGCGTCCTCGGACAAACACTTTTGGTGCAGTATGATCATGTTTCTAGCTGTTTATTTTTCCGTTTATTTCTTTTTTGATGATATTGTTTTGAGTTCAGTTTAGAGATGCATAAGCCATGAGTCTTGGAAATTACTTATGCTCTTTTGGTCCATTACTTGACCACACAAACTTGCCTGCTGTTTTTGTTATATGGGAGTATAAGTTAGAGATCTATATAAGTTAGCATGCAAGTTGTAGCATGGTTTGTTATGCAAAGATTTCGAAATAGGTGACCTTATATGGTGCTCGTGAGCTGTTCTACCAATTTGTAGGACTGCAAAACGTTAGTAAGGCTGCAGCAGACAATGGACCCATGTTGACAGGGACATGCCAAGGCAATGTGTATGATCTCTTGTCAGCAGCAATCTGACAGTCTTTGCTGCAAATGTAGCATCACTTTCCAGTCTTAAGTATATTATATGCACATGTTGATAGTTGTATCTGTTAAAACGAAATGATTCTGGTTTGGAGCATATCTTTCTTACCATGCACTTACGGATATAAGACGTTGGCTACTGTTCTATGCTTCTTCTCTATTATATAAGTTTCTAGCGAGGATTGCTTACTGACCAGTATGGTGCTCATTTAGGTGGCAAGAGTGAGAAATGCTCTGGCATACGCAACTCATAAATTTTTTCAAGACAGTGGATTTGTTTGGGTATCAAGCCCTATTATCACTGCCTCAGATTGTGAAGGAGCGGGGGAGCAGTTCTATGTCACTACTTTGGTTAGTATTTCTTCATTGAGCTTCTCTAGATAGACTACGGTTTAAAACTTACTTGCTGCGTGGCATGTTTTGCTCATCACGTGTTTCCTTCTCCTGATTTATTATATTCACATTGTAACAATATTTACACAAAATGGAATAACGTTCTTCTATGTTAAGCGTAAAGTTCTGACTTCTGACTGGGCTTTATGCTACAGTCAATAACTATTGGGTTGGCCAGTTGCCTTATCCTCATGTTCGTACATGTTTGTATTTTTTGTACCTTCGTAGCTGTTTAGAAGAACTTCACATTGTGTTGAATAATTAGTATATGGAAGAAATTGATGTTTGCAACTAGGACGAAAGCCCAAATGATAACGTGGGTTGCACCAGAGGGGATTGTTCCTGTGCTTAGTGTTTTGGTTTTCTAAACATTTCTTATTACTTGATTAAAATGATTGTGAAGATTGTTCTTACTCCTTATGCAACTAGGATGTGGAGACTTAGACTGGGTGTCTGGTACACCCCTTATGCATCCAACATCGATCCTAGATGAGTCGTCACTGATCATAAGTCAATCTGGCATCAGAATACACATCCATAAGGTCACATAGTCTTTATACGAACAGGGCCGCATGGGCTTAAAGTTCAGAATTCTGCAGCGGAATCATCAAAAGGAACGATAACTTGGGCTACATCAACATGACTTAACCCTACAGGCAGCTGATTGGGAGAGCGCTCCTAGTTTGTAGGGACATCTTCAAACACATCCTCCATGATGTGGTCTTCTTCCATTGCTGTCTATAAGCCATGAATGTACTCGCAATCTACCGACAAAAGGATATAGGAGATTATGCATGAGACAACTTAGTACAAAGGATAGGCTTCTATGCTAGTTTATTTGTTTGTGAATTCTGTAATTTTAGCTTTGAGCAAAGTACCATAGGTAGTTTTAAAAGACTTTGAAAAGTTTTTTTAAGGAAACATCACCATCAACTGAGTGTTCAAGTCCTTCTGAACACTTCGCTATCACAAATCCACATTTTTCACCATCAGGAGTAAATCGCTAGGTGGCTCCTATTCACAACAGCACTCACCACTGTGAGGGTTCATCACGTTCCTTTTCTTTCCAAAACTTCTTTTGAATAACAAATCATTGTTCTCAAGTTTCGTGTGGCCTCACTAATTGTCCTTGACAGGGGACACAACTATTCGAATAGTTTGACACTTACCCACAAGGTTCGATTAGCGTATCGTGTCGGCCATCTCACCATACAAAGGTGTATGCGAAGTAAGCAATCAATCATAACCTTTTACTTGTTCACCTTAGTACAGGGCCTACCCAATAGGTTTAACCCCTCAACACTGGGACGTCACCTGACCACCGGAACACATGCTACCGCCATCACGATAAGAGTTTCGTAGGCTAGAAGGCTACCTCTATCATGATGGACTCCCGCAGACTTGCATCTTCCAATGAGGGACCTACCGTTGTGTCTAGTGTGCACGGCAATATTGAGGCCGACCTACATGTAGCTTGGCTTCCTTTTTTTTAAATTTGCATTTTTATGTTTCAAATTTTTCGAAAACAAAATCCTATTTGTAGATAATATCGAGGTCTACCACTGTGCAAAATGTCAGTGAAAAATTCGTTGTATTTTGGTCTGGGCAAAAAAGACAAATGCGCAGATCTGAATCCGTGAGCAGTGCCTAGTTTCAGAAAATTGTAATTTTGCGAGATTTGTCATTTTTGTGTAGCCTTAAAAAATACGAATTTTGTCTTGAAAATTTACAGTGGTAGACCTCAACATTATGTACACATAGGATTTTTGTTTCGATTTTTTTTAATCACAAAAATGCAGATTTGATTTTTTTTTGGAAACTGAGCTACATGTAGCTTGGCCTCCAAATGGACTTTTTGACTCTTACTAGGACTATTACTATTACTCTGAAGCTTATTCCACTGCTTCTGGTGATAACTTCTGCTGAGCCCGACGCTGGTAACACTCTCCACAAAAGCGTTCGCAATAGAAGTGTAAGATAATCACTGAATGAGCGTGGTACTAGATCAGTGTGTATCTGTCATTTGGTCATTTAAAAAAACTAAGTTCTACAAATCAGTTATCTGTGTTGAGAAATTGCACTATTGTTAGTCAACAAGTATTTTTTATGTCCATATATGATGAGATCATTTTCCTTAGAATGGCAAGACGCTTTATACTGTTTTTTCTCATTTATTCGTGCTTAGGTTGCTCGATTTGTTTCCTTCTGTATTGCAGCTTTCAAACAGTGCTGAAGGTGGCTGCCTAGTCAACAGCATTCCTTCGAAGGATGGAAGGGTCGATTGGTCACAGGTAAATTTTAGCAGTATGGGGTCATAAAAACCTTTTCGAAGATCTCTTCCTTCTCTTCGAGATCGATTATCAATTGGAATGATTTGGTAGACAGCTTACTGGGATAGATGTAGATAAACAATACCACTGTTCAAGCATTTTTAATGCTTCCATAGTTTTTTCATTATTGTAACAGTGGTTATTTGCATGTAATTGTGCTAGGATTTCTTCTGTAAACCAGCATTTCTGACGGTGTCTGGACAACTGAATGGGGAAACATATGCTTCAGCTCTATCTGATGTAACTTCTATTTGCCTGATTCGTTTGAAACAGTTAGCCCTGTAGTTTTTGCCAGCTGTGACCAATCTTCTCATTCCGTTGCATTCATGCCTTTTTGACAGATTTACACATTTGGTCCCACATTTAGGGCTGAAAATTCAAACACTTCAAGGCATTTGGCTGAATTTTGGGTACCCAAACATTCTTTTACAGTTTCATTTGAGAACCTTACATTTGTTAACACTGAACTTACTGCTCCTTTTTGTGTCTTGTGTTCTTGGGGAAGATGATTGAGCCTGAACTTGCCTTTGCTGATCTAAATGATGACATGGCTTGCGCAAGTGCATATCTCCAGTATGTAGTAGGTGCCCTCGTATATCAAATGTTTGTTGATGCTAATTCTGTTAGTAGTTATTTCTTTGTGCAGTACAGTGATATGGATGCTCTGCGTTTATTTTAAAGCAGATGTGTACACATAACACCGTTTACCTACTTACTGTTCTGATTCATGCAGGTAAAGTATATTCTCGAGAACTGCAAAGAAGATATGGATTTTTTTAATACATGGATTGAAAAAGGGATCATAGATAGACT
This sequence comes from Poa pratensis, assembly GCA_947311845.1. Taxonomy (NCBI): domain Eukaryota; kingdom Viridiplantae; phylum Streptophyta; class Magnoliopsida; order Poales; family Poaceae; genus Poa; species Poa pratensis. The sequence continues at coordinate 101,017,937 of CAMZMU010000063.1, forward strand.
AAATGTATACCCTTAATTATAGCTTCCTTCTGTTGTTGCATATATAGCAGTGGTGTATATCTTTGTTTGACTCAATGGGATGCTTCTTACTAATCCTGATATATTGAAAATTTTCGTCCTCCCAGAATGTTGTTGAGAAAAACTTTGTTCAGATGTCATATTCTGATGCTATCAAGCTACTTATTGGGTCCAACAAGAAATTTGAGTTCCCGGTAATTCACAACTTCTATGAATACTGTTCTCATTGTTACCCATAGTGTAGTTTTGTAATTTGAATTTCATTTATAGTCTATGGAAATACAAGTAAATACTTATGCATAATGAAAACTTGGCTCCATACTTTGCTTGTTTATTGTCAACACATGTGACTCTGGTGGCTTATGCTGGGTTTCTGGTTTCATTGTTGTACGAAGTCTACATGTTAATGTGGAGTGAACAAGTTTTGATTGCTTGTTGTTGAGGACGATTTGATCGGTTCATATCAGTATCTACAAATTTATCTACGTTCTTTTTACTAGTACAGACTTGAGCTCCACGTACTGCAAAATCTGATAGTGCTATTATATAGGCTTTAACTGTCCTTTCGAAGGGTAAAAGGCACAAATGGTTGTTATTATTATTATAAACAACGAAGGTCCTTTCTTATTCATTCTTCTGAATACTTTCCATAGGTAAAGTGGGGGTTGGATCTGCAAAGTGAGCATGAAAGATATATCACAGAAGTCGCTTTTGGCGGGCGTCCTGTAATAATTAGAGATTATCCAAAGGTTTGCATTGAACTCCTGTATTTAACTGGTTCAGTAAGAAAGTAATCATGTCTTAAATTTAGTATCATTATCTTTAGGAAATTAAAGCTTTCTATATGCGACAAAATGATGATGGGAAAACAGTTGCTGCAATGGACCTATTGGTTCCCCGGGTAAGCACATAGGCAAGACCTCAAACATCTCATCTTATTCAACTCAGTACACGAACGAATCAAGAGGAAGAGACGGCTTTTAGAAATTTGAGCCAATAGCTTTTTCATCATATTTGTGCTTTTGTTTACTTTCAGGTAGGTGAACTCATTGGAGGAAGCCAAAGGGAAGAACGTCTTGATTACCTTGAAGCACGGCTGGATGAAGCAAATCTTAACAAAGATAGCTACTGGTGGTATTTGGATCTGCGGCGATATGGATCAGGTTAAGTACTGTAACCATGGAAAAACTGATAACATCTGATAGTGCAATTATCTTGCCTTTTGTTCCTGATCATTCAAAATTTCTTAGGTAGCTCACTGTAGTGTATCTTTTGTTCTTGTCATGTGACCTAACAAACTTCTACCTTTTCTCTTACAGTTCCTCATGCTGGTTTTGGTCTTGGATTTGAACGACTTGTACAGTTTGCCACTGGAATAGACAACATTAGAGATGCCATTCCATTTCCCAGGGTTCCTGGTTCTGCGGAGTTTTAGCACTCTAAGAGTGCTCATGTATAATCTCTAAATGCATTATTTCCTGGGATTTGTAGAAAACCATACGTACTTTACCTGACTGATTTCGAATCTGGAGCAACACAGTGTATCGGCAAATCTTTGTTTGGACCAATGCTCTTGCAAATTTCGTGAAATGCTGTAATTTGAGAATCAGTGTACATTGCAATTCGATAAACATGACAATTTTTCCTTGGGAACTGATATCTGACCTATTACGAATATCCACTTGAATTATGTGGTCTGCTGTTCATGAATGATATTATTATTTTTAATTATCAATAGCGCTCTGTGAAATATCTTTTGGACTCTACATTTTCAGTAAGCTATTTACTTGATTCCTGTTATGTTTGCTAACCTAACAAAATTTGATCTTTAAATTACAAGGAGTTAGGAGTTAGGCAACTTGGCAAGTATTGGTAGAAGATGTGCTGGTATTTTTCTTGTAGCTAATTCTTTCCATTTTACTGCTATAAGTGTTCTACAATCTGATACTATTGAACTACTCAATCCTATCACAGTATCTTGTCAGTACAGCATACAACTACTTGTCTACAAAAATCAAAGGAAGCGAACTATACATTTTTTGACTTTTGATGTTCTAAGATATTAAAAGCATACTGCAAGATTAACGAGCTAATGTGGAAGCAACAGAGGCCTCCCCATGTCGTCTGCCGTCCCATCTGCTAGGTCTGCAGGAATAACTTGGCCCTCTTTCTTCTTTGCCCACAGAACTACATAAAGGCCGCAGAAAAGAAACACCATCCCCAACAAGCTGCAGCAAAACACCCCCAAAATATCAGCCTGCTCTTTGACATTTTCAAATTGAAAACATGAAAACCCAGACGAACCGACGTGTATGTTGATTCAGTTGAAATGTGATTCGTGCAGATGAGTTTGTTTCAAGAAAGTTTTATTTACTTTGATCATGCATCAGCTCTATCTCAGGCTAGTTCAGAATATCATCTTTTTCTTCAAGAAGTGAGGCCGGGTTGGAGCATGACTGTACCTTGCTGGCTGCATCGCCCGTCCCAAGAATAGCGCTGAGAAGATCGCCGAACCGACGGTCTGCGTAGGGCTAAATAGTGAGACAACTACAGGCCCCTTCTTCTCCAGTGCCCAGGTCTGGAACATGATGCACACCGAGCTCACCAGCCCGCCCTGTTAACGAATGCCAACCTCAGTAGCTGGTCATTTGAGACATTATAATTTCCATAATTTCGCAGCAGTTGACATGATTGTATGTACCACAAACACAAGGGAGAGGATTATTTCCATGCTGATCTGGGGTGTCCCAGGGCTGAGCCTCCCCGCGGTGGCGACCTGGAACATCCCCGTCAGCACGGCGCCGATCAGCGACGTCACGGAGCAGAGCGTAAACGGTGCTGGGAAGCGGATCATTGTTGCCGCCTGCATCACGGGGAAGAGGATTTTCTTGTCACGGTAAGAACATATAGAGCCATTTGAAGGGGTAATGAAGTTATGATGGGTTTATGGAACCTGCAAGATTATCGTGCCTGAGAGCAAAGCACGGCACCCAGGAGGCACAGGCAGCCGACGACCCAGTCCCTGTGCGACTTTGCGGCGGCCAGGTCCGGCGATCTTCGGCCCGGTGGTGCGGCGGGGCTCTGCAGGACACTCATGGTGATGGCTCCCCCCAGACAGAGAAGTGTCCCCAGTATCTTGGCTCTCGTGTAACGGCACTTGATATCAACCCTCTCAAACCTTCAATTATGCATGAGTGGTCACATTTTCATTTTCTATCCCTAAAACAAAAATAATCAGAGGACAAGGATATACCTGAGGCAGCCAGCGATGACGAAGATTAATCCGGGGCAAGGTTTGGCATCGCGGAGGCGATGGCGGGAGATGTCTTCTTCATGCCGTGCAGCATCAGGGCTTGGAACAGAGTCACCCTGCAAGCAAAACATACATTCATGTCCATCGCATGCTGTTCACAAATGTGAATATTTGCTCGATTAGTTTCTTACCCTCCCAGAGCCAGCAAGACGAATTGAAGGATCAGCCGGCTGCTCAGCTCTGACGGCCATTTGTTCCTGCCACACAACGAACAGGAGGTTCAGCAAATGAATTAGCATCGGATCATTCCATGCATTATGCATGCATGCGACACATACCTCTCGAGGTTGAGGGCGACAGGGAAGGTGAGGAGCCCGGTGGAGAGACTGCCGAAGGTGATGAGGAAGAGGGGGTCGAGGCCGACCGCCAGGATCGGCGTCAGCACCACCATGTACGCCGCGCCGGCGAGCTGCACGGCCACCAGCCCTAGCGAGATCGCCGCGTCCTCCCACCACCGTGGCACCGGTGTGGCAGCGTCGACATGCGGCGCCGGTGGCGTGGCCGGGGCCGGCAGGGAGACGCCGGCCACGGTCGCGGCCATGTACGGCTGCCGGCCGGTTGGGGCGCTATATATCTAGCTATCCGCTACTACTCGGTCGGTCGGTCGTCGAAGGCCGGACAGGATGCCGGCCGGCGGTTCGTTTCTCTCTTACTTCCCTCCTTCTCTTCGTGTTCGTGGTGCATGCGCGCGGGTGTCCCCTCCGCACGTCGCGCGTTATCTTTCGCCATCAGTTTGCTATTTTGAGTCGGGACACAATAACAAACATCACTTGTACTCCAACTTTTTTAGGAGACAAAGATCACTGTCACATAAATTAGCTGTGACTCTCTTTTTGATGAAATTGCTTTCGGCCAAGCATGCTTAACTCATAGTTCTTTCGAGATGAGTTTCCGGAAAAGAAGATGCACCTTATTGATATGAGTAATTCTATCAATCATGTTAAGCCATGGGTAAGGATGTCACACGTTGTGTTCCTTAAAGTATTTTTGTTGATCTACTGTGAATCCCCGTTGTCAGTAAGATCGAGTTTCAAAGAAAGTAACATTGATAGAAAGAGAAGAACTAGTCATGATAACAAGGTAAAACAAAAATGCGGTGTTGTTGGAATTTGAAACTTTTTGTTGTTATTGAGTTTTTAATCAAGAAAATAAGAAGAAAAAAGATAAATAAAAAATAACTGAGCAAGATAGATAACAAGAGAGTAAAGTGAATATATGTAGATCCCTTAGTTGATGATGATAACTACCCGGCAACGGCGCCAGAAATTGTGGAGAAGTTGTTGCTAACCCCCAAATGGAAGGGATGATGTAACCTAGTAGAAAAAAGTTTCCTGATTGAGAACCAAGGTTTATCGAACCAGTCGGATTTATCAAGACGTCAACCAAGTAAACGGTACCTACACATATACACAAAAAACTTCGTGTCCCCAACATTATAGGAAGATTGTCAAGCTTCATGTTCTGCTAGTTATAAGTATTAAACATATGGTGTGGATGGAAGTGATGAATAACAGTAGACTAGTATGTAGATGATGGGAAAACAAGTGAAAAGAGGATGTAAACAATAATAAAATATGGATTGGGCGCCATAAGTTCATTAGAGGCATCTCTCCAAATAAATATAGCACTGCTTCATGAACAAATTACCCATAGCCCAAGGGGAACTACTCACACATATCACCATGTAGGCAGCAAGGATGACGAACAAGCCTCCAGCAATGGATCGCCCTTCTCGCAGAGTGCCAGAACAGGCCTCCAGATTGGATCGTCGCTGAACTGTGGCTTCTATTCCGCTCTCCAATAATAAAATCCACCCGGAAAGGTATTAGGTAAAGGCAAATATATAGGCGTCGAAAGGCGGTGGAACGGAGTCCCAAGGCTGGCTCGCGGGTCACACTCGTAGCCAGGGCCAATGTCGTGAGCTAGAGCCGCACCTTAGAAGTGAGGCCCTCCTGGCCCCCTCATGTGCCCTTTGGAAGCTTCCCGAAAAGTAAGAATTTTTTATATTTTTCACCATGATTTTTGTCCTCCGTCAATTGGGATTTTCTGCGAAGCAAACACAAGTCGAAAACAACACTTGGCTATGGGAACTAGGTTAATTGGGTGTGGAAGCAGAACAGCCGCCAACGACCAAGCTCGGGAAGGGAGGAGCATATCCGGCAGTGGCTTGGTTCGTGAAGGCCGAGGCTGCCACCTGCGACCTGGCTCTAGCCCAGCCGATCACGGGATGGCCCCAGGACCTAGCCACTTGCGTTGTCCTCCCCTCACCTACCTCCCCGGTGGAAGCACGGGTCGGACCATCGGAGCGGCGTGGCTACGGGACAAAGCTCGAGTTCGGCGAGATTCATGGGATGGTGGAGGGACAGAAAGGGGAGGAAGAGAGATGTGATTTGGAAAGATGGAGTTCAGTAAGATGGATATGTACACTTTGTTTGCTAAAGGGGGAGGAAGGTGCACATGTCAATGTTGTTTATGTAAATTTACATAACATATATCAAACAAGGTGTACACGATAAAGATAAGCCCGAGACCCGTATGCCCGGGTGGAATCTTGGCGTTGGTAAGCTATTTCAATCCCGTTTCATATCGGAGAAGCGTGATACGTCTCAAATGTATCTATAATTTTTGATGTTCCATGCTGTTATTATATCAATTGCTACATGTTTTGGTTACACTTTATATCATTTTTATGCATTTTCTGGGACTAACCTATTAACAAGATGCCACAGTGCCAGTTCCCTGTTTTCTGCTGTTTTTGGTTTCAGAAAATCTATTAAGGAAATATTCTCGGAATTGGACGAAACAAAAGACATCGTCAATAATATCACGAGGAGATCACGGAGTCCAAAGGGGAGTCGGAGCAGACCCACCAGGGGGCCACGCCACACTAGGGCGTGGTGGCCCCCCTCGGCCACCGACGCCGCCTCTTCGCCTATATATTCTCCGCGACGCGAAAACCCTATTACGGTCGATCATATTCCACGAAAAGTTCCGTCGCGGCCGTCATCGTCAATCTCAGATCGGAGGAGTTCTGAAGCTCTTCCCGGCACCCTGCCGGAGGGGAGATCATCACCGGAGGGCTCTACATCACCATGCCTGCCTCCGGAGTGATGCGTGAGTAGTCCACCCCTGGACTACGGGTCCATAGCAGTAGCTAGATGGTTGTCTCTCTACCTTGTGCCTCCATGTTTAGATCTTGTGAGCTGCCTAACATGATCAAGATCATCTTATTGTAATGCTAGATGTTGTGTTTGCTGGGATCCGATGAATATTGATACCATGTTTATTCAAGTTGTTTATCTATGTGCTCTTGATCTTGCATGCTCTCCGTTGCTAGTAGATGCTTGTGACTCCAAGAGGGGGTATTTATGCTCGATAGTGGGTTCAGTCTCTAGATATCTGGATCAGTGACAGAAAGGTCTAAGATGGTAGATGTGCTGTTGCTACTAGGGATAAAACATTGGTGCAGTGTCCAAGGGCACTTGTATTGATTACATTACACACTTTACTTCATGCAATAATCTGTTGTTAGCAACTTAATACTGAATAGGATGCGGATGCTGCCTTGAAGGTGGATTATTTAGGCATAGATGCGGTTGGAATAACGGTCTATGTACTTTGTTGTAATGCCCAACTAGATTTCATAGTAGACATCTTGGCATGTATTGCATTGTTATGCCCTCTCTATTTGTCAATTGCCCAGCTGTAATTTGTTTACCCAACATGCTAGTTATCTGTTCTGAGAGAGACACCACTAGTGAACTGTGGACCCTGGTCCAATTTCCTCATACTGTTTACACAACCTGCTGCAATCATCTGTTTCCTGTTACTTGCTGTTTTTCCTGCTGTTTTCCACACCATACGTTTAACTCTTTGTTTCTGCAAGACCGGAGAGATTGACAACCTCTCTGTTTCGTGTTGGGCAAAGTTCTGGTTTGTGTCTGTGCAGATTCCACGTTGGTGCAAGCTCCCTAGCGCCAGGGGGAGTCAACATCAAAACCTTCCGATAGATCGTCAAGTCCTACTGGTCCGATTAAACCTTGGGTAGATTATTCAAGGGAAAACTTCTGCTGTCTACATCATAACCTTCCTCTTGGGGTTCACCAACACGTAGCCATCAAGCTGTTTTCTGGCGCCGTTGCCGGGGACTTGGAGGCTATTGGAAAGGGGAGTCTCTCAGTTCCAATCTCTTTACTTTGTTTTTTGTCTTGTTTTAGTTTTGTTTTGCTTGCTGTTAAAAATCAAAAACCAAAAAAATTAAATTCCTGCATCTAGTTTATTTCGGTTTGTTATTATGTCTAGTTCTTTGCTTGCTATTCATGGGTACTTTGCTTGAAACTTGTCCTATGGCTGAAAACAACTTGAGAAACCTTTATGAAATTTATCTTGAGCTAGGACATGATGTGTTTGAAGAGAAAATTAAAAAACCTATGGAACTTTATTTGCATGATAGTACCAATGATATTGGTATACACTCTTTGAACATGGTTGTTGCTAATGCTATGGAAAAATTAAGCTTGGGGAAGTTGGTAATGATACTATTGAAATAACTTCTTTTGATAAATTTGAGGTAGCATTCCTTGACTCAAGAGAAAGCAAAAATAACAGAAGTACCAAATATTTCCCCCAATGTTGTTTATGAAAATCCATGCTATTTTGATAAGTCTTATGATAATCCTCTTTTTATTCCTAATTTCGAAATGCATGGTAATGAGAGTGTTTGCTTAGAAAATGTTTATGATAAAGCTCTAGATGATGGTCCTATGTTGCTTGATAATATTATTAATTCTACTATTGAGAGTGATCAATCAACTTGTTTCAATATGTCTAAAAGTGGGTTTGAAATTTTTGATCCCACTATCTTGCTTGATAAAAGTTATGTGTTTGTAGATCATAAAAAGCATGCTTTATGTGATAGTTATGTTGTTGAGTTTGTTTATGATGCTATTGAAAATTATTATGAGAGAGGGAAAGATGGTTTTAAAAGTTTTCATGTCACTAAAATACCTCTCTTTGTGTTGGAAGTTTTAAAGTTGGATTTGTTGCATCTTCCTATGCTAGTGCTTTATGCTTCAATGATTTGTTTTACTACAATATTCCTCTGCATAGGAAGTGGGTTAGACTCAGATGATTTTGATATTTGCCTCTTGATGCTCTCTTTGTTTTTCAACTCTTATTCTTATGAGCATCATTAAAATCTAAAGCCTAGCTGAAAGGCATTAAAGAAAAGCACTTTGGGAGATAACCCATGTTTTCTTGAGTCAAGGATGCTTGTTTACCTCTGTAGCAACTCCTTTGTATCTTTTATTTGCTGTTTTGTTGTGCCAAGGAGAGTTACTAATGCAAAGTTGGTTTTATTTTCGGGACTGCATTGGGACAGATTGCTGTTCGTCACCGTTTAATTCAGTAGAAAATCAGAAAAAATCGAAAAATGCTGAAACTTTTTGTGCATGTTCCTGATGATGTTACGCAACTTTCATTATTTCAAAAGTTCTTCATCTGAGCATCGTAAGTGCCTCGAAAAAATTCGTCATTACAGACTGTTCTGGTTTGACAGATTCTGTCTTTTATTTTGCATTCTCTCTTTTACAAGTTTTTAAGTGGTTTCTTTTCGTGTAAAAGTGCCCACTTGAGCCTAGTAACAGTGGCTAATGTTTAAAATAGTTGGCTTGTGAGTTTTGTCTTTGCTAGAACTTTGAAGTATTATCTTTTAGTGCACTAACCTGCTAATGAGAAAAGCTGTTAAGTTTTGGTGTGAAGGAAGTTTTCAAGTGTTGATAGAGGAGAATGATATTACATGATCAAGAAGAGTGAAGAGCTTAAGCTTGGGGAGGCTTACCTCCCCAGCATATTTCAAGAAGACTCAAGCATCTAAGCTTGGGGATGCCCAAGGCATCCCCTTCTTCATCTACAAATTATCAGGTCATCTCTAATGGTGCTATATTTTTATTGCTTCATACTAGTGTACTCTTCCTTGGAGCGTCAGTGTGTTTTTGTTTTCAGTTTGTTTTGTTTTGTTTGCTGTGCTATACTTGTTGGATCCTAGTATTCATGTTTGGGAGAGAGACACGCTCCACTTTTTCATTAGAATACTCTTGTGCTTCACTTATACTTGTTGAGTATTCCTGTCTAGTTGCTGTTATTGCTGTTAGCTCTCAGTTTTTCATGTATCTCTTGTTAGAGCTTCAGTTTCTTTTGAAGAAAGTACTCTCTTGCTTCACTTATATCTGTTTGGAGAGTTGTCAAATAAGTTGATTGGTGTTTGGTTGGACCAGAAAAATGCTATGCATGTGGTAGTGGTATAAAATGCTTACATGAATCTTTTTAGATCGTTGTCTTGAGTAATTTGATGCTTGCCAATTGTTTTGAGCTGTCAAGTAATTAATGTTTAAGCTTGTGCATCATGTAAGTAATGGCTATTAATGAAGAACTACTATAAGGATTTTCTGCTATAATAATCTGTTGCATAATTGGAAGTCCATAGTAGTCTAGATAATTTTTGGATGAAGGCTATGTGTTAACAAGGAAGACAGTGGGAGTCTATGGTTCGTCAAACCTTGTGTTTTATGTACACTCTTGCTATTCCAGTTGATAATGATGTTTGCTTATAATAACCTTGCTAGCCTAAACTCTGTACTAAGAGGGAATGCTTCTTGTACATCCAAAACCTTGAGCCAAATCCATGCCACCTGTGTCCACCATACCTACCTATTATGTGGTGTTTTCACCATTCCAAGTAAATTTCTTCATGTGCTATCTACTAACTACTCAAAACTGTTACATTTCCTTTTTGTGTCACTACTTGAAAAGCTCATAAGGACGTAGTAGTGAGATTTGTCATCTTCCATGCTAATTAATTTACAAGGATTGGCAGCTTCATCTGCTTCTCCACCTTTTATTTTGCATTAAAGAGCTGGTTAGTCCACCCTATAAATAAATAAATAAATAGACACTCCTCCATGGTGAATGTTGGTGGGCACCCGAGGATTCGGTTAGCCATGGTTTGTGGAAAGTAAATGGTTGGGAGGAGTGTCACCAATAAGTGCTTGTTACAAGTGCAGTCCTAAAAACTCTCGGAACCGCTCTAAAAGTTAGTTAGCCATGGAAGATGACAAGTACCTGCTATTTGATTTGTTGACACCTGTATACACCATTACCTTACAAAACAATATTTTATGCTCTCTATATGCCTTCGGGAACTACAGCTCTAGCACATGATGTTAATCCCTGCTTCCCTCTGCGAAGGGCCATTCTTTTACTTTTATGTTGAGTCAGTTTTCCCACTTCTTTCTGTCTACTTAAGCAAACATCATTGTCAACTCCAGTATAACAGTTTTTACATAACTTTGTGTTTGGTTGATCATATTCTTTGCATTGACATTATCTATATGATATACATGTTGAAAGTTGAAGCAAATGCTGAAGCTATTATCTTCCTTTGTGTTGATACAAACACTTTCATGTTGAGAATTATTGCTGCTGTGACTAACTATTATGTTAGACTATTATATCTCTAAATGTTTTATAGTATTATTCATGAAAGTTTGCACTTGTGTGATCACTTATGTTTACTCTTTATTTACTTGCTTGCAAACTATAGACCATTGGCTTGGATCACTTCATTCAGATCATGTGCATTACATTGTTATTTGATCAAAGATTGTGTTGGTAGCATGTCACTTCAAAAATTATCTGTTTTTATCGTTTACCTACTCGAGGACGAGCAGGAACTAAGCTTGGGGATGCTTGATACGTCTCAAACGTATCTATAATTTTTGATGTTCCATGCTGTTATTATATCAATTGCTACATGTTTTGGTTACACTTTATATCATTTTTATGCATTTTCTGGGACTAACCTATTAACAAGATGCCACAGTGCCAGTTCCCTGTTTTCTGCTGTTTTTGGTTTCAGAAAATCTATTAAGGAAATATTCTCGGAATTGGACGAAACAAAAGACATCGTCAATAATATCACGAGGAGATCACGGAGTCCAAAGGGGAGTCGGAGCAGACCCACCAGGGGGCCACGCCACACTAGGGCGCGGCCCAGGGTGGGCCCGCGCCCCCCTATGGCGTGGTGGCCCCCCTCGGCCACCGACGCCGCCTCTTCGCCTATATATTCTCCGCGACGCGAAAACCCTATTACGGTCGATCATATTCCACGAAAAGTTCCGTCGCGGCCGTCATCGTCAATCTCAGATCGGAGGAGTTCTGAAGCTCTTCCCGGCACCCTGCCGGAGGGGAGATCATCACCGGAGGGCTCTACATCACCATGCCTGCCTCCGGAGTGATGCGTGAGTAGTCCACCCCTGGACTACGGGTCCATAGCAGTAGCTAGATGGTTGTCTCTCTACCTTGTGCCTCCATGTTTAGATCTTGTGAGCTGCCTAACATGATCAAGATCATCTTATTGTAATGCTAGATGTTGTGTTTGCTGGGATCCGATGAATATTGATACCATGTTTATTCAAGTTGTTTATCTATGTGCTCTTGATCTTGCATGCTCTCCGTTGCTAGTAGATGCTTTGGCCAAGTAGATGCTTGTGACTCCAAGAGGGGGTATTTATGCTCGATAGTGGGTTCAGTCTCTAGATATCTGGATCAGTGACAGAAAGGTCTAAGATGGTAGATGTGCTGTTGCTACTAGGGATAAAACATTGGTGCAGTGTCCAAGGGCACTTGTATTGATTACATTACACACTTTACTTCATGCAATAATCTGTTGTTAGCAACTTAATACTGAATAGGATGCGGATGCTGCCTTGAAGGTGGATTATTTAGGCATAGATGCGGTTGGAATAACGGTCTATGTACTTTGTTGTAATGCCCAACTAGATTTCATAGTAGACATCTTGGCATGTATTGCATTGTTATGCCCTCTCTATTTGTCAATTGCCCAGCTGTAATTTGTTTACCCAACATGCTAGTTATCTGTTCTGAGAGAGACACCACTAGTGAACTGTGGACCCTGGTCCAATTTCCTCATACTGTTTACACAACCTGCTGCAATCATCTGTTTCCTGTTACTTGCTGTTTTTCCTGCTGTTTTCCACACCATACGTTTAAGAGAGAATAGACAAAATAACACTACTCAAAACCGAAGTTGCCAAAATAACACTACTCAAAACCAACTTGCCAAAATAACACTACTCATTCAGTTTTTCATGCCAAAATAACACTGCCGTTAGATGTCAAAGAAATTCTGTGAGTCAACCGTTTAGTTAGTTGTCAGTTTTTCGAGTATTCCAAATCTACCCCTGCAAACCTAACTCTTTCTCTCCTCTCCCAATCACTCCCGCAGGAGCACCACCATGGCGGCGCGAGCAACAAGACCACGCCGGCGCCTCCCTGCCGCTCCCCTCCGTGGCTCGGCCACCTAGCTCCTCCCTCTGCCCCTCTCCCTCCCCGGCGTCCGGCCGGCGCGCTCCCCTCCGCCGCTGCTCTCCGTCCTCCACCGTCCGCCCGACTCCCTCCCCGGCGCCCGGCCGGAGCGCTCCTCCGCCCGACCGCCGCCAGGCGCGCTCCCCGCCCGCCCGTCCTCCCGTCTCCCTCCCCGGCGCCCTGCAGAGCGCGCTCCAGCAGCCGCCCGGACGCCGCACGGCAAGCTCCTCCGCCCGACTTCGACCAAACAAGCCAAGCTCTTCGGTAAGCCAGCAGCCGCCCGGAGACACACCGTTAACTTAGAGAAAAAGGAGTGTCCTTGTCGAAGATGGCAGATTTGTGGTAAGCCATGCACACATGCTCTTCGGTTCATATTCTCCAAACAAGCCAAGCTCGAGGAATATGTTGACGAGTCCTTCTCGGTGGAGAGATTCAAAGCGGCATACAAGGGAGTTCTCATGCCAATTAGGGGCAAGTCGCAATGGCCTAAGGTAAATCCTGGGTTTGATATGGTTCCTCCTAAACTTACCAAGAGTGCTGGACGTCCAAGAACTAGAAGGATACTAAATCATACCGAGGGTGGAGGTAGAAGACATAAATGCAAAAGGTGTGGAAAAATTGGTCATCTCAAAAAGACATGCAAAGAGGAGGAGCCCAAAAGTGATGTTGACCGAGATGCTACGCCTCGTCCAAGGTAATTATCTTTGTGAGTTTGATTACTTCCAAATGTTTTGCATATGCCTTACTAACGGTGTGTATTGAATTGTAGGAAAAAATCAAAGGTTGAAGCAAGCATTGCAACACCTTCTCCTAAGACACCAACAAAGCAAGGTACTCCACTTGGTACTCCACTTGGAACTCCTACAAGTCCGATGAGAAGAAAGAGGGCTGCAGCTATTGCAATTGCTTCTTCACCTCCTAGTGCATCTACAAGGAGCAAAACTGTTGCTCCTAGCCCTCTTCGGCGAGTTTAGTGCATGAGAACCATGATGTGTCAACCATGAGAACCATGATGTGTTGATTTCATCTTCTTTTGGACCATTATGTCTAGTTGTTGGTGCTGTAAAGTTGTTAAAATGCTGCTGCAATGTTGCCCAATTGTGATGAAACGATGTATATTTTGCTGTCTTGTTATTTTGTTGTGCAAATGTGCTGAAATGCTGTCAAAATGTGCTGAAATGCTGTCATAGTTCTATGTGAAGAGGTAAGGGCACATATGTCTTTTTTTGGATGATGTTAGACTGAGTTAGCAACTAGTGTTATTTTGGCTACAAAAAACTGAACGTAGTGTTATTTTGGCAAGTTGGTTTTGAGTAGTGTTATTTTGGCAACTTCGGTTTTGAGTAGTGTTATTTTGGCTATTCTCTCTACGTTTAACTCTTTGTTTCTGCAAGACCGGAGAGATTGACAACCTCTCTGTTTCGTGTTGGGCAAAGTTCTGGTTTGTGTCTGTGCAGATTCCACGTTGGTGCAAGCTCCCTAGCGCCAGGGGAGTCAACATCAACAACCTTCCGATAGATCGTCAAGTCCTACTGGTCCGATTAAACCTTGGGTAGATTATTCAAGGGAAAACTTCTGCTGTCTACATCATAACCTTCCTCTTGGGGTTCACCAACACGTAGCCATCAAAGCGCATTGCCAATCCATAAATGTTACGAATTCCTTTCTGGGCAATTCAACCCTTGTCGTGGCTCTTTTCTCTTTCTCTTCAAGCTCTCTGCTCTATGCTCTCGACTCTCTTTCTGATCAATCTTAGATCATGTCGATAACGGGCGACAGATCAAGAACCACGCGTCAAGCTTCGATATTCGTTCGGGAGTCTCCGTGACTAGGAGAGATGGAGCAGCTCGGAGAGGGCGCCTAGTGCGTGGTGCTCAAGGCGAGGGCCGTTCCAACTAAATTTTGGACCCGGGCGAGTTAAAGTAAATATCGTTATACTAAACTTTTGTACTTTTTAATTTTTGAACATATGTTCTTTTAACAAATATATTTTATATACTATTTAGTTAGCATTATTAACCATACAATATATTTTTAATTGTTTTCCGTTATAAAGTTTCAATGTATATCATTGAAAATATATCTTAGTTGCGCACGTTTTTTTTTTATTTGTGAGATGTTACCCTTTACAAGAGACAAAACCATCTTAAAATTGAAAAGCGGAAAAACACATGTCTATGTATAATTGTGTGAATGTTTATGTACAGTTTTAATACGATTAAATATGCTGGTACAGTTTTCAAAGTATACAACGTAATAAATATCTTAATAGAGGGGTGTAGTGTATGGTTATGTAAGAAAATATATGTATAAAGTTTTATAGTATAACTTGATTTGTTTTGCATGACCAGTTTTCCATAATCAAATGTGTCTTATAGCTCACAATAAGATGATAATATGTTTAAGATCTATACTTGTTATTGAACTAGCATTGCATATAGTAATCAACGACAATCATAAAGTAATATAGATTCTACTAATTTTGCCGACATAAAATTCAATTATTTTATATGCTCACCACAATGCATCTCTGTATCACGTGGTTTATACAAATGCTCATGTTAGTTTAAAATAGTAACTTATGCATGAAATTAAAAATTGGAAATGTATCAAGCAAATATGTTTGCGGTAGACCGTAGACGTACGCTGAACGAAAGAAAAATGCACGGGAGACGTAGGCCGAGTCACCCGCGTGTAAAGCTGGGAATGGTTTTTGATTAACCGGGGCTAATGGTTTAGTTTTTGCTTTGGGCTCGATTGGTTCGGGTAGTAATGGGGCCAGAACGTTATAAGTTTGGTTTGGTTTTGGTTTTCGTAGAAAGGAGTTGGTTATGGCTGGGTGTGGGTTTGGAGTCGTGGTCGCTAAACAGTTACAAACCGTGGTTCTGGAACCAGTTATTGGATTAGTTCCGTCACGTCAAAAGAAAAGGCCGGCTTGTACGTGTACGAGTCGTTCCTGCAGACGTAGGTGTACGTGTTCCGGCGTGAGCGGAGACCTGTCGTACGTCGCGTGCGAGTCGTTCTTCCAGCAGAGGCAACCGAGCTCGCCTAACAGCAGTTTGATTTGGTTTCAACCCAAACTGAGAACTGGGTTGAACCCACAGTTTGGAACAGTAGTTTGGTTTTGGTTTGGGTGGACAGAGCATACAGTTGGGTCCGGTTTTGGTTTTGTGGGACGATTGGAGGTGCGGTTTAGTTCTGGTTTAAACTCCACGTTGACTGGTTATGATTTAGGTATGGTTTAGTTGCAGGACCATTGCCAGGTAAAGCTGGGAATGGTTTTTGATTAACCGGGGCTAATGGTTTAGTTTTTGCTTTGGGCTCGATTGGTTCGGGTAGTAATGGGGCCAGAACGTTATAAGTTTGGTTTGGTTTTGGTTTTCGTAGAAAGGAGTTGGTTATGGCTGGGTGTGGGTTTGGAGTCGTGGTCGCTAAACAGTTACAAACTGTGGTTCTGGAACCAGTTATTGGATTAGTTCCGTCACGTCAAAAGAAAAGGCCGGCTTGTACGTGTACGAGTCGTTCCTGCAGACGTAGGTGTACGTGTTCCGGCGTGAGCGGAGACCTGTCGTACGTCGCGAGGCGGCGCTGCGTCGCGTGCGAGTCGTTCTTCCAGCAGAGGCAACCGAGCTCGCCTAACAGCAGTTTGATTTGGTTTCAACCCAAACTGAGAACTGGGTTGAACCCACAGTTTGGAACAGTAGTTTGGTTTTGGTTTGGGTGGACAGAGCATACAGTTGGGTCGGTTTTGGTTTTGTGGGACGATTGGAGGTGCGGTTTAGTTCTGGTTTAAACTCTACGTTGACTGGTTATGATTTAGGTATGGTTTAGTTGCAGGACCATTGCCAGGTAAAGCTGGGAATGGTTTTTGATTAACCGGGGCTAATGGTTTAGTTTTTGCTTTGGGCTCGATTGGTTCGGGTAGTAATGGGGCCAGAACGTTATAAGTTTGGTTTGGTTTTGGTTTTCGTAGAAAGGAGTTGGTTATGGCTGGGTGTGGGTTTGGAGTCGTGGTCGCTAAACAGTTACAAACCGTGGTTCTGGAACCAGTTATTGGATTAGTTCCGTCACGTCAAAAGAAAAGGCCGGCTTGTACGTGTACGTGTTCCGGCGTGAGCGGAGACCTGTCGTACGTCGCGAGGCGGCGCTGCGTCGCGTGCGAGTCGTTCTTCCAGCAGAGGCAACCGAGCTCGCCTAACAGCAGTTTGATTTGGTTTCAACCCAAACTGAGAACTGGGTTGAACCCACAGTTTGGAACAGTAGTTTGGTTTTGGTTTGGGTGGACAGAGCATACAGTTGGGTCCGGTTTTGGTTTTGTGGGACGATTGGATGTGCGGTTTAGTTCTGATTTAAATTCCACGTTGACTGGTTATGATTTAGGTATGGTTTAGTTGCAGGACCATTGCCAGGTTTATTGCCAGGTTTACCCGCGTGATGTGATGACGCGTACGCCGTTCGTGAGGTTGCCTTGGGCGTGACGAAGCTGAGCTGTGGAACGCGTACGCTATTCGAGTCCCGCTCGAACTCGGATTCGCGCGGCTGCCAGCCCATCCATAAGTGGCCTAGCCATCTTTCCCAGGGCAAACCCATCCTTTGCCGCGATTTCCCTGCTCTGCTCTGCTGTCCCTCGACACATCGCCGCCTCTCCGCTCTTCTCTGCTCTCGGCCGGCGTTTCGATCGAGCTCAGACCATGTCGACGGCGGCGGCGGCGATCCGCAAGCGCCCGGCGCCGGATCAAGAACCGCGCGGCGGCAAGAAGCCTCGGTACTCGTTCGGGAGCATCCGCGACTACGAGAAGCTGGAGCAGCTCGGAGAGGGCGCCCACGGCGTGGTGCTCAGGGCGCGCGACCGCCGCACCGGCAAGAAGGTCGCCCTCAAGCGGCTGCGCGGCCCTGACCTCCGCTCCATCACCCTCGAGGCCGGCCTCCTCGCCGCCTGCCGCGGCCACCCGTCCATCATCGAGATCCTGGACGTGGCAACGGACGCCGAGACAGGGGACATGTTCCTTGTCACGGAGCTCGTCGCCGGCGGGCAAACCCTCCGCCAGCAGATCTGGAGAATGCTGTCCGAGGATGTCACCCGCTTGATGATGCGTCAGCTCCTCGACGCGGCAAAGAAGATGCACGGAGCCGGCATCGTCCACCGGGACATGAAGCCGGAGAACGTCCTGGTCACCATGTTCGGAGCGCTCAAAGTCTGCGACTTCGGGTCGGCGACACGGCAGAAGCCGGCCGGAGTGCCACACGAGGAGTGCCGTGTCGGCACGATGATCTACACCTCGCCGGAGCAGCTCGCGGGCGACCTGTACTACGGCCAGGCCGTGGACATGTGGGCGCTTGGGTGCGTCATGGCAGAGCTCTTGGCTGGCGAGACCCTGTTCGTGGGGAAGACAGAGGAGGACATGGTCGCCGAGATGTCCAAGCTGCGAGACCAGATCACCTCTACTGGGAAGCTTGATTTGGAGTTCTTCGAGGAGCTTTCCGAAGCCGGGCGCGAGGTCCTGATGGGCCTGCTTGCCTTTGTAATGGGCCAGCCCAGTACCGCACACACGCGTAGCATTGGATGTTGTTTGAGGATCAGCCCCGCCACAGACACAGCGTTCAGTAACCAGCCCATACCACTCACACCCAAAACCCGGGCGTTGAGTGGAGGAAGGCTGTCCTTATAAGCCAGTGCTTGGCCTCCTCAACTAGCGAGGTGGGACTAAAGCATGTCACGCATCCAGCTTCTCGGGGCGTGACAATCTCCCCCCCCCCCCCCCCCTCGGGGGCCGGGAGACGCCAGCTCTGATACCACTGTAATGGGCCAGCCCAGTACCGCACACACGCGTAGCATTGGATGTTGTTTGAGGATCAGCCCCGCCACAGACACAGCGTTCAGTAACCAGCCCATACCACTCACACCCAAAACCCGGGCGTTGAGTGGAGGAAGGCTGTCCTTATAAGCCAGTGCTTGGCCTCCTCAACTAGCGAGGTGGGACTAAAGCATGTCACGCATCCAGCTTCTCGGGGCGTGACAATCTCCCCCCCCCCCCCCCCCCCCTCGGGGGCCGGGAGACGCCAGCTCTGATACCACTGTAATGGGCCAGCCCAGTACCGCACACACGCGTAGCATTGGATGTTGTTTGAGGATCAGCCCCGCCACAGACACAGCGTTCAGTAACCAGCCCATACCACTCACACCCAAAACCCGGGCGTTGAGTGGAGGAAGGCTGTCCTTATAAGCCAGTGCTTGGCCTCCTCAACTAGCGAGGTGGGACTAAAGCATGTCACGCATCCAGCTTCTCGGGGCGTGACAGCCTTCAACCCCGACGAGAGGCTCACGGCGGCCGAAGCCCTCCAGCACCGGTGGTTCGACAAGTCCTCTGCTTCCGCCGGAGAGCAGCACCCTGGCTTTGTGACTCTCTTCAGTTAATTAGCTTGATTTAGTCGTTGATAGGTGTAGTGGTCGACGACACTGAGTTTTGCACTGCATTTGCAGTTAGCTTAATTAACCTTGTAATTTATTCTTTCATGTGTTGTTATGTAAGCTTAATTAAAGGGGCAGGAACCTTAATTCTGGGTTCCTCCTTATGTAATTCTTTGAACAATCAAGGTCGCATGGCGATTAATTAATTGAAATACATTTTTTTGAATACAGTACAATTTCCACTTGGTTTATAAACGGTTTATTTTCATCCTAGTACAACATTGTGCTGTATGAAATCAACTTTTCTCCTCGTTATTATTGTTTGAGATATCGAAAAAGTGTGAGGACGAGGATTTTCACTTCCACAATGATTATAGATTATTATCTTCAATCATGATGTAGCTGTGAACCTGCTTTTCTCTTCTTATTACACACTAGTCGTGATGTAGCTGTAAGCTGCAATTACATCTTGGCTCCCTAGCAAAATGGAAGCACTGAGCTATTGAGTTGCTTAAACCTGAGAAAGAATACACGAAAAGCGTTCAGTTCAGGACTAGCACAGTAAGAAATAACATACTTTCCCATCATAATACCACTAGCACTGTTGCACATGGAATTCGCTATCAGCATCTCTGGAGTCTCATATGAAATAGTAGGTAGGTGCAGGTTCAGGACTCCAGTTTCGCCTACATGACTCACTCAGTGATAACATGGGTTAAAAACTTGCCTATGCCTACTCTACTCATCGGTAGCAGCCTAATCTCACAGCACAAATAAACCGAGATACAGGTAAAACATTGGAATCGTCGATTGGTGAACCCGGCAGAAGCTTCATTGCAATCCATGTGCAAGTTCCTGAGAACTGGAGCCACTGAACATGATTCCTCCCCTTGTCGCATCTTCCTACTTAGGTTTATCTGTAAGGCTGACGATGGATTTCACGATGCCCGGGCTGATTTTGTCCGCAAGGGCACCTTTCTCTGAGATCACGAATGATTTCTCCTTGACAAAGCTTTGCAGCTTCTTGGTGTCATAGTCTAGACGTTCTTGATCTGCATCGTTAGGAAACTGCTACCATCAGTATAATCTCAAGAAGGATTGACAAGAATATAGAGTAGGTTCAACGAAATAGAGTTTCAGTTCTGCACAAAAATGGAAGCAGTTCTTTGCCGACTTATCCTTCAAATTTTAACAAGAGTACTGAAAAAATGATTTCAAGGGTCTGACATATTGACACCAATCATTCGATTAAGCAAGCTTTTCTTACAGAGACATGTTAACAGTTTGCCCACAAGGCTATAGCTGAACAAGCACTGATGGAGGCTAGCGCTCAATTAGAAGAGAAGAGGATCACTGATGAAACAACCTGTAAGATGCAGACATGCTTGTTGAAGAAGGCAGAGAAGGACAGGGACAAGTGCAAGGAAGAGAAGAGGAAGTTAGAGAATTACATTTCTGATTTGCTCAATAAGAAAGAAGACATGAGGAGCAGGTTCAAGAAGATAAAGGATCTATGTGATGTTTAATTCTAGCTTGGTCATGTAATGTTGAGACCTCTGTTGTTGTAGTTTGAATTATTTGTAGTTGAATTCAGTGTAGTTGTTAAGACCTCTGTTGTTGAATTCAGTGTAGTTGTTGTAGTTTGAATTAATTGTTGCAGTATGAACCATTTGTTGCATTATGAACCATTTGTGATTTGTGAGTTGTAATAAGTACAATTATTGTCAGAATTATTATGTGTTGTTGAATGGTTATTATGTGTCAATGAATGGTTATTGTTGTTGTTTTAATGAATGCTGGAGTTTTTTGGTCCATTTTAGTCGATGGTTATGGTCTCGACAAGCTGTCGACAACTTGTCGAGACCTTTTGCATCCTTTTAAGACAATGCCTTAGGTCTCGACAACTTGTCGACAACTTGTCGAGACTTTTTGCATCTTTTTAAGACAATGCCTTAGGTCTCGACAACTTGTCGACGACTTGTCGAGACTTTTTGCATCCTTTTAAGACAATGCCTTAGGTCTCGACAACTTGTCGAGACCCAACATTCCTTATCCCAGCAATTCATCCAGTGAACAAGTACCAAAATGCTAGCATGCATCATCCAGTCAACAAGTACCAAAATGCAACATAATAGGTTTTACATCATCCCAGCAATTCAACCATGTCTGTGACAACAAAATAAGAGGTTTTACATCACTCAATTGCTCACAGCAATTCAACCATCTAGAGGCCCAACATTCCTATCCCTACCAGGACCTGCATTTGCCCCAGCTATGAAGTAGCCCATTACACCTCTCCTTGGTGCTGCAGTAGCTGAAGTTGTAGGAGCTGAAGCACTTGGACCTTGTGCATCATAAGTTGATCTGGGTGGAACAAATGAAGACCTTGTTGGCCTGGGAGCAGCAGCAGCAGATGATCTTGGTGGCCTTGGAGCTTGTTCTGTCACAGGGTTCTTTTCTCCAAATTTACCTCATATGTGTAGTCACCACTTGTTACCTGCCATAGGCCATCATCTGCTCTCTGTGGCACACAATTTCTTGCATATTTCTTCATCAGTTCCAGCTTCTCACCATAAGAAGGTGTGATTTCCCAGCTTGATGATCTCACACCCTCTCTCTTCTCATCAAACCTCACCATTTGCTTGTCATAGATCCCTACAAGCATTGTCACTATTGGCTTGTTTCTTTCATCCAAGATGTATCTATTGAATACCTCACTCAAATTATTGTTCACCAAATCTGTTTTGCAGTTTGTGTCAAAGGCCCACCTTGCCCATGTGTTCACTGGAATCTTTGAAAGCCACTGCCATGCTGCCTCACACTGTTTTTTCATTTCTTCCATTGCCTTGTCAAATCTATCCTTGGTATAAGAATATGCTGCATTGTCCATGCACTTCTTCAGATCCTCCCTTTGAAACCTGCTGTCTGGAAGTTGGCATAAATGTGTCTTAGGCAGAATCTCTGATGACAGTTTGGAAAGACAGTTGTAACTGCTTTAATCAGCCCTTTCTGCCTGTCAGACATGATGGTGTACTGCCCAAACTGGCCTTCATCTCCACCAATTGCTTCCTTCAGCTGCTCCAGAAACCACTGCCAATTCTCAGTATCTTCTTTGTCAACAATGGCCCAAGCAATTGGATAAATATTGTTATTCCCATCTCTGCCAGTAGCTGCAAGGATTTGAGCACCACTGGTGAGTTTAATGAAGCAGCCATCCAACCCAATGAAGGGCCTACATCCCTCAAGAAACCCTAGCCTTGCAGCATTTACACAGAAGAAAAGCCTATGAAATCTTGGCTTGTCACTGATGAAAACCTGCTGCCCTTTCTTGATTAATTCCTTCTCTTCCTGTGTTGGCCCCATCTCAGTGGTCACAATGCATCTAGACCCTGGGTTTTTGTCAATCACAGTTTGCAGATAGTCCCTGATTCTGTAATACTGCTTCTTGTGATCTCCCATAACAGTTGTTCTTGCCTGTGTCTTCACCCTATAAGCCATTCTCTTTGGTACTGTTACACCAAAGTCCTTTTTAGCTTTGTCTTGTATGGTCCTTATCCCTGTGTTAGGAGCAGATCTGAACTCATCCACATAAGTACTGGTCAGCCATTTAGCGCCTACTCTGGTGCTTTTAGGCTGAGTAGGACAAGTGTGCTGCAAATTCATCTTCTTGATGCAGAAGGTGTTTTCATTCTTTATCTTGGAGGCTGACATAAAGAAAGGGCAATTGTGTGCTGGTTGCTCATCATCTTCTTCTTCTTCTTTTTCTACTTCCTCTTGTTCTTTTTGTTCTCCTTCTTCTTCTTCTTCTTGTGTGCTTTTCTTCTTTTTCTCAGGCTTACAGCAAACAATTATCCTATCAGAGCAGTTCCTGTGGTACTTGAAATTCCTCATCTGCACAATATGCAGTCCGCAGAGTGCTAGCCTAAATTGATACACATCCTTGAAACAAAGCTTCAGGCTGAATTGTTGCTCTGGATTTTCTCTTGTCTCATCATACCACACCCTCTCTGCTGGCTTCTTGGCTCTGCTCTTCCTGCCATTTGGTAGCACAAATGGCAGAGACTCAAAGCCATCATCTTCTTCTTCGTTTAGAAAACCTAGCTCCTCTTCATCATCAGATGGAGCCCATTCTTTCCTAACTGGCACTGGAGCATGAGAATGTGATCTCTGAGTTGGGCCTTGCTTCTTTACTTTCTTCTTTACTGCCTTCTCTGAATTTGGAACATATGAATCATAAATGTCTTCTGCCTCTGATGAATCCTCATACAGCTGCTCAGCTACCTTTCTCTTCCTTTTAGCAATTCTTTTGTTCATGTCCTCTACTTCCTTCCTCCTCAACTGCTCTGCCTTAACTGCATCAAACTGACAAGGATACAGCCAGCTGTCATCATCAGATAAAAATCCTTCCTCTGCATCTTCTGCTTCCTCTACATCATCTTCCTGTCCTGATTTCTGGAAATTTTCTTCCACAACAGTGCATATAGGCTCAAAGTGCACACTGTTCTGAGTCTGCAAATTTGCATTCTCACACTCCTCTTCCTCCTCCAGATCAACTACAATGGGGCTAGGATATGACCTAGCATATAGCTTCTGCTGTCCCTTTTTTTTCTTCACTGGAGACAAAACAATGGCTTGCTTACTCTTGTCCCTCATGACTGTTAACACTACTTTCTTTGTTTTTTCATATTTTCTGACCATCTCTTCCACCTTCACATTGCTGTCAATTATGTCTAGCCCATTCAATCCCTCTCCTTCATTTTTTACATAGTACATTGAATCACACAGACCATATCCTTCCTTCTCCATCAATTGCAACAAGTTCAGAAATCTAATATCAGCCCGGTGCATGGTTGTTGACACAAATTTGACGCCATCGAACTGAATGTACAATTCCCACATCTCTGAATGTTGCCTATATTCAATGGGAGGAACAAATTCAGCACAGACGAACCCTAGAACCCGACAGACGAACCCTAGAACGACAAATTACCCTAGAACAGGGGAAGGGAAATTGCTCTTACCGGTAGTCTGGTAGGTAGTGGCTTAGCGGGTCGGTGCTGCACTGGCTCGCCACAGCCACCTGCGACGACCCCTCCTCCGGCGGACCCTCCTTCCCTCGCTCCGGCGACAAATTCATCGACTCGCGCTCCTGCTCGCTGCCCAAATCGATGTCGCGACCGGGACCGCCTCCACCACGAGCGCCGCCGTGCCAGTTCGCCGCACCGCCGTCCCCGTCCGCCGCACCCCGCGCCCGTCCGCCGCTCCGCCGCCTCCTGTCGCCATTCGTGTCGCGGGAGAGCAACTGGCGAGCGAGAGTGAGATGTGTTACTGCCACTGCACGAGTGCCCTAACGCGCGTTAACGGCCGCTCCGTCCGCCCCCTTGCCACGTCGGCACTGACAGTGGGTCCCATCTGCCAGAAATCCTGTTAAAACGCTAACAACGTGTAATCAGTGCTTTTTGTCACAAGGTAGCCCCAATACTGGTATTTATGTGTCAAAACGACGAAGGGTGGTGGTTTTTTGTCATCTCGTGCGCAATTGTGGTGGCTATTTGTCATTTTCTCGAAGCGGGCAAACACTCTCCTCGCCGCTTCGCGCAGACACACGCGAACGGGATAATTTCCAATAACCCCCCCACGTGGCAGGGGCATGGCATTATGAGCCCCCCGCCGCTGCCACTGAAATGTGGGCCTTTAAGTGGCTGGGGGGTTATAAGGAATTCTCCCCACGCAGTTGGAGCGCCGCAGGGCTCGGCGCGCAGGAGATGGAGGAGGAAGCTGCCGGAGGAGGAGGGGGTGCGGGCGGCATCGTCGCCGTCGGCGACCGCTCGAGCTTCGTGATCGGCCTCATCGAGAATCGAGCCAAGGAGGTGACCCCCTTAAACCCTCTCCTCCACCCCCGCATTGGTCCAGTCAGGTCGTCGCTTTCGTCCCGCGGCTTCCATTTCGACCGATTCGACCTCCGTCCCCGCCCGAATTCCTATCTCCCAGTGATGGCCGCAGATTCAGTCGAAGGAATCGCTTCGGGCTGGTATCTGCCCGTACGATGTTTCTCCGTTGGATTGCTCCAAATCAGCCTGGCTGGTTTGGATGATAGGTTTTGCGGTCGGTTGCGTGTTTCCGCCCTGGGTAGAGATGCTTAGCTGCCTCGGTGATTTTCTTAGGGTTTGGGGTTTTCAGGATTGACGATTCGTGTCATGACGATGGCTGCACGGCTGTTCTCTTGCTGCATTTGCCGTTCGTATAGATTCGAGATTGCGTGATAGTAATTGTACCCTGACGTGGTCCAAACTATTAGTAATTTACTGTTGGTGCATTATTTCTACACGGATTTGGGTGCTTTGTTTGCAGGGCCGGATTTGGGGGTTAATCTCCGGCCAAAATGTAGACTGTGTTTGAATTTTACTATGCTAAATTAACTCGGAATGTATGCATATATAAAAATGATTTCCTTACTATGGCTCAATTTAGGAATTTCTTTTGCTGTTTGTTTACAAATAACACTATCTCACATACATATGCAAATCTTAATTAAACTTATATATCTAGGTGTAGAATGTGTCTAGTTTTAGAGGAATCTCAGTCTCTTCACCCCATTCAATGGAATATCAATTTTTTTGGTGCGCCAGTAAATGTTCTGGTTGTGTATGTGGACATCTGTGGCTGTCTCTGCGTGAATACATGAAAGTGCAGCTCTGGCTACTATATTATGCTTTATTTTTTCATGCCCAAAAGAATCTCCACCTTTGGCGGAAGTAGAGAAAGCCAATTCTGGGCTTAAAAAATGGTTCTACTATTTTGCTACCTTAACTGGAATATGTTTTTAATGTTACAGGTTGGTGTTGCGGCCTTCGATTTGAGATCAGCCTCACTGCATCTCTCTCAGTATATTGAGACAAGCTGCTCATACCAGAATACAAAGACACTACTGCATTTTTATGATCCGATGATTGTAATTGTGCCCCCAAATAAAACAGCTGCAGATGGTATGGTTGGAGTTTCAGAGCTTGTTGATAAAAATTGCCCATCAAACAAAAAGGTGATTAGTGTTTATGATATTCCATCCATATTTCACACAAGGGTAAAAAATTCACTGCATTCTAGTCTTAAGAAAAACTCACTTTGTAGGTCACGATGGCACGTGGTTGCTTTGATGATACAAAGGTATTATGCTTGGCTGTCATTCACTGGCACAGTTGTCATTTCAGTTATTGGGTGAATGGTGCCGCTTCATATAATTCACATTCCCTTCTCTTTAAGGGGGCTGTTATGGTGAAAAATCTTTCAGCTAGAGACCCATCTGCACTAGGTTTGGATACTTACTGCAAGCAGTACTATCTTTGTCTTGCTGCGGCCTCTGCAACAATAAAGTGGTAAGTGTTCTCAACACATGAATACAACATTACTCTGGACTTCTCCCCCTTGAGGAATAAATCAACAATACCTTAAGCAACAATAAGAGTGAATTTCCATAACATGTCATGAATATAATACGGTATTGTATCTAATAGTGGAAAAACATTTACAGCTCATTTCTTACTGCTTACATCATTTAGTATTAGTCATGTCCTAGCACCTTCCTCTTCTTTTGAGGATACACAATTTTGAAAATGGCCCTGTATGATCCATTGAAAAGGAGACTATATTTAAGCTCAAAACTTTATCAACATTTGAGAACATATGGAACATTTAAAAAAAAACTTGAACATCAAGAGTTACCTACCACCTTGTTTTTGTTGTGGTTATCGATAAGTAAGCATTCTTGTTCATTGAAAAAAACCGAGGATGAGGCGCCATGCTTTCTTTTAACAGAGAGGAGAGACCAAGTATGTCATGAGCAGTGTTAGTCTAATACTTGTTTTGACTATCTTTTTTATTAATTTGAACATGGAATACCTTATGCCGAAAGCTAGCAGTAAGTAACATCCATTTGTATTTTGTTTTCTGTAATCACATTTTTTTCACTCGTCTTCTATTATGGCATCTTGCAATTGAAATAACATTTTAGTATATGAACTGCATCTATTACCTAATTTCTCGAATTTTGTTTTTTCTACAACAAGGTTACCCAGCATCACATGAGTCTTATGAGAATTATTTCATACTAGCAAAATGCCCGTGCGTTGCAACGGGCTTATGAGATAATTTAATAATTTATTTTTTGAACCGAATAACTATCTAGGTTTATCCATGGTAACATCCCATAGTAGTATGTCCTAGCTAAGAAAGGAAGCAAATAGAGTTAATTTCTAACAAAAGAAATAAATCCCAAATAACGCCCCTCGTCACCAAATGATGTTCTCGTTCTCTCGGTCTCTCCACATAAACTCCACCTGCGGGGCCCACTCTTTCTCTCCCTCGTATTTTCCCCCATGTTTCACTTTCCCAAACAGCCAAGCCTTCCAGCCTCATCCATGAACGCATCAACGCATCAACCACAAAAGACTGCAAGAACGCATCAACGCATCGACGAAGGTGCTGAAGTACGCAAGCAGCGATGGCTCAGCTACGCACTCAGCTCTGTTCCTCTGCAATTGAGTTGCACATCTTCTTCCCAAATCCTCTGATTTAGTCTCTATTCCTTACCCAAAATTCCAAATTAGTCTACAAATCCGGTCGCAAATCAAGCTAATCTTCGATTCGTAAACACAAATACAGCACCCCATTCCCTTCTGTTTCCATTTATTTTCATCAGAGGCTTGAGATCTAGTACCAGATCGGGCCATGGGGATGGGAAGAGCCCGTGCTGAGGATTTTGGGCCGTTGCAACGGGAGGAGTAGGACGGCTGCCGGACAGTGGTGGGAAGGAGTATGCTGCATGAGGCTGGGGAGGGCCGGCCGGCCGATGGCAATGGGAATGACGGGGCGGACGGCGGTGGAAGGAGGCAAGGAGCATGCGGAGGTGGATCAGCGTGAGGTTGCGATTGTACGGGTCGAGCTCGAGTCTAACGCAGGGAAAAACGTTTCGTCGCTGGCTTATGGAGTGCGGGTTGAGATCCTAATCTTCCAGGGGGTCAAATGCAAATATCCACGACGTACCACGGACATCGCCACGGACGGACGAAATTTTTGGAGGAAGAAACGTTATTGATATTATATAGTAGAGATATGTTGACAGGATAGAATCAGAAAAAGGTGTAATTATTACCAACCATTCATTATCAGTAAGTTCTTGAAAAACAATCTTCAACAGATTTACTATTGCGAGCTTTTGTTTCACCTTTAAGTTCATCCCTTATTAGTTATTTCTCATTAACAAGTGGCCAGTCTGATGCTTTTCTGTTAAATATTCTCCATTTGATGACCTATTTCGAGATTATATGCTGGTTATGCATAGTTGATTTTTTTTGCGGGATCATGTTTGAAATATCTTATATGCATTGTCTCAATAAATTGTCTTTTGGAGTGACATTAGTAGGTTAGTGTGTTAATGGCAACAATTTGTGTGACTGTTGTAGATTTATGATTATTTATTATGCAATATATTATTGCTAGCGTCTGCAGGGTGTTCTACTTGTATGCATGCAGCCATGTGGCATGTGCTGTCTTTATTCTGAAAGCTAATGCAGGTTCCATGGTTTAAGGTTTCTTTCATGGAACTGCCACTTAATCAGGAATTATATTATTTTTAATTTTAATTCATATTCCCTGGGTATTTACTTAGGTACACACTTTGAAACTTAGATATAATGATTTGCTGCAAATTTCATTTCTAAACCAATGTATGCCCTCAAATAATCAACTACCTATTTCATGTGTTTCTAGACATGGTTATTTAGTCATATGTCGTGTTACTCCATAAAGTAAAATTTGAAATATTGTATTCTGTATTTTTCTATCTATTATGGCCATATGGGCTCATGGCCTCCCATAACTGGCTTCCTTAAAAGTTGCTTTTGCTGTCAGGTTACATTCAATGGCTCGTTTGACCATATGAACATTGACTCAACTAGGTATTATTTACGATACACCTTCAAATTGTATCAAGTAATATAACCTGATTAATCTTCAGCACTAAAAGAACTTGAAGAAAATGTGTTCGACAATTCATTTGCTAGATCTGAATGGCCTGCATTGTTTGATGTGCACCCAGCAGTGTTCAGACATTAGAAATTATTGACCCTCTCCATACTGAACTGTGGGGCACTAGCAACAAAAAGAAAAGTCTCTTTCAGATGCTGAAGACTACAAAGACTACAGGAGGGTATGCCTTCACAACCCCAACTTATCCCCATTTACACCATATTGCAATGTAGACAAAGCTAAACATCCTTTACTTTCTTAATTTTAAGTATCCTGATTAATAGTTTTGCTATAGGATTAATCATTTCATTTTGCAAATTTCAACCAATGTTTCGGTGACCAAATGATACTACTTTTATGTCAACTGTTTATTCATGCCATATGATGTTTATTTTGTTTAGTATCTATATCAAACTTCAACATGGTTGTCCCAGGTCTAGACTACTGAGAGCCAACTTACTACAACCGCTAAAAGATATTCAGACTATCAATACTCGGCTTGATTGCTTGGTAAGTAGACTTGGTTTTATGTATAACGTATTTTTGAAGCACTAAATTGATCTATTCTTGATATATGGTATTTCTAACACACAGAAATTCCAGTGTCAGTCCCGAAAACAAAATGTAGTAATGTACAAAAAAGCTTGATAAGGTGGTGGCTAAGGTCCCTAGTTGGAAAATTAGCATGCTTTTGGTGTGTCCTCTGAAATTTAGTGCACATGTTCTAATTAATATCATAAATTTCAGGATGAGCTAGTGAGCAATGAGGAACTGTTCTTTGGCTTAACACAAGGTCTCCGTAAATTTCCAAAAGAATCAGGTTTATCTATATCCTCTTCTCTTGGCGTGCTGTTCTCTAGGTGATATGATCTTCAATCTTACAAAACCTTTGCACCCTTACAATGTCCTAGATAAGGTTCTCTGTCACTTCTGCTTCAAGCCTAAAAAGGTCACCGATGAGGTACTGAAGCCTGCCAATGGTAGAAAGAGCCAATTGTTGATATCTGACATTATTGTCCTAAAAACTGCTCTGGATGGAATACCATTCCTCTCCAAGGTGCTGTGCTCAGAATGTTGTCTTGGTTTACATTTTATAATAAAATATTAGTCTTGAGTTCTGCTGATTTATAATTTTATTTATACTAAAAATGACAGCACTAATTCTCATGCATGTAATGTGTAGCTCCTCTCATGCAGGTTCTGAAGGGATCTAAAAGTTTTCTTCTCCAGAACATTTATCAGACAGTATGCGAAAACCCAAAGTATGCAAGCATGAAAAAGAGGTACTATTTTATGCTCTCTTACGTCCTTTTCCAAAGGAAAATTTAGATTCCATCTATTCCTTTCTTTTGCATAAGTGGTGTACAGATGGTCTTATCTGATACCTGTATGAAAATGGGACACTAGAATACCCCTAGTGTTTGTGCCTATCGATTTTCAAGGTGCTTTTACTAAACATTAATCAAATATTATTCACGGATGTAAATTGCAATGTTTCACTCAAAATTTCCAATAGTTAACAGCAATAGCATAATGTGAATAATAACACAACATTCACCATCGGCTTAGTTCTGCTCGTATCTTGTTGCTAGTCTATGAAATACTGATCTCATCCTGCACAACAGGAGCACAGGTAGTTGTTTATTGGTATTGTTGAGCGTGATGACAAATTGACAATGTATTAACATCAGGTTCCTTCCGAAGGTTTTGATTTGTGTTTTTCTTTTTTAGATTCCTGCTTTGCCTCTATCCACTTTTATTTGCATCGCCATATTTCAGTATTTGCTAACCACAGATGTATTCATCTCCACTGTAAATAATTATGTAAAACTTGAACCTGTTTCTAATGCTTGTGTGCTCTCTTCTTTGATCCTAGAATTGGGGATGTGATTGATGAAGATGTTGTTCATTCAAGGGCTCCTTTTGTAGCCTGCACTCAGCAGTGTTTCGCTATTAAGGCAGGAATTGATGGCCTGCTTGATGTTGCTCGCCGATCATTCTGTGATACCAGTGAAGGTGATTATCATTTCATATTCATTTTTTAAATTTCTGTAATGCATTAACTTACATATGATCCTGCAGCCATACATAACCTCGCCACCAAGTACAGGGAGGAGTTTAATATGCCAAATCTGAAGATACCATATAACAATAGACTGGGGTTTTACTTTATTATTCCCCAGAAGGACATTGCTGAAAGGCTTCCAAATAAATTTATTCAGGTATGTAGATTTCCCTTTAAGTTCAGCTTCCTAGTTGCATGCTAACCAGTTGTGAGTTTTGAATAATCATTTAGGTTGTTAGGCATGGGAAGAATGTCCATTGCTCAAGCTTTGAGCTTGCTTCGGTAAGTTCACTTTTCTTTAATTTAATATTCCTAGGTTTTGTTGGTAACTGGGCACTAATTGCCACACTGCAAAACATTACCAAGCGGTTTATTTTTCTGAAGTTCCAAGGTTCCAGTGGAGTACATGTTAGCCTAGCCAACCGGGTTTACCACTCAGTAGACCATTCTATGTTATTTTTGTTTTATCTCAAAGAATGTTTACTGTGATTGGGAGTTTTTTTTCTTTCTATGAAAGATCAACTCCCAGAACAGGAAAAGGTCAAGATAATTCTATTATATTTTGTGCAGTCCTGGCAGTTACTTAATGTCATGTATTTTCTACCAAATGCAGCTAAATGTTAGGAACAAATCGGCTGCTGCTGAGTGCTTCTTGCGTACGGAGCATTGTTTGGAAGGTTTGTACAACCATTAAGCGTTTACCGTTTGCTATCATATTATGCATGGTTCTTGTTTGAAGCCATCATTGGAGTTCTGTTACTTTTGTCGATTTCAAGAATGTGCTTTCATCTTTATTCCAGTTAATGAATAACCCATTCTTACAAGTTTACATAAAAAATTAGTCATCAATATAATACAGTGAATGCATTTGTTACACAGAGAGTTACTATCTATATTAGATGACATCCTCCATGTAGGTAGCAGCAGTTAGCTGATGTATAACAGAGCAGTATCATTGTTCATAGTCTATTTATGGAGCGGAAAACACTTCCTAGCTCCCGAGATCCAGTTCTCCTGTTTTTGAAAAAATCAAAAATTTAGTTTTGTGCCTAAAAAAATTCCTAAAAAAACATAAAGGTACATATACATGTCTATCATGTACGACCAAATTTGCAGCAAAATATCTTTTTGTATGTGATCCGCACAAAAAAGAAAAATGTAGCAAGTAAAATGAGTTATTTTCACCTTCTTCAGAGCCATGATTTTTGTGTAGCCTACAATACAACGTATTTTCGGGCAAAGTATGCAGATATGTAGATAACATATATATGTATACACGAAAATGTTTTTTTTATTCAAAATACCATTTTCAACTTTAGAAAAATATCAGGAACAGTGGAGCCCGCAATTGTTTCCTGTCAACCAACAAGCATGTCTCTGGTGGGCCATTTATTTGCCTTACCGGCCTCTTCTGGTTGGTAGTAAACTTGTGTTGGCCACACCTTTCCAGGTTGGCAATCATGCACTTGGATGGCTGACAGCGCAAACTTAAAAAACAATTTTACCTCACTAAGTTCTCGTGCAATTTAGCTTCTAATGGTTGTCAAGGCTGTAGAAGCTTGTGGGTTGGGCACTGGACACTGGACACTGGACTTTTCATGCAATATTACATGTCAAACTTGTATTCAAGCGCCTATCATCTATTATTCTATATAAATATTCAAGTTGGCTAAGTCTCTTTTGTTGTTTCAGAACTTATTAATGAGATCAGAGAAGATATTGGTATCTTAACAATGCTCGCTGAAGTATTATGTCTTTTGGACATGATTGTAAATTCTTTTGCCTACACAATATCTACAAAGCCTGTTGATCGTTACACAAGACCAGAATTTACAGGTGGGTTTTAGCTCAATTCTTGTAATTTAGTGGTGTTCGTGGAATCCTGAAATGTAGTTCATGTATAACCTGTTGTTTTCGATTGAGTAGATGATGGTCCAATGGCAATTAATGCTGGACGGCATCCTATCCTCGAGAGCTTACATAATGATTTTGTTGTAAGTTTCTTTACTATTTATTGATTCACAATATTTACTTCGTAAGCCATATTTTTTGTTATTTATTTTATTTGAATGTCAATGGTGTGACGTACTATCGCTATCATGCAGCCTAACAATATCTTTCTTTCCGAAGCATCAAATATGGTTCTTGTCATGGGGCCAAACATGTGAGTCACATTAACATTGTTTCTGTAGGCTACTGCTTTATTTATGCAAGTTTATCTAGTATCTGCATTGTCTTTGTTATTGTAGGAGTGGGAAAAGTACATATCTTCAACAGATTTGTCTTATAGTCATTCTTGCGCAAATCGGCTGTTATGTTCCAGCTCAGTTTGCATCATTAAGAGTGGTAGATCGTGTATTCACACGTATAGGCACTGGAGACAATGTTGAAAACAACTCAAGCACGGTACGCACACTCATCTTTTTGATAAGGTTTCTATTTTCTAGTCGCTATCTTTGTGTATTGTGTATATGTACTTTCAGGTTAGTTAGTGCAGTGCATGAAACTGAAAATAACATATGGACTTGAAGGTTTAGCCTTAAATGTGGTACCTGTTGGGCCTCAAAATTATAGTATTTGTGTAATGCTCAAGTAGTGAGATCATGTGGGTCCTAAAAGCCATTTCTATCTAGTAGCTTACCCTTAACCATTTTACTGTAATATTAGTTACAATTCTGAGATGTTATTTTGAATTGTTCTCGCAGTTTATCTTTTGCATCCTGTCTTCAGGGTGTAGTGGTCCGCATTGGGCATCTACTTACACATAATGATCCTTTATCTGGTCTGTCATTCAGTCAATAGAGTATCTGTCTGCAGCCTGTTCATGTACTTAGTATACATGTCAAACCAATTTGCCTGCCTGAAAAGTGGGACTTGATTATTTTTCCCTACTAGCGAGTGCACAGGTTTTCTAACTACATATTGCAGCTATGATTTCTTATTCAGTTCAGCTAATGAACTCAAGCACCTTAAGATTTTTTCTTAAATATTCCTAATTAGCTTAATTTCTATTTGCAGTTTATGACGGAAATGAAAGAGACCGCTTTCATCATGCAAAACGTTTCTTCAAAGTAATACTACCCCACTACCATTGATTGAAATCATATATGTTTACTGTTTGTCTTGTTTTTCTTCTGATGGCCATGAACATTTGCATTACAGGAGCTTGGTTGTAGTAGATGAGCTTGGAAGAGCTACTTCTTCCTCGGATGGGTTGGCAATTGCATGGAGCTGTTGCGAACACCTTCTATCTCTCAAAGCGTAAGAATTAGTAACCTTTCGTAAGTACAGATGTGGGTTCTTAAACATGTCTAAATAGAAGTCCAACCTCATATAGTTCTGCACTGCCCATGTCCAACCATTTTATAGTCACCTATTACTTTGAAGGAATATTTGTTTCTTAATCAAATAAAGAATGTCCCCATAAATACTACTCCTGTAAACCAAATTGTGGCAGGCTGTGAACCATTAAATTCTGAACACCAAATTGCCTCTATTTATATGGTAAGTGGAGATTTTTTTTTTAAATTAGGAAGGTAGGAATTATTTCAGCGCGAAACAGATATAGTATCCTTCCTGAGTAGTTAGTGCCATATCAAATTTAGCAGTGTGAATTTGTGATATTGTTTTCCTTCACCCGTGCAGCTACACTGTGTTTGCCACACACATGGAGGGCTTGTCAGAGCTCGCGACGATGTATCCAAATGTGAAAATCCTCCATTTTGAAGTCGACTTGAGAAACGACCGCTTGGATTTCAAGGTAGGATTCAATGCACTGAAGATCACAGGCATTTCGTTTTCATATCTTTAACCCTGCACTGCCGCCTCCCCAACAACAGTTCCAACTGAAGGATGGTGTCCGACGGGTACCTCACTATGGACTTCTGCTAGCCAGAGCGGCTGGCCTCCCTGCTTCGGTGATCGACACCGCGACCAGCATCACTTCACGTATCACAGAGCAGGTACTCCAATTTGGTCACTGGTCTTAAAACACTGATCTCACTAACGTATATGATGCAATTCTAGTTATCTTCCATAGAATGATACTCATGTTCCAACTTGTGTTTGTTGTTCACTGCACAACAAAATCACTTGTTTCCTTCACCAGAGGATGGTCTCTTTTAACTATTCCTCATCGATGGAGCAAACATCTCCCTTGTTTGTTCCTGCAGGAAATGGTTAGGATGGATGAGAACTGTGAGCAGTACCGGTCTCTCAAGATGGCTTACAACGCTGCGCAACGGCTCATCTGCCTGAAGTACTCAAACCAAGGTGATGACTACATCCGTGAAGCGTTGCAGGATCTCAAGGAGAGCTATGCCGCAGGCAAATTGACATGAAAAAAGAGACCACGTATTGGATCCATAGACAAGGAGTTGAGGAGACACGTGATGGCCCCACCAAGGAGTCGAAGAGCTTGTACTGTTTTACATGTCCGGCTCCTGCCCCACCGAGGCCGAGCACTGCCACCGTCACACGGGTGTCAAATGGAGTAGGTTCCTAGCTAGGGGGGATGACCTAGATGGTGTGTGGCTGCAATCGATAAAACTTGATTAGAATGCAAGCCAAACAAACGCACTGTCAGGCTGTCAGCTTCAGTATCTGAGAAATCTGTCATGGGAAACTGCTGAAGATGTATCATAAAGACGAGTGGGTATCTCTTTTTTTTTTGTCTCCCGTTTCTGCATTTCTTTCATGCTTAATGCATTCATGGTATATGCAAATGCATGTTTGATGTTGTTATTCATGCGTCACATCGTTGGATATGTTTTTCTTTGAGATTGTGTGTGCTTCCTACAATCAGCTCCCTTGGGTCTTAATAATGATGGTATAATTATATTTTCTCTCTTTCTATTGGCCAATAGTTGTTTCTGTAAACACAATCAACCGTTACCCAACATGAAAATGGAGCGGATTCGGGGCGAAACAAAATTAGTCGGATCGGTATGCACAATATATATTGTCAAGCCACATAGCCAAATATAATAGCTCAACAACGTAATAATCTAACAAAGTTATAGTCCATAGCATGTATTATGGCCATGCAAGGGAGTCGTTGTTCAACAAATGAGCTTCACAACTCAATAACTAGAAATTCTACTCTATTAGTTGGGTAGAAAATCGGATTATTCGGATTATAACCATCGGATAATCCTAACTAATATTCGGATAATTCATATCCGGATACTATTTTTCATACCATATCCTATACTGTATCCGGGTGTTAAGTTCAGAATCGGATATCCTTATCCGGTAAATTGTTCGGAACCGGATATGAATTCTTTAAAACGGTTTCGGCGACGGATTCGGTGCGGAAATTATCCTATCCGTTTACACCCCTACCTGTATCTGGTGAGAGCATCTCCACCGGACCTCCAAATTGATGTCCGACACCCCAAATTGAGTCCCAATTAGGGATGTCGGACACATATCCGGATAAGTTTTGGATGCCGCCCACAGCGGCGCACACCAAAGGCTCACCCCCCAAACGGTATGAGATGTCGACCAAATTATAAACATCTTTTGGCCCGTCTCAACCGCGAAATGAAAATGAAATTTTGCCCCAAACTCAAACAAATTAAACTAAACGAGTTCTTTTAATTAAAACTTAAGCTAAACGATACAAATTTGAACTAAACGATACAAACTTAAACCTTAAACAATAAACCCTAATCTAAACCTCGCCGCTCGGGGCAGCCTTGTCGTCCTGAGCGGCTTTCTGGCTCTGGGCCAAGCGCGAGCGCAAACGCCTCTCCTGCCGGAGCACGCTCACCGCCCGATACATGGCATCCCGATCTGCCATTGCCCTCGCCTGCGCGCTGCTCTCGCCTCCATTGCCTGCGCCAGCCTCACCGCGCGCGCCTGGTTCAGCTTGTCATGGGTCGCCTGCTCGGCGAGCACCTGGGAGGCGTGATGCGCCAGCCCCACCGCCTGGGCGATGAGCGGCCGCTGCTCCGGCGCCACCGCCTGGGCGTTGAGATGCTCGTACGCCGCCCGCTCGGCGGCCATGAAGGCGCGGCAACGGGCATCCCGCTCCGCGCTCCGGATGGATACCGCCACGATGGCGGTCTCCACGGCGTCGCCAGCCGCCTCGAAACCGAGGCTAATATGGCGGCTTGCCGCCTCGTTGCGCCAGCTCCACGGCGGGAGCGCCTGTTGCAGCTCCTTCTGTAGCGGCGGTGGCGGGACCTCATCGAGCTCCGGCGGCGGCTCCTGGCCGGGGTACGGATCCTCTACCGGCTCCTGCTCCTTCTGCTCGTCCACATCCGCCCAGTCGAATGGCTGCTCATCAATGGCGTCCTCATGGGCCACGGCGTGAGCACGGCGTGCTGCCTAGGTGAGGGTGACCCATGAGGTGGCGAGGCGGCGAGGCATGGTTGCTCTGGGCGGTGTGGTGAAATGGTTGCACGGTGAGGGCATCTTTATAGCCGTCCAAGGTAGAGGCGAGAAAATGAAGGCGGGAAGCGGTGGTGCTGGGCGGGAAGCGCTGGCTGGGTGAGCACGCGTCCCGTCCCGGAGTTAAGGGCGGCGACATGATTCATCCACACCGATGCTTGGAAAGCCGGAAAAGGCAGGGCGCTCAGCATGCCGCCGTAAATGCGAGGCGTGTCAACCTAAATTGTTGTGAAACT
Organism: Poa pratensis; assembly: GCA_947311845.1. Lineage (NCBI taxonomy): Eukaryota > Viridiplantae > Streptophyta > Magnoliopsida > Poales > Poaceae > Poa > Poa pratensis. Next base: position 101,055,781 of record CAMZMU010000063.1, read on the forward strand.
TTGTGTGCCAACCTAAATTGTTTGGAGGTACACCCTAATTTGTTTTTCAGATCTTTTTGCTATTTTAAAAATGCACTTCCGTAATGAGACTATATGCTCTTACTAGTCAAAACACCTGGTCCTTAGGAAACTGTCTTCTCTAGTTCTCTAATGTACAAAAGTACGCCTTCGATCCTCGTTCACGCATTATGCTAGACTGATCGAAATCGGACAGTTTAGTCCAGCATCTCTACTCCAGAGACAGAATCAGTTCCAAGTTAACTGTTAGGAATAAGCAACTTGTATTCCATGGGGGCCAAAGGCCACAATATATAGTACATGTACATGTGACAAATATGCAGGAAACCCCTCATACAACGGGAAAACTATACAGGTATACATGGACACATAATATAACTCTAACACCCCCTCAAACTCATGGTGGATCCACAACACTGAGTTTGGAGAGATAAAATCCATGATGCGCTCTAGTCTGGTCCTTCGTGAAGAAATCCGCCAACTGCAACTCGGAAGGCACATACTGAAGAGCAATAACCTGATCCTGCACACTAGCGCGTACAAAAGAAGCATCAACACCAATATGCTTGGTAAGCTCGTGCTTCACCGGATCACGCGCAATACTGATAGCACCTGTACTGTCTGACAAGAGGGTAGTAGGTGTTGTAACAGGAACACCAAAATCCTCTAATAACCATCGTAACCAAGTCACCTCAGCCGTCAAAAGAGCCATAGCCCGCAACTCTGCCTCCGCACTCGAACATGACACTGCAGTCTGTTTCTTCGTCTTCCAGGCAATGAGAGAACCACCAAGAAAAACACAGTAAGCAGAAAGTGAACGGCGATCCGAAGGATCACTAGCCCACGTAGCATCCGAATAGGCCTGGAGCTGTAACGAGCTGGAACGGGGAAAGAAGAGACGGTGTGACATCGTGCCACGAAGATATCGTAGAACACGAAGAAGGTGACTATAGTGAACAGAAGTGGGAGCAGAAACAAACTGACTCAGAATATGGACAGGATAGGAGATATCCGGACGAGTGACTGCAAGATAGACAAGACTCCCAACAAGATGACGATAACGCGTGGGATCAGATAAGGGATCACCATCAGAAGCACGAAGGTGAACATTGAGCTCCATAGGAGTCTCAACAATACGCTCATCACTAAGAGCAACACGAGCAAGAAGATCCTGGATATACTTTTCTTGAGAGATAAAGAAACCATCAGAGGTGGAAGAAACCTCAATCCCAAGAAAATAACGAAGAGGACCAAGATCCGACATAAGAAACTGCTCACTCAGACGTGCCTTGACAAAGGCAATATACTCTGGGTCGTCACCAGTGATGATCATGTCATCAACATACAGAAGAAGAAGAGTGCGACCACGAGGAGAGCAGTGAACAAACAGCGCAGGATCATGAGCACTGGGAGAGAAACCAGCAGCTGTGACCACAGAAGCAAAGCGCTCAAACCATGCACGAGGGGCTTGCTTAAGTCCATAGAGAGAGCGACTGTCGAGGTGTGCCCTCGGCAAATCCCATGGTTGCTATACCTAGGGTTGATTGTGTGGTAGAGAACGCGTAGTATCGGTGGAATCGACGGCTGACAAGCTAGATTTACCCAGGTTCAGGGCCCTCGAGTGAGTTAAAACCCCTACTTCCTGCTTGTCTGTATTTATGGTATGAATATGAGGGTTACAAGGGTTCGATGAGCTGCTGATCTCGCCGAGGTTTTGGTGGCTATGGATTGCTTGTCCTTGATCGATCACCCTCCCAGCCTTTATATAGGAGGCTGGGTCTCGGGAAACATAACTGACCAAGGTTACATATATGGAAAGTCTTAACCGACTATTATTTGATCTAACTTGGAAAACACTCTTCGTCTTGCGCCTTCCTTCGTGGGCTTCGATTAATCCTTGGGCTTCTTTGATCATCACGTGCACCAGGTACCCTTATGCTGGGGTACCCGCAGAGTATAACCTCGTCATTAGCCCCCGAGTACTTGCTTGCCTCGAAGAGTCGAGCATGTGCTCCCTTCATCGTGCACGTCATAGTTTTCTGAGCGGATTCTTCTGATCCGATGTAGTTCTAACTTGTTTCGATTGTATGTGTATGCTAACCGAGGGATATTGACATAGTAGGCCTGATTCACTCGAATATCAAGCTCAGTTAACCGCACATTTAGGCGAAACCATACTAGCCTTTAGTCAGACTCGAGTCCCCGGACTCGAACCTGGAACGCAGTCGAAAGATTTTGCCTAGGGATATTGACATAGTAGGCCTGATTCACTCGAAAATCGAACTCAGTTAACCGCACATTCGGGCGAAACCATACTAGCCTTCAATCAGGTTCGAGTCCCCGGACTCGAAGCTGGAACACTTTTGAAACTTTTGCCTAGGGATATTGACATAGTAGGCCTGATTCACTCGAAAATCGAGCTCAGTTAACCGCACATTAGGGCGAAACCATACTAGCCTTCAATCAGATTCGAGTCCCCGGACTCGAAGCTGGAACATACTGGACAGATTCGACTCAGGCCGTTGTAGGTCTTACTGATTCGTTCTGGAGTTTAACTTTTGATACCTAACGCGTCCGTCAGGATTTTCATCATGTCTGTTGACATGGAAAAATTCAAGGGAAAACACTGTTGGAGCGTCCCTCGGCCCATCTCGATTGCTCGGCGGGTCTTACCTTTGCATTTGCGTATGCAGCATCCGAAACATCTGCGACTGGCATAGTCCGGGAATTTATGAAGTTTGATTCTTTGATTTGTGAAGTACTTAATGCATTTTAATCGAGTCTATAGTCGAGTGAGTTTCTTACCTTATTTTGAGAATCTATGGGAGCGCAACAGCGCTCCCATGGGAGTAGCCCCCAAGATTGTAGTTTATTGTCTTGTAATAGAGGACAATCTCAAATCATCCTTCCATACTGCTTTTTGTCAATCGAAGTACTTTGCTTTTGAAGTCTATGGGAGCGCGTCAGGGAGTAGCCCCCGAGATTATGCTTTATTTCGTTTGAAGTAGAGGATAATCTCAATCATTTTGAGCATCTTAGTCGAAGAATTTTTGAATATGCTCCCATGGGAGTAATATGACTTAGTCGAAGGAACGGTCGAGTGACCAATTTTGCTTTTAAGGATTTGCCACACCCGAACTAAATGAGGCAATCGATTGACCAATATTCGTTGGACAGATTCGAATATATTTTTGAACAATGCTTCAATGACGTCAGGGATGACGTTTATTTCGACTGCGATTTCTGACACGCGTGGCGTGCGTTATGCTGCGATTGATGGGATGACACGTATGTGGGCCCATTTGTGCAGAGCTGACCGAAGACGGTGCCGTTTGGACTTGATTTGACTATACGGGCCCACTTTTTCCGCAAGCGTGATGATGGCTCCTCTTTTTACGTGCGTAGTGGGCGGAGTGGCCGGCGACGGTTGCCCTCCGCGTTTGCCACGTGTACGGTCAGATTGCGTGCGTAACGCACGATTTGGATCTGAACTGTGATTGCTTTTGTCGTGGTAAATAGGGGAACATCGCTGGCATTTGTTTTTTACCTGCCATTTGCTCTGCGCGCCGCCCCTGTTCCATCGTCTTCCTCGCGCTCTGCCTCCATTGCTCCTGCGCTAAAGCTTTGCGCGCTCTCCCACCTGCTCGTTGACGATGAAGAAAGCAGCGGGCAACAAGCGCTCCGCCTCGACTGCTGCCGCCGCGCCCGATGCGGCGGCGAAGAAGGGGAAGAAGACTGCGGCTAGCACATCTGCGGCCGCCGTCGACCTCAAGAAGACCAATGGGGATTGGATGAAATCCACCCTGAAGGAGGCGCAGCTGGACAAGCTGCGCGAGGAAGGATTGCTGCCACCTTCCGACCAGCTCCTCGTCCGCGCACCTTCGCCCAAGGAGGTACTTCCCGAGCCTCGCGCTAACGAGCGCGTCTGTTTCGCGGAGTTTTTGCCTAGGGGTTTCTCGCTCCCCCTCCATGATTTTGTGCGAGGTTTGCTTTTTGCCTACGGGGTGCAGATCCATGATCTCACCCCGAACGGTATTCTGCACATTGCGTGTTTCATCACGCTGTGCGAGTGTTTTTTGGGTGTTGCTCCGAGTTGGGCATTATGGAAGTCCATCTTCATGGTCGGCCAAACAACCGAGGCGGCCGAACCTATCCAGTCGGAGGCCTGCAGATCCAAGTGCGCAGCGACACCCGGTACTTCGCCCTGAAGCCAGTCGACTCGGCGCAGGGGTGGAGGAAGAGGTGGTTCTATGTGCAAGTGGACCAAAATGTGGCCCCAGCATTTTCGACTGCTGGTATAGCCGCTAGGACAAAGCCTGGGATCACGAGCTTTCGACTGAAGAAGTGGCGGAAGCAGCACCCATGCTGGAGACAATTGGGGGCTCCTCAACAGCATCACGGGTGTGCATCTGATTGCCACCTTTGTGAAGATGCGGGTATGGCCACTCCGCGCTCGTGCCCACCCAATGTGGGAGTATGAAGGTGCCCTCGACGCCACCGCATGAGCAAGGAGGAGCTGTCAGGAGTGAACTAGTGACACATGTGCGGTCCATCACCAGCACAAAACAAAGCGAGCCCTGCAACGTCGACTGTCCCGTCGACCCTTATTCGGCTGAAAAGCCTTTGCCAGAGGTTAGTGAACCTATCGATTTTATGATTTCTGTCTTGTTATCTTATGCATCTTTGACTTTCGTCTATTGAATTTTGTGTGCAGGGCCACTCGACTGCCTCACCCTTCCTCCTCTTCCTGAAGATGGCCCAACTTGAAACAGAGGTGACAGTAGAGCGAAGGGAGGGGATGAATCGCCTCTACCTTCGGCTACCACTTCACCCACAGAAGAGGTGAAGAGGAAGGGGTAGAGGAGCCTGCCGCGATGAGGATGTTAGCGAGGTTCCTCTTCGCAAGCGCCGTCGGGCAGCCCAAGTTTTCTTCTTCCACGAGCTCACCCGCGAGGGAATCGGATGTGAGGGATGATGGAAACTCAGCTCGTCTCCTACGACCACAGCTGCTCCCTTGGACGTGAGTCCTTTGAGCTCGGCTCCTCCTCCTCCTCAGTCGGTGGGCAGCTACCTTTTGGAGGCCCAAACTTTGACGAGCTCGACACTGAGGATGAAGAAGAGCACAGGTTTGCTCCTTTTTGCACTTAATAATTTTGTTTTGTGAGTTATGTACTTTTGCTTATGTTGTATGCCTTTCGGTCACTTGTAGTGCCGAGACTGTGCGACCTCCAACTCCTCCAACCGTGAGAGCCTCGACTCCAGATCAGCCTGAAGCCTCTCCTGTTGCGGCTGAGGTTGTGAAAACAATAGCCACAACCACTTCCATTGAAGCTGCCAATATTGCGAGTACATCGACTCCGCAAATTGGAACTTCTGCTGCCAAGCCCGCGCCTTGGATTGAACACGTAAGTGTCTTTTTGTCGAGTCTTCCTTCTGGACCTATTTGCGTATAGCTTATGTTGGTTTCGTGTGCGTGCAGCCCTTCTATTAACCTGGTGGAATCAGGTAAAGCATTTGTCCAGGTTGAACAGGAGAGGGATAATCTGCGCGCAGTTATGGAGCAGCTCACCCGTAAGTATCTTGGTTTCTGTAAGTCTTTGCCTTGTCGATTGTGAATGACATCTGCCCATCTTTCTTAGGTGACAAGGCAACGCTGAATCTCGGGTTAAAGAGTTAGAAGAGACACTCGCCAAGGAGCGCGAGGAGTCGAAGAAGGCCTTGGATGATGCCAAGGACTCCGCCGCTTTGCGCGAGAAGAATTATGCTGAGCGCCTGGCGAGCCTCACCCGAGACGTAGGCGGTGAGTCGAGCCTTTCACTTTTTGCCTACTTCTTTTGCCACTGAATAGTATGTAACATTTTTTGTTACTTCTGCTTTTTTGAAGGAGCTGTTGGGGCATCGACACCTGTAGATCAACCGAGTGTCGATTTGTCCCTTGACCGTGCTATCGGCGACCTGGACGTCGTCTCTACCCAAGCCAAGGACGCACTCGCCAAATCTACGAGCACGCTTGGCGCCGTGTTCAAGGATGTGTTCCCCTCCAGCGAACCTCCTTCGACTGTGGATGGCTTCGCAGACGTCCTGGGCCCGGGAACTTCGACTATGACGAACTTTGCCGCGCTTTGACGGTACGCGGCTCAGAGACCACCCTCAAACTCCTTTTAGGTCATGGGATAGAGGGTGACTTCGAAGCCGCTCTGTCTGCTTTCCCTCGCAAGCCTGGCGGGAAATTGGTGTCCCTAAAGCATTTGAACGAGCCAGCCGCAAAGTTGGCTGAAACTTTTATGACCACCATGGAGCGCCGGGCAGAAGAGGTCGCCGCTCGTGCGAGTAGGGCTAGGTCAGAGTCAATGTCTGAGAAGTAGGGCAGCCGCGCCTTTGATGTTTCTGTAATTAAACTTATGACCATGCGAGTATGCATGTGCTTTTGCTACCTTTGTATAAATTTATGCTCCTCGTTATGATTCTGTTTGTGAAGCTGTATGTTGTTGCTCGTCTGAGCTTTGTGACTAGTTTCTCATGAAACTTTTATGATGCTTGGAACAGAAACGGCCAGCCGCCACCTCATCCAGTTCGTCGCGGCATCATACCCCTTCTCGATCTCGAGCTCAGGCGTCAAATGATGCCGCGGTAATACGTTATATGAAGGCTCGACTTGCGAAACAGGAGCAAGAACTGGCGAGTGCCCGAAGCGAGCTGGAAAGGATGAGGGCAAGGCCTGCTTTACCCACCCAACGGGAGGAGTATGTGCTTGGCGAGATGGAGATCGTGAACAGACAGCTCGAGTGTAAGCATGACTGCCTTGATCTTATGAGTTCACAGCCTATTCTTTTTTGTTCACCCAACTTGTGCTGTTGCAGGTTTTGTTCAAGATTTCCAGGCGAGCAGGCTCGCGTGGATGAGCAGTTGAACATGGCAACTGACGAACCCACGACTGGCCGCCAGCACTTTCGATTGGACAAGCACCGAGCACGCATACTTGCGACTCTGCAAGATCGGGTGTGGCGGAGCACTATGCTTCTTGAGTTGTGCAGGTCGGCCTTCAGTCGAATCAACCAGATGGTTTTTCCGACTGGGCCACAACCTCAGGGAATCCACGCGTTGCTCGATCTCTTCCGGTCAACAGGTTCCATTCGAGGCTTCATCACCCAGAAGCTTGTGGACGGTGCCAATGCAACCATGGCGTATCTCCGAAGTCAACGTCCAAATTTGCAGCTACGTCCACCCGTGCCTGGATCTTCTTTGTCCCAGTCGAACCTTGACGAAACATTTGATCACGCGAGGACATTGGTTGATTGCTATCAAGCGCAACTTATGGGCCCTGTTCTTCCAGCAAAGGATGAACCAGAAGATTAGGGTATTTATGTATAGAGAACAGCCCCCGAGTGTAAATTTGCCACTTAGTACATATTTGTACACTTGTATGTATGCAGCCCCCGAGTGTATCGAGTGGGGTTTATGAAAAAACAGTTTACATAGTTCATGAATTACATAGCCCCCGAGTCTTCGAGTGGGGCTATGAATTTTATGAGAATTGAAGCTCCAACTTATGCCTGCAGGCTCAGCCCCCGAGTAATCGATCTGGGCTGAGCAACTTTTTTTATGTATTGAGTTATATGATCCAGCCCCCGAGTATATCGAGTGGGGTTTTTTGACTTTTTATGCTTGACCCAGCCCCCGAGTATATCGAGTGGGGTTTTTGAGTTTTTATGCGTGACCCAGCCCCCGAGTATATCGAGTGGGGTTTGGTTTTTATGCTCAGCCCCCGAGTGTTTGAGTGGGGTAAACAATAAAAGGCATATATGAGAAATATGGAGGAAAATGTGTCTTTATTCGAAATATGTGTTCGACCAGCAAGCCGCCTCATTAAAACCTTCCAGTCCCCTTAGGTACCCTGGTAAGGGAAAAGAGTGCGTCTGAAACCTGCTGGTTCTTCCGACATTATGCGCTATTACATATCTATGCATAGAACTGACGCGGATGCGCCCCTCTATGTACTAGTGTGACTTGACGACATGTTGACGTCTCTGAAGGTTCAGTCGGGTGCCCCTTGTGCTCCATCTCGTCGTTGATGGCCTTGAGCCCTCTGTCGATTGCCATCTTCTTGCTTCCTGGTAGAGGTGTACATCATTGGAGACCTCAAGCTCGGCGAGTGATTGCTCCATCCCGTACATCTCTGAGATTTTGCTGAAGTCACGGTCACATGAATCTGACCTTTGAAAGTTCCCGTTGATCGTGATGACTCCTTTTGGTCCTGGCATTTGAGCTTGAGGTAGGCGTAGTGTGGGACGGCCATGAATCGAGCGAAAGTGGGGCGCCCGAGTATTGCATGGTATTGTGACTTCCAATCGACCACTTCGAACTCAATCGACTCGGTTCTGAAGTGAGTAGGATCTCCAAACGTAACATCGAGTTGTATGGTGCCTTCTGGGAGCACTGCTTTGCCTGGGACGATACCGTGGAAGGTACTTGTGGACTTTGGCAGATTTTCGACTGATTTGTTCATTCTGCGTAGCGTATCTGCAAAGATTATGTTGAGGCCGCTACCTCCGTCCATGAAGACCTTGGTCATGGCGTAGCCTCCGATTTGGGCGTCGAGTACCAAGGCTGCGTGCCCTGGTCGATATACTGCGGGTGGATGGTCCTCTCGATTGAAGACAATCGGAGTTTCTGATCCTTTCAAAAAATCTGTGATAGCTGGGGGTGCCATGACCGCCATATTGACATGTCGAGTGTGTAATTTTTGCTCTCTATTGGAGGGACGTCCTCGCTGGATCATGTTCATCTGCCCGCGAGTTACGGGATATTTTTGTTCATCTCCTTGCTGCATCTGGTGCACGGCTGCTGCCATTTGTGTTCCCGTAACGGGTTGTGCTGGCACCATGTATACTGGCGTCGGTTGCGCTGGTGTTGGTGCAGGATACACCTGAGTAGGCTGTGTTTGCGGTGGTATGGATATACCTGTGCTTGTTGTACTTGTTGCGCTGGATATGCCTGAACAGGCTGTGCTTGTGATGCAGTCGACGGAGTCTGCACTAGTTGAGGAGGTGCACGTCCATCTCTTTGCAGTCGCAGTATATGCTCAGTCGCAAGTTGATCGAATTCCCTGCAATTTCTTAGCGAGTGGTTAGAGCGAAGCTTACCATCGTCCCCTTTATAAAGATGGAACCTGCAATAATCGTCCATCCTTTCTTCGATTGAGCGCTCGGATCTTTGTCTGCTCGCCTGCGCCACTCCGGCCTTCTGTAGCTATCGCGGTCGTCGCGTCTGTGGTCTCGACTGTCACGTCGATCGTCTGTGCGATGGTCTCGATTACCTCGGCGGTCGTCCGTACGATGATCTCGATTATCACGGTGATCGTCGGGTCGTCTGTCAGTTTGGTCGCGGCTGTCCCTTGGCTGGACAAAGCCTGCTGCGATGAAGTTTGGATGGTCATCGTCGTGATAACGATGCTTGCGTTTGCGCCTTCGATCATCTCTGTAGCTATCTCTGCGGTCTCGACTGCCACCCTCGTGATTTTCATGTGAGGGTACGGGTCGAGTGCCTCGTACGGAGTCTTCTCCATCTGCCCACTTTGTTGCGAGTACCATGAGTGCCGCCATTGTCTTTGGATCTTCTCGACCAAGTGTTTCTTTGAAGTCTTCTCTCCAGAGTCCGTTTTTGAAGGCGTCGATTGCCCTATCTTCTGATACGTTGCCTACTGAGTTACGGATGGTGGTCCACCGCCGTATGTACGATCTCAGAGATTCATCTGACTTTTGCTTGCAGGTCCGGAGCTCCTCGAAAGTTTTGGGGCGCTCACATAGAGGCTCGAAGTATTTGATGAAATCACCTTTGAAGTGCTCCCACGAGTCGTAGTATGATTCGGGTAGCGATTTGAGCCAATCGCGAGCTGTTCCTTCCATCATGAGTTGTATGTATTGCATAGCTGTGGTTGTGGTGCCGCGCTGACATCCAACAGCCAGCCTGTAATCTTCTAGCCAGCCTGATGGCTCCTGTTTGCAGTTGAACTTTGGCGTGGTAGCTAGCGAAAACTTTTGGGCATACGAGCCTCCCGGATCCGTCGAGTGAAGCATAGCGCTCCACATGGCCCGATTTCTGCTTCCGAGTCTGAGCTGCTGCTGTATGACCTCCTCGAGTGGCTCCTGCTGGATCGATGACGACGTGAGCTTTTTCGACTGCTCCTTCCCCGAGGACTTCGACTGCGACCGATCTGTATCTCTCCTTGGAGTTGCTTGTGGATGCTGTATGGCTTTTGCTGCTATTGCCAGTTGTTTGTACAGTTGGAGGTGCTGATCCCTCTTTGGGTCTCCTGCAGGAGGTTCGATTGTTCTGAGATAGGTGCCTAGCGTCATCAGCGCCCCGGCTGGCTCAGTAGGTATGGGGACTCCTTCCGCGTCGACTGCCATAAAGGCTGGGTTTAGGTTTCGAGTGACCGCTGCACGATCTGCGTCTCCGAGGTTTATGAATCGTGACCTATTCGCGGGGTCGTTTCTGCCTGTTGAATTCACAGACAATGCTCTTCGTCGAGCACTCGATATGCTGGCTTGCTTTTTGCGTTCTTCGAGTACTGCTCGGTAGTTTTCAACCGTATCGATTCTTGCCACTGGAAGTATTGTAAGGTCAATACCTCTTCCGGAGTTGCGTTTGCTGGTAGCATTGTGCAGCTTTCGATTACTTTGCTCACTTTTTCCGCCATCTCTGCGGTGATGGTCAGCGTGGTTGTTCCGTCAGGCATGGTGACTGTGCAAGGGTATTCTGTAGGTCGACGGCATGTTGCGGCTGCTGATGTTTCTGCTGTACTCGCGGTGTATACCTGATACGGTACCACCCGATCTTCCTCCATGTGTTGCTAATGCATTATGGATTCGGCGTCGTCATCCAGGCTCATGTTGGAGTTGCTTTGCTTGCTGGGGTTTCTGTCGCAATCGAGTATATCTTCGAGTGCTTTGTCCAGGCTGTCTGCGTCGCAGGTGAATATCTCGTGGCTGGCACGGATTTCTGGGCCGTTGAGATCGGCGAGGTATATGTTGTCATCTATGTTCTCTTCGTTCCCCGCGACGTCGTTGCAGTCGACGATGTCGTCGAGTGACTCGATTGAGTTGTTTGGGCGGTACGCAGATTCGATCTCGCTTCTTCCAAATCTTTTTGCCACCTCGTCACGGAACTCTTGCGAGGTCATGGATGTTGCAGAGTCGCTTGGCGATTGGATCGGGACGATCTGTGACGATGTCGCCGCCAAGATGGATGGTGTTGCAGTCGAAGCGTTGTCGATTGTCTCCGTGTCGAGTGTCTCCTTGTCGAGTGGATCTAACAGGTCCTGCACACCATCTTTATCGACAAAGAAGTTAAATTCCAACTGTAATATCCAAACCTGATTCGAGTCCGGCAAAGGCTTGTTGAGCTTCCATCGAGTGCGGCGTGAGCCTCCTTGGAGATTTTGGCGAGTGATCGCTTTTTGAATTGATGCTGGTCGATCTTGCCGGCGAGTTGCCGTTTGCAGCGGTGGTCGGTGATTTGCTTTTTGATGATGTAGTAGGTGAGTTACCTTGTGCAGATGCGATCGGCGGGTGGCCGCTTGATGATGAAACCGGCGAAACCGTGAGCCCAATACTACCTTTCCCACAGACGGCGCCAATTGTCGAGGTGTGCCCTCGGCAATCCCATGGTTGCTATACCTAGGGTTGATTGTGTGGTAGAGAACGCGTAGTATCGGTGGAATCGACGGCTGACAAGCTGGATTTACCCAGGTTCAGGGCCCTCGAGTGAGGTAAAACCCCTACTTCCTGCTTGTCTGTATTTATGGTATGAATATGAGGGTTACAAGGGTTCGACGAGCTGCTGATCTCGTCGAGGTTTTGGTGGCTATGGATTGCTTGTCCTTGATCGATCACCCTCCCAGCCTTTATATAGGAGGCTGGGTCTCGGGAAACATAACCGACCAAGGTTACATATATGGAAAGTCTTAACCGACTATTATTTGATCTAACTTGGAAAACACTCTTCGTCTTGGGCCTTCCTTCGTGGGCTTCGATTAATCCTTGGGCTTCTTTGATCATCACGTGCACCAGGTACCCTTATGCTGGGGTACCCGCAGAGTATAACCTCGTCAGCGACGAAGATGGCAGACCATGCCATCTGTAACAGAGTACTCAGGTGGTGGTTGCATATAAACCTCCTCACGCAACTCACCATTAAGAAATGCATTCTTAACATCAAGCTGAGACACGGACCAATGGCGAACAGATGCCACGGCAAGAAGAGTCCGAACAGTGGTCATGTGAGCCACAGGAGCAAAAGTCTCATCATAATCACGGCCATGCTCCTGCTGAAAACCACGAGCGACCAGACGAGCTTTGTAACGCTCAAGGGTCCCATCAGAGTGGGTCTTAACCTTATAGACCCACTTACATGTGATAGGACGAACACGAGGAGGAAGAGGGACAATCTCCCACGTACCAGTGCGCTCAAGCGCAGCAATCTCCTCAGCCATGGCAAGCTGCCATTCAGGATGAACAACAGCCTCACGATACGTAGTCGGCTCTGGGACAGCCGACACACTGTAGGTAGCGGGATTATAGAAATCAGGTGAAGGACAAGGCCAAGTACGAAGAGAGTAAGTCGGCTGAGATGGTGCACCAGAAGTAGAGGGTGCATCAGATGACTCGGTCACAACACGTGGACGACGAGTATAATAAAAAGGAAAAGTAGGATGAGAAGGAGCAACAGGAGAAGACGGAGACGGGGAGGGTGAAGAAGGCGGCGACGAAGGAGGAGAAGAAGGCGGCGACGAAGGAGGAGAAGAAGGCGGCAACAAAGGAGGAGAAGAAGGCACCGGATCAGGGGGAGGAGGAGGAATATGAGGGACATCGGGAGGAGAATCATGAAAAGTAAGAAAAGAGAGATCCTCCACAGTAGAGGTCGAGGAGGTCGAGCGTGGAAAGAAAGGACGAGACACGTCAAACGTCACGTCCCGGGAAATACGCATCCGACGAGCCACGGGATCCCAACATCGATAGCCCTTATGCTCATCACTATATCCGAGAAAAACACACTCAACAGACTGAGCGGTTAGTTTGGTGCGTTCACGAGGGGCGAGGAGAACATAGCAAACACAACCAAACAGACGCAACATGGAATAGTCAGGAGAGCGATCACATAGTCGCTCGAGAGGAATACAACCCTGAAGGGCGGCACAAGGCTGAATGTTAATGAGATAGACCGAGGTAGAGATAGCCTCAGCCCAGAAATGTGGCGGGAGAGAAGAAGCGATCATCATCGCACGAGCAGTCTCTAGAAGATGACGATGCTTACGCTCAGCAACGCCATTCTGAGCATGTGCACCGGGACAAGAGAACTGAGCGAGAGTGCCCTGCTCAGTAAGAACACCACGCAAATGCTTGGAGATATACTCACCAGCAGAATCAGCACGGAACACACGAATAGGTGTAGAGAACTGAGTGTGAACCATTGCAGCAAAACGCTTATAGATAGAGAGAACCTCACTACGAGAGGACATAAAGTAAATCCAAGTGTATCGTGAGTAATCATCTATAAAAATAATATAGTAGCGATGACCCCCTTTCGAAGCGAAGGGAGCCGGACCCCAAACATCTGAATGAACGAGATCAAAAGGACGCTCGGACACAGAGTCACTATGAGGATATGGTAGCTGAATCTGCTTACCAAGCCTACAACCCAGACAATCCAAAGAAGCGTTTCCGGAGACAGACCCCAGAACACCACGATGAACTAGAGACGAGAGACGAGAACCACATAAATGGCCAAGACGATGATGCCACTGCTGAAAAGAGCTGGTGGCTGTGGCAACCTGGGTCGAGAGACTGGCGGCGGTGGTAGCGGAAGGAAGACGAAGCCAGTCAAGCTCCCATAGACCATCATGGCGTCGGGGGCCAGCACCAAGCAAAGCGCCCGTACAACGATCCTGAACAGAACATGAATCAAAGTCTAGAGTGACCCTACAACGAGAATCGACAATCTGACTACCAGAGAAAAGCTGCATGGTGAGTCGAGGAATATGAGCGACAGAAGGAACATGAAACGCGGGACTGCTAAGAGTGCCTCGACTAGCAATGGGGATGGGAGTACCATCGGCAGTACGAACAAAGACAGGAGACTCGACAGGTCGAATAGAGCTCAAGGCGGAAGAATCGTAAGTCATATGAAAAGATGCTCCAGTATCAAGAATCCAAGGGGATGTACCTGAATGAGAAGAAGGTGGTCTCTCGGTGCCAGAAAAGTCAGTCGCAGAACCAGCAGAACCTGTCGGTGAAGAGTCCCAAGTAGCAAGCAGGCATCGGAGTTGCGCGATCTCACGCGCAGTGAAAGACGCCACTGAAGAGGTCGAGGTAGATGCGTCAGCCAAGGAGGACCAATCATCGGAATACGTGGTAGCCACATGGGGAGTCGAAGGAGAGCGGTCACAAGTGCGTGCACACGCCACGCGAGGAGTCGAAGAAAAGCAGCCAGAACCATGTGCAGAAGCCGCGAGAGTCGACGTAGAGCGGCGAGTCGACATAGATGGAGTCGACGTAGAGCGGCCACAACAACGGGCAGAAGCCCCGATAGTCGGCGTAGAGCGGCGAGTCGACATAGACGAAGTCGACGTAGAGCGGCCATAACTGCGGGCAGTCGACATAGATGGAGTCGACGTAGAGCGGCCACAACAGCGGGCAGAAGCCCCGATAGTCGGCGTAGAGCGGCGAGTCGACATAGACGAAGTCGACGTAGAGCGGCCATAACTGCGGGCAGAAGCCGCGAGAGTCGACGTAGAGCGGCATGCAGACGTCATCGAGGGAGACGACGAAATAGGCGACAAATACCGCGGAGGAGCACTAGGATCAGCAGCAGACAGCGACATTTTTTTCCTTTTTTTTTTTTTTTTTTTTTTTGCTTACAGAAGACGCTCAGGCAAACAAGCACCAGATCGAACAAAGGCACAGCAGCTCGCTGGCTCGTTCACCAGATCGAACAGAGATCAGATCGAAGTGGGCTAGCTCACTAGATCAAAGCCCACAGCAGCAGCAGATCGATGCGCCTAGGCCGGGGCAGTGGTGGCACGAGACGAGGCGGCTGGACGGGAGTGGCCGGGAATGATCGGCCGGCCGGGCGGCGGACAGACGGGAGCGATCGGGAACAGGCGGGGATGACGCCGACCGAAACGGAGGAGGCCGGGGCAGCGGTGGCCCGGGACGGAGGTGGCCGGACGAGAGTGGCCGGGAACGGTCGGCCGGCCGGGCGGCGGACGAAAAGTTGAGATCGATTGATCTGTACGTGAAAAAGAAAAAAAAAGTAGCACGAGTTGCCTGTGCGGAAACCTAATACTCTGATACCATGTTAGGAATAAGCAACTTGTATTCCATGGAGGCGAAAGGCCACAATATATAGTACATGTACAGGTGACAAATATGCAGGAAACCCCTCATACAACGGGAAAACTATACAGGTATACATGGACACATAATATAACTCTAACATTAACAAGTCCGGCACACAGGCCGCAGGGAGAAAAAAGAGCGTGGCTACGTCTTCAGTTCAAGATGCATTGTTGCTGGTCTGCTGCTATTAGCTGATGAAACAAAGGAGACTGAACAGAAAGATTACAGAAACTTTATAGAAACTTGCTTGCACAACATTACAAGAACATTATAGAAACTTGCTTGCATAAACATTACAGAAACTTGTTTGCACAAATAAGGTTCAGAATTTTACAGAAACATTATTACAGAATCAGGTTCTGCTTGCTTGCACAATCATCTTCAGCTTGCACAATCATGATCAGATACAAGTAGTACTCAGAACACTTAAAGTACTGTAAATTGAAAAAGGAACATAATAAGGTAATGATTCTGCTGACAAAGCAGTACTGGCTTATGTTATGTTATTCATTGGCTCTGAAACACAATAAAACACAAGGACCTGAAAATGCATATTATTGAATCATGAGATCCGACATATAACAATGTTTCCCTCCAGGATTGATTACATGATACTATGACAGGTAGTTGAGAGAAACTGGACCCTACAGCACTTCTTCCCCTTCCAAGAAAGGAACCTACTCCCTCCGTCCCAAAATAACTGTCTTAGATTTGTCAAAAAGTAGATGTATCTAGACATGAAACAATTATAGATACATTCACTTTTGTACAAATTTGAGACACTTATTTTAGGACGGAGGGAGTATATAAGTAGACACCACATACACCAACAAGACGGAACCATGCCCCAGTCAAGCAGCAGCGGCAGCTCAGTTCTCCAAGTTCGCCATCTTGTACCACCCGGTGTGGAAGGAGCCTGGCATGTCGACCCTCTCGTAGGTGTGAGCACCAGAGCAGTCCCTCTGCGAATGAACCAGGTTCACAGGCAGCCTGTCCCTCCTCTACGAGTCAAAGTATGCCAGACTTGCAGGCATGCCTGGGGTGCTAACACCGTTGTTGATAGCGAGACAGAGCAACCCTCGTCCATGCACCTTTCCCGTCCATGATCTCCTGTGCAAACTCCGGGTCTATGAGAAGGTTGACGAGCTCGACATTCCTGTCATAGGCCTTCTTGATAAGGTCCAGGAAGCTGCAGCGGATTATGCACCCACCCTTCCAAATCCTGGCTAGCTCACCACAGAGAGCTCAGCAGCCTGCTGCACTGTCCACTTCCCGGTTCCCTTCATCCCAGTCTTGTCCAGGACCTTGTCGACCAAGTAGCTTTCACACCTTTCTACGATCACCGACAAAAAGATGTGGGCAAATTTAGTATAAGATGCAACACAGAAAAGCTTATGTGTTCATCCAGAGGTTTTTTTTTGGTCCCAACCTGCAAAATCTGGACCCTTTTCTTGAGATCATCAACTAGTCTACCGTAGGTCTTTCTTGAAGTTCGTTCTTCAGCTCCGCTATAGCAGTTTCCTACAGAGGGAACCAATTAACAAAACAACAAAGAAGTGAAGAATAGTCGCATCCAAGAGCATATATATGGTGTATCGATTTATGATTGTTAAAATGGCTCACAGATATAGTTGAAGAAATAGCTTATTATTATCCACAATTATTCATTCATGTATGTTTTTTCAGGTTCAGAGGCAAACGGCAAACCTAGTGGTTGTGACTAAACAGGAAAAAAGAAACAAATTTCAGCAAGACTACAAATGTTCAGTGACCAACAGTTACCAGCACTAGTACTCTCAGCACCATCCCCCTTGCGGGCTGCTACAAATCAAGTTACCAGGGATTGAAACATCTCACCTTTTCTCGTACAGGAGGGCAGAGAGAAGGTTGGCGAAGGTCTCGGGCTTCATGTCCCTCTCCTCCTGCAGCTCCTTCATCACACTGGCACCTAGTATGCACCTTTGGCAGACAGTAAAAGTGGCATGGCATGATTTTTGCAAACAGTAAAATTGGCATGGCATGATTCTTTGCAAAAAAATGTATGTATTCAATTAAAGGCTATTTTTTTAATCTTTAGCAAGACGCTGGTACCTTTGGCAGACAGTAAAAGTGGCATGGCATGATATTTGCATACAGTAAAAGTAGCATGGCATGATTCTTTGCAAAAAATGTGTATACTAATTTAACTTAAAGGCTTTTTTCTATTTTTAGCAAGCTAGGTATTTTTTATACCAAGTTTTATTATTATCAATTTAAAGGCTAGTGTTTTTTTATTTTTAGCAAGCTAAGTATTTTTTTTATACCAAGTTTTAGAATTATCAAAGAGAGGGGAGGGGGAAGGGGATGCAGAGGGGGAGGGCGAAATATCACTGGTTTCTCCAGTGCCTCGAAAGGCAATGCCAAACCACTTTGTTGTCAGCTCCTTCATTGCAGTATCTTTCTCGTCACAGTAGCGGTCCACCCAGTCATGTGGCTCGATGGCATCGACTCCAAGACCGGCGGCCCGATCACCGGACTGTAGGTTCGTTGGGTCCTTCCAGTCCGCCACGTAGGCTGAAACCCGCCTGTGGAACTTCTTCTTGAACTCCTCCCAAGCTTGGAATTTGTAGTGGTTAATGCGTGCGAGCCGAGACCACACGAACTTGAATCCAGACTTCAACTCGAAGTGGTGGACACAGTTTTCGAGAGAATCGGCAACGGCATCGAGCCGCACCAAGGACTTGTGGCGGAGCGGTTTCTCGACACGGCAGGTGTACCCCTGGGCTGGTTGGACGGCCCAGACCGAGTTTTTGGGCTCGGCCCGAGCTTTTCCAGCTCGCCCCGAGTTGGGCTCGGCCCGAGAAAAAATCAGACCGAACCGAGCTTCATTTTCCAGCTCGTGAAGGCTTCGGGCCGAGCCTGGCTCGGCTCAGTCCAGCTCGGGAGGTCGCTAAGGATGCAGCCCATTTAGTAAGATTGCTGCATTTCTAGCCCATTTGTGTGTTGTTTGTGCCCATCAGCACATGTAGAGGCAGATATCTAGGTCTTCTTCAACCAGCCGCCACAAGTTCTCTGCTCCTGGCCATGTCCTGCACCGCGCGGCAACGTGCACAAGCACAGTTCTACCCCGTCGCCGGCAACGTGTACAAGCATAGCCCTTCCCCACCGCCGCGTTGCTTCCCCGTCTAGCCCCAGCCCCTCTGTCCTCTGCATCGTCGCCCACGATGCAGTCCACCGCAACATGCACCATGAGCAGCCTCCAACATCGTGCTGCTCGCTCCTCCGCCGTGCTGCTTGCTCCCCCACTGTTCTCCACGCCGTTCAACTACAGCTGCGTGGTTTCACCGGCGCTGGTGTCGCCGAGGTCGAGGCTCCACCGTGGGACCCACGTGGCAGTGACCTGCTGCGTGAGGCTTGCGAGCCGGCTCGTTTTTGACCGAGCTTTCGCCTAGCTCGGGCCGAGCCTCCACAGCAGTGTCGAGCTGGCTCGCGGCTCGGTAGTTCTGGCTCGAGCTTTTTGCTGGCTCGGCCCGAGCCGGACCGAGTTGGCTCGCGTCCAGCCCCTGGCAGACCCCCTCCAATGGATGAGATGTTTGGCCGGATGGGCCAAAATCAAAGCAGGGGAGGAACAGCTGGCCGATCTGCGGATCAAGGTTCACCACAAGGGCTTCTAGCATCAAGCGTGAGGGCCGCTCGAATTTAAGCCAGGCCGGTGAGAAGACGAATTCATCGACGTCCACGAACGCCATCCACTGGCAGGAAGACCGAGCGGTGGCCGCACAGTGGGACAGTCCTGCTTCCTGGGTCTTAATCCATGGCCAAGCCACCGTGACGACACCGAAGCCATCGGCTTGCAAAAGACCCACCTGGTCCGCGAGGTCATCGTCGCTGCCATTGTCATATATGTAGAACTTGTCGACCCCTATTGCTGCATGGTATCGAACCCATTCGGGCAGAAACTTTGCAACATTGCGGACCATGGTACAAGCGCATATCAGGTTCTTGCTATCACTACCCACGGACAAGCTGCTGCTAGAAGTAAACGTGGCAAGGGAGGGCAAGGGGTCGTCGTCTCCAGTGGCGGAGCTGCACACTGACTATGATGTCAAGCGACATCACAAAAAAATTGTGAGGGAAGAAATTGCTATGGGTACATAATAAATGACTCCAAAAGTACTAGCTAATGACCTCGCTACAATCAAATTTGAGCTTTTGACATCACTTGAAGCATGTTCTAGCTCTGCCACTGGTCGTCTCGGAGAGCTACCGTGACGCGGCCAGAAAGTAGGGAAGCGGGAGGATGTGGGCACCTGATGAGCTGCTGGGCACAATCAATAGCCGGTAGGGAGGCGACCATGCTGCCGCCATCTCCGCTGTAGAGGCAGCGGACTTGAGACGGTGGGGTGTTGATACCTTGGCGGCGGCGGCCCTTGGCGAAGACAAGTAGACCACCTCCTCCTTCCAGCAGGGCAGAGTCGAAGACCATGGTGGTGTCGTTCCATATCAGCAGCAGATCAGCGGTGGGGGCAGGTGCGGCGGGGGCAGCTGAGGAGGAGGGGATCTGCAGGCTTGGCGCTTGGAGGGGCTGCTGCACCGAGCTGGGAACGGGGCAGAGGTATGCGTGGCGGCCGGGGCCGGCAGCCTCCCGAGCGGGCGCGCCTGGGACGAGACCCCGCCGTGGAAGACGCACGTCGCGTCCCCCACGGCAGGCTCGGTGGCCAAGACGAGAACCTCGTCGTCGTCGGGGAGCAGGACGGCATCATCATGTGGGAGCTGCGGCGGCGGCGGGGATTGCTGACGGCCGGGGATGAGCTTGCGCGGGAAGGAGGAGGAGCGCTCCCAGCTCTGGAGCAGCTCCAGCGGCGGCGGGGGGAAGTAGGTCGTCGGCGGGAAGGGCTGCAGCGGAGGAAAGGAGCAGCGCGGCTGCCGGCGAACAGGAGCAGCGCGATCGCCGAAACCTTGCCGGCGGTGGAGAGGAAGCGGCGGAGACGGCTGCGGGGGCGTTGGTGCGACATGGCAAGATTGGGGTTTTCTGGCGCGGGAGTCGCAGGGGCAGAGCAATCGCGGGAGCAGAGCAGAGCAATCGCGGGAGAGCAGAGCAGGAGCAGACCTGAGCAATCGCGGGAGAGCAGTCGCGGGAGGGAGCAGAGAGCGCAGCAGTCGCGGGAGAGTCCAACTCGTTTTCCTTTCCAGCTCATCCGGCCTCGCTGGCAACTTCGAGTCCGACTCCAATTCGTCTCTTCTTTCTTTCACGCAACCGCTCGGCTCAAATTCGATCGAGTCCAAGTCATCCTAGTTGGCAATTGGTTTACTGTGCATTCCCTTTTGGCAATTGGTTTTTACCTCCAAACATTTTGGTTATGAGTACCCTTCAACAACTTTTTAACAACTAGACCTACTACTACTTTAATGTTAGTCCCTAAAAAAACCCCAAAATCTTGAGTTTTCTCAATCCTAAAATGTTAGGGGCAACTCCAATATTGAGTTGCTTTATTTATAAAGCGGGACGAAATCCTGACTCCAATGGGCCTACGCAAACAAACACAATTTATGTCTGCCTTTTATCCGTTTGGGTCAGGCCAGCGGCTTCCTCCTGAGACTCGTCACCATGCAGCGAGAGAAGCTGCCGGGAGCCCGGGATGGCACCCGTCTGCGCTCCGATACCCTTTCTCGACCTGGTCGAGAAGATGTTGCGGCGGCGACGGCGAATCCATTCCAGTGCGTCGATCTACTAGTGGAGGTTGTGGCCGCCGTTGCTGGAAGAGAGGCTGGAGCTAGGGTTTGTGCTTCAGGGCTTGCCGGCCGGTGCACATTTAAATAGCTCCATTGTCCACAGTTAGTGGGCTCGCTGGCCATTGTAGTCGCTGACACGTGAGCCAGGGGCAGACACAGGAGCTGCCCGAGCGTGTCCACGGCCGACGCAAACCTGGCCCAAATTTGGGCCCAGAATGGGTCACTGCAGACTGAAAACGGACAACTGTCTGTTTGCGTTGCCGCGTTAGGCCTTGATTTTCGGTCGCGTGGACAGAAATAGACACGCGACGACTCGACGCATCGTTTTCATTGACAACATCATTTTTGAACATGACAAATACTCCACTGAATTCTGAATTCAGTAAACAACATCTACTTCTTTCTTTAAATTAACAAAATAAAATACTCCTGGATTTAGTACCCTCCTGAGCCAGCATGAAAATTATCATTGACAACACCATTTTTGCAAACATGGCTCTTGTACTAATGAAAACTATCTCAGTATTTATTTTCATTGACAGCACCATAAACTGCACTGATTAGAGTTCTAAAGATTGTGCAAAATATTTGGCATATTCTCCTCAAGTAGTGGTAAGGAGATCAAAGCAATGCTTCGGTCGAATTCGGTCAAATGGGAAAGGCATTCTGCTAATGGTGCTGCTCATATCTTGGCTTAGAAAGGTTGCGGGTCAGAAAGATGTAAAACTTGGTTTAGTGTTGCTCCTATGTGTATTGACCTTGGCCTCGGATATGTCCGGGTAATTTGAATAAAACCCACTATTTCCACTAAAGAAAAAAGGCACACCAGCTTTCAGTGGCATATTTCAAAGGTTTAGGAATGAAAACAAAACCAACAATCATATGTATGTTTCATGCTTAAAGTTCTTTAGTTTGTGAAATAGATAGATCACACAGGTTTAAGGTGGAATGAAGGAACAATCTCCTTCGTTATCTCAGGCTACAGGTGCTACGAACTGGGTTCATTCTTCCCTTTGAGCAATCTGCCCTGAACTTCAGCAGGTGTTTGCAACCAGGAAAATAAGGTTTCACATGGTGCAAGATAACAAAACCATACTGGTTCAATAAATCTGACGTTCACGTATCAAACACTTGCTGATGGGCTTAGCTTCCAGAGGTGCACATAGATGGTCACATACTGACACGCATACTTTTGGTATAGAATATGTAAGAGATTGAGACATATGTGGAACTTACTCAGTGAGATTATAACCTCCTCAGCCACTCAGGCAATCAGTCAACAGAAGATAGCAATGCTTGTGAGATTGTCCTGAATAGTTCTTCAGGTTCCTTTACCAAATTAAAATTTTAAAGAAACTTGTCAAACTAACTGTGCAAGACCCGCTAACAGAAATAACTATAGCATTCTGCAGGACGAACTACATAAGAGATTAGTTATATGATATTGCACACATGATGTAACACATATCTCAAGTAAGTCAACGAACCATGTCTGGTTTATATATGGACCACAAGCACCATATACTGATTCTGAAGCTGTGCCAGAAACCACAAAACCTTGTGCCGGTTCCCTGCATAAAAATGAAGATTTTTTTATCAGATTACCTGCTACATGCTACAGATATAGTAGCCAAGCAAGAAGTCACTATTATGCTTCACAAGAATCAATATTATTATGTTTCAAGAGACTTAACATAAAGCACTGCGGTTCCATGATATGACAGATCACATGGGAATGGATATTGGCATAATGTCTACAGTAACAATACAACTTTGTATGGCTCCTGGCAACCCTAAAATAACATAAACCTTCAAATCATATATTTGGTAATATATAGGCCAACATTAAGTCATTTATTTGTTCTTAATGCATTTTACACCATAGTTTGGTGTTTTCTGAATGCCATGGTTCAACATCCATGTTTTCTCATGAAAGGCATTGTCATACACCTTACAATTTTCATTGCCCTATGTTTAGTTCTTAGTGTAAACTTAAATGGATGACAACTGACAGATAATCAATCTTAACCCAGGACAAAATACATGTGAGGATTATGACTGAGCCAAAGCTGATAAATAGAATACTCTTCACTATGATATACATGCCCCTAGGAGATCAGCAACATACATGGAAGTACGCCAATGAAACATAGCAGGCATACATTCAAAATTATTGGACTTTTGAGAAATAACACACACTCAAAATAGCAGAAAGACAAGAAATTATACATACTTGGTACCAGTGCAGTCCATGGTACACATAAATGGCCGATCGTTCTCTCCCAGGCCAGCAATAATTGGCTGCCAGAATTATGGACCAGACCTACATATTGTGAAGTAACTCTGTTAGCAATCTCCACGGTTCAGCGAATAGAAGGGTGGTAATAAGACAGAAGGGCCAGTATAAAATAACATCAGTATTGTGACTACACAAACAACATGCAGATTCCAGCTAATAAATAATATGATCTGTGATTCAGATTGAACAAATAAAGGACACATAAGAATTGCACAACGGCAACAGCATAACTACGAAAAACATTGAGCGACATATCAGAGGGTAACATTTCAAACTGCAGCACCTAGATCATTGTTTTTCTTAAATCATGAATTCATATGGAGATTAACCCAATAGAAGAGCACACCTACTTCACACAGGGTCATAGTGACCACAATTCAGTAAGTCACAATTTACTTCATATTTTAGTAGTGTTTCTCGTTTTCGCATGAATCGGTACTCTTAACACCATCCACATTGGCAAGCAACTTTCTCTCTGAACTTGGCATGTGATAATCCAACTAGTTATATTTTTTTTAAGAAAACGCAAAGGATTCTTTGCGTTTTATTTCATTGAATAGATAGAGTTTGTTTTACATCCTCCTAGGAGGGTTACAGGCGTCTCAAGCAAAATACATTTAGTGCACGTCCCAGGTGGACAGCAGAATCACTCTCAGTCCTTTTGCACTGGCTCTTGCCCGAGTTAATGGCACCCACAGTCACGCAACTCGTCACGTATGTGCACTTAAGTCACACTTCTCCAGAACGTGATTTTTTGGTCACACATCTGGACAAGTGGGTGCACGCAGGTCTCTAGGCCCACGTGTCAGTCCATTTTGGATGGTAAATTTTCAGAAAACCCCCTAGAGTAATATAATTTTACAAAATGGTACAAAATTAGAAGGACCATTTTGTAAAATTAGGAGGACCATTTTGCGAAATATCTAAAAATACAGGGGGTTTTCTGCAAAATTACTTGTCCATGTCAGCACTCCCGCAACGGAAAACGGTCTGACACGTGGGCCCAGAGACCACCGTGCACCCACTTGTCCAGATGTGTGACCAAAAAATCACGTTCTGGAGAAGTGTGACTTAAGTGCACATACGTGACGAGTTGCGTGACTGCGGGTGCCATTAACTCCTCTTGCCCATAGCCTTGCTTCATCCTTGATTTCTCGACGAGATGCTGGACAGAGGGCTGTTTCCCTTCAAACACGCAATCATTCCGGTGTTTCCACACCATCCATGGTGTCAGCAGGGTGATTGAGCCGAGCCCCTTGCGCAGCTGCTTCGGGGTGTTCTGTTTTGCTTGCAGCCACCAGTGCATCAGAGAGGTCTCTGAGTTGGGTGCAGGAACAGTGAACCGTAGCCATGCAAGGATCTCATGCCAGGTTTGACGCGTGAAGGGGCACTCCATTATCAGGTGGTGCATGCTCTCAGGAACCTGGTCGCAGAGCGGGCAGCGAGGCGGGTGCTGCAGGCCGCGACGCGCTAGCCTGTCCGCATCTTGCAGGACTAGAGCAAACAAGGCTAGAAGGGGCATTTTATTTTATATGAAAGTATTCTTTTCTTTCTTTGGCATACAAATGACCATCGAGTTAGATATTTGAACTGAGCTCCTCCTACCACATATTACAAGATTCAACCTGTATGTTGGTTCCACTTCGATTTTGTAATCTTAGAGATGAAATCGTAAAATGAAAGAGTTTATTCTTTTTGTAATTTCAGTTTACATCAGGATATCAACACATGTACTCCTAATGTGTTTCAAAAATAAGATGACAAACAGACCTTGCTGGTATGTGATGGTCCTCCTAATGATGGTACCCCTCGATGTACAACATACTCGCTGTCAATCACACCGACCTTCTCAGCTCGATCAGCCTTAAATTACATGGCATCAGATGCAGCAGTCTTTTGGTTACTTACTATTCCAACATACTCTTGCTCCGAAGTGACAGAAAAACATCATCCTAACAGAAAATAAAGGAACAATGTTAGACAGAAGGTGATGGTATTATCAGCTAGAAAATTAAAAGTCATCTTGTCATATTAAGTTCATCAATCTAGTCATCGTCGTCTAGCTTATGGGATGCAACAGTCCACACGTGCCTAACATTGAGAACAAGTAATCTTTCCAGAGCGTACAAACACATAGCCAGCTAATAAAAGCAAACAAGCAACAAAAGTTTGCATACACGCTGTCTGCTTCTAAGGCGAATAACATATTTAGGCATGTAACAGTATACTATAACATGCAAGAAAAAAGTAAAATACATTGTGAAGCTTCATAGAGTACCTGAGCAGAATAATCAAGCTTCGTATCAAGGCCCCATCCATGAATCAAGTCATCCTGCAAGCTCGAGACATTAATATTGGATGTGCTACTGAGAGTGATGACCCTCCAGTCACACTTAGATTAAATCAGATCATACGATGGATTGTCGAGTAGGACGTTCAGAACTTGTACCTGTATTAGATGCCATACACACATCCAGGCAGCACAAGAAAAAACTGATGGCATGCCCTCGACCCACCTATCCAAGAAATGCCAGTTATAATACTATAAATAAATCAAGCCAGACTATGGAATGCGATCAGCGGACTATTTACAAGAGCCAATCAGTTGGTATTATTCTTTGATTGATTACAAGGCTATAGCATAGTCCATAAGAAACATAAATAGATTCAAAGAGCATGACCACATGGTTACTGTGTATTTTAAGCATAGAATAAAGCATACTAAAACTTAAATAGAGCACTGAACACGGGAAACACGAGGATGAGGCCTACAAAACAAACTGCAATGGCAAAGTATAATTTAGAATAGCTCCCAAAACTAATAAGGCCAGACCTTCAATCTTTACCTAGGGTTCGTCGACCCGACTGGATCGTCTTCGGGCAATGCGAAGGTCGATCTGGTTGCTACACCGGGGCGGCGGTCCCGGAACAGGTGGTTTTGGTGGCAACCTGGATGAAGACTGCGTGGGCAGAGGGTTCGTCGACCATGACTGGATCACCTTCGGGCAATGCGAAGGTCGATCTGGTTGTTACGCCGGGGCGGCGGCCCAGGTGGTGTGTGTTGTGGCGTTTGTCGACTTGGGTCGTGTGGGCGGCGGGTCGCTTCGTTTGTGTCATTCTTTTGTACAGATTGTATGATTTTTGGACCCGGTTTCCCTTATAAACTGGGTCAACTCTTTCTATCTATTCGGGCGGTGGATACGACCACTTTATAGCTCAAAAAAAAAATATCTTTACCTATGCATGGAAGTGCTTTATTATATTCCAAACAACTCAGCTTGAACGATTATCATATGGTACATTAAAAATTACTACTCCTATTGTGCCTAATAAAAAAATCGCGCAGGGGTTAGCTTCCAGATGCGCGCATCCTCACACCAAATGACACACAAAAATTCTCAGAAAGACGAAAGCTGATACATACTTGGCTCCAATGCAGTCCATGGACCATGGTACATAAAAATGGCTATTTTTTTCCTAGCCCAGCAATAAGTGGTTGGCGGAAGTATGGCCGGAACCTACATATTAGGAAGTAACTCTGTTAGCCGTCTCCACAATTCAGCAAATAAAAAGGGTTATAATAAGACAAGAGGACCAACAAAATAACGGTAATGCCACAAACATCCTATAAATATTTCAGCTAATAAAATATGTTTTTTAAACATACTGAGCAAATAAAGCACGCATAGAAACAAGAAGGACAATTGCACAACAGCATCAGCATAAGTATGAAAAACACCGACCTACATATCAGAGTATGAAACGGCAGCATCAGCAATATCATCGCTTTTTTTATCATGAATTCATGTGCAGATTAAACCAATAGAAGTGGGTACCTACTTCACACAGGGTCACCAGTCACCACAATTCCATCAAATTTACTTGATATATTCAGCGGTGGTTCATGATTTCACATGAATCAGTACTCTCAACACCATCCCCCTAGCGCGCTGCTGCAAACCAAGTTACCAGGGCTTGAAACTTCTCACCTTTTTCTGGTAAAGGAGGGCAGAGACAAGGCAGGCTTCATGCCCTCTGCTACAATTTCTGCTCCAACACCAGCCGCTGGATCAGAACATCTTTGATGCAATACAGAACAGTTTTGCAGTCCTATGCAATGTGCTTGGGATCAGAAGATATGTAACAAACTTTCCCTGCTTATGACAATACAGTCCCGAGAGGCCGATGTACAGCTTGCCGTGGATCTTGAACACCATCTGGAAGTCAGTGTTGACGGTCTGCAGCTGCACGCCTAGGCGCCTGCCGCTGGAGATCGCACCATCGCCACCTCCCGCTATACTCGAAGGTCTGCGGAAGGAAGGCGCATCACAAGAGGGAACCGAGTAAAAGCGCTAGGATTTTTGAGCGAGGAGTAAACAAATTCCGATGCCGGAGGAAACTAACCGGCGCCGGTCGGTCGGCTCCAACAGGGGCGGAGGGCGAGAAGGCGCAGCTGCGCGGCGGAGGAGGACACGGTCGGCGTTGATGAGTCCAACAGGGGAGGAGGGCGAGGAGGCGCCGCTGCGCGGCGGCGGCCTGGCTTTTCCGGCGACGAGAAGAACAGTGGCGAGCGGCTGTGGCGAGCGGAGCAAACGAAGGTGATGTGCCTGGGATGGGCCGGCCTAGGAGCGATGCCATACGGCCCAGAGAAATCAATTTTGTTTTTCCTCGCTCACCGACACGGCGGTAGCGGCGCGCGGTCGGAAAAAAATAGTACCACACTGCTGAAGAAAGTGGGGGCAGCACTGGTTTAAATTGGCGCGCAGGCCGTGCCGCATCGCCTACGGCACGCAGGCAACAGCAAAACAAAACGGTGTATGTATGTGTACCATAAAACGAGTACAGAAAATGTGTACAGCTGTGTGTACATGTACCAGCATGTAAATAAACCTGTACATGTAAAAAAATGTACAGAACGTACGTGCTAGATGCACGGGGCAATTTTTTCCTTCATTAAGATATTATTTATACATTTTCCAACACATATTATTCAAGTACGTTGTGTAAATACGCGTGTTTGGGTGACTTGCAAATTGCAATATGTACTCGTGTTAATCTATAAAGTTTCAGATAGTACTCCCTCGTTCTAAAATAACTCTCTCAGAATTGTCCAAAAATGTATGTATAGCAAATCTGAGACACTTATTTTGGAACGGATAGAGTATGTGTTAAGAATGGCAATCAGTGATACTAAAACCGTTATATACCATAAAATATTGGCAAATTGTTATTTCATCACACGAACCAAGCTTCATTTTTTCAACATGCTGAGACGGGGGCGAAGACGTAACCGCATACGCACATATGTCCTTGACGAGTCCGCATTGCCATAGAGACGAAGCACCTCGCGACGGAGCACATCGTGACGGAGTGGCAACTCACGACCGAAGCTACAGAACGCGTTTTTGTGGCCCACATGAGGAGCGACCATGTCCTAGTAAAGGAGAACCGCGTCATCCTCGAGTACTTCGAGGATGACGGTGAGGAGGAGCACGAGGATATGGTCCCCGCAGCCAATGAGGTCGGCGGCTCCAGCGCGAACATAAGAATTTTCTCCAGAGATGAGGACTATGTGTTATTTCGTTAGCTACGTAGATCTAGTATGTATAAAATGCAATCTAACTATGTTGCATGGATGGATTTAAGGGTTATAATTGTGTGAGGGCACAATAAAAGGTGACCGGACTCTGTCTGCGGACAAAATTCATACCAATTTTTTTTATCTCTGCTAGTTTTTCGCAAATTTATTTGAGAAGCGTATATACTCCTTGCTTTATTTGAGCACATGTTTGGGGTGCGGACAAATGAAGCTCGAGCTCTAGGGAATGCTTTATTTTGAAGAAGAAAAAATCAAAAATCATATTTTTGAACTTTAGAAAAACTGAAAACAGATAATAGAAATAGACATATTTATATTTATAGTGTGTAAAGTCTCAACTGAAAATATATTCGATTTTAGCTTGTGCAAAAATGATGAAGTCTTACATCTGAAAGTAGTGATTTGTGTAAAATTTCAACTCTCGCAATTTGTCAGATTTTGTTTTTTTTGTGTAGCAGATAATATAAATTATTTTGAATTGAGACTTTGCACGTCGGTAGAATGCATCATTGTCTTGTCTACGTTGGAGATATTCTTCCAGAATTTTTTGATTTTCTTAAAATAAAGGGCGCCCTCAAGCTCGGCCTGCATGTTTGTGGCTTCCGGTTTGTTATGTGCTTATGTACGCACCTTATAAACTCGGAAGGGAAGAGTACCGTACAATTCATTCCCATCTCCCAGCTGGCTGGACCTATCTACCGGATTGATTAAGGAATTCGGTAAGCTTATGCAAGACTGAGGAAGCAAAATCTGAATGGCACAACAACATAGTAAATGCCAGCAATCATGCTGCAATTTGATCTTAACAAGTTCTTAGTAGAAAAATCGCAGAATCGATTACCTATCTACCCAACAGATCTATGTTTTCTGTCGCCTCTAAAACTTGTCCCCGCAGCTCGCCTCGCTAAAGAGCGGGAATCTATGTTTTTTGCCAAATTGATATATGCTTTCAGAAGCCTCTCCAGCTGCTGGGTCCAGCTCGCTACCTTTGGCTGTCTGGGCAGTGTCAATGTATTTACAGCATCGCATGTTGCCTGGGAACATCGATTACATACCAGGGCTGCATACACTCACAGAAGGCGGGTCTGCATTCCCCAATGATGTAGAAATCAAGCATGTTTGCTGTGTCCCTTCAGCGACGTGATAATGCTCAACAAGAACTGTTTCTCGCCACGGTATCTGTTTGAAAAACAAGACACGTCAGGATGATTAACAAATGTTAAACAAAGAGAGTATCCTTGTGCAGTTGATGTAGTGCTTACATCTCAAGCAGCGAGAATACCAGGCACATGATGCCTATGGCCATGTGAATGGGAAGTGTCTGCTTGAACCTATTTCTGTTCAGAAACATCCTCTCGGAGAAAGCTGTGGTCACACCAGAAATGAGCAGAACGCCCCAGCCCGCTGGCAAGCAGCGGCTGAAAGAGAATGAGCCCTGTAAAAAAACCGGCATCAGGTATATTTGCTAAAAATGCAATTCTTTAAAAAAAATCACAGGTGGAATATTACAGAAATTTTACCTTAAAACACTAATTACAAAAGAACGAAAGAAAATTACCTTAAAATAGTCTTTGATGAATACTGCAGAATATGTGATTCGCAGTAGCATATCTTTACAGACAGTCAAGGCACCAAAGAAGTTCTTCCATAAAAAGACCGATTCCAAGAAAACAAGGATACTAGAGTTATTGATCAAAGGATACTGACAGAGTTCGCAGCAATCAACCCGACAGCTCCAGCAGACTTAATAAAAACCACATTTAGAACAATATAAATTGCTGAGAAGAGGAGCAACATATCGTTTGACTGCTTAAGCTGGTTTTCATTGGCAACGGAATGAAGGAAAGCTTCAGATGTGCCTGAAAGTAATCAAAGAATGATACAGGCATTTATGCGGAACCTAGTTTATTTGCACATTTCACCAAATACTACATAGCCCGGCTATAACTAAACAATCAGCACCACCAGGAGCATGTTACTTGTGTGTACAGTAAGTTAATCCAGATATGTCAAAACCATGTCGAGACAATGAATAGTACAATTTGCTTTTCATTCAAGTAAAGTTCTTTTTCAGCTATAAATGTTGTGCAGATGTTGAAGGTTGTGCATATATTGAAGAGCAATTGACAGCTTTCAACGGAGAGGTCAAGTCATAAGTTGGGTGAATTTAATTGCTAATAACTTGACTGGAAACAGATTATAACTGTTCCTCTTGTCAAGTTGGATATGATTATTGTGCTCTATGCATCATAAGTTCATAACTGAAGCAAATCTAAACGCAGAAAGGGCAAAACCGGGGCTGTTATGCCCAGTGTTCCAAATTCTGGGTTTGCAAAAACTAGTTTCAAATTCTCAAATTTAGATACACAATTTGGAGTTGACAGGTTCCTGCCCAGAGCTAGTACTATCCATCAATGAAATATTCTTTAATGTCATTAAGAAAAGTACTGTAAAAGATTGTAGAATGATAATATGCAGAGGAGCTACATAGAAGTACAAACCATTCATCGCTAAGCAGATTATGTAAACACAATAGTAACGAAGAACAGTTGTAGCTTCGCCATCACTATATCTTCCTCCATATAGTAGATTTAGGAGGGTGTATGAATAACTTGGACCAAAAGAAATGACCACCAGACCTGCATAATTACAGGATGATTATATTCAAGGGATGCTAACATATTGAATATCAAAGGAAAACTAGGAGATCGAAGTATAGCAACCAAAACAAGTTTACTACAAAGACTGTGTGACTCAATTGCTTGCCTCTTATTCAGTGTGAGGACTCAAAGTAGATAAATGGACTAATATAAACATTAGAGCATTCAGTATTGGAAAGCGCACCTATCAGCATAATCAGCTTAAGAGCTCCCTGCAAAGAACCTTCCAGATTGGATATATTTTGAGGAGTTTGTCCTGTGGATAAGGATCTATCATTAGCTCGCTCAGAAAATATAAATGCAAAGATAATGGGCACAACATATTGTTTTAGTAATCTTGCTAGGAATTCTAATATTAGACAGCTATAGATGTAAGGACGAGTTGCGGAACAGCACCATACAAACCGAAAATATGCCAAAAATTATAGTTTCAGATAGTTTGAGATATAAGAATGGCCATATCAGCAAATAAACTGAAATTGTGACAACCGTTATAATCTAGGACAGCAAGGAATATGCCAAAATGATTAACTTGTTTGGTTGCATTCACGGCAATGCTTAGCTTAGCAATAATATTACAATTATCTATGGTACTTGTTAGAGGATAAATACTGAACAAACAACATAGCAAACAAGCAGAAAGAGTGCAGAAATATCAAATGACCGACAACAAATCCTAAATCAGTCACTTCAGACGAACATTGTCAGATGGCCAAATGAAACTAAAAGGAAAAATATAGTTCACGGGTCTCTTGAATATGTTACGTCGATTGAGTAACATATTCAAGAGATGCTCAATAGTCAAAACTTAGACTACTCCATATCAGAAGACAGATGCGGGTGTGTGAAATTGTATCTTTCAGGCCAAACAGATAATAGACAATTCACTCTTAGTTGTCATAGTAAAATGAAACTTTAAATTCATGCAAAAGAGCAACCTGATGCCAATTGGGTGAATGTAGCATAAGAACTCTCCTCAAATGGCAGGAAAACTATTCTAACAACCAGACTCCCTGCAAATAAACAGGAGGTCATTAGAGATTTTTATGGAAGGTTGTTAAGTTATTATTTTGAATAGCTTCGTCATATGTTTAGTAAGTTAATTTGTTCTTTTTGTTGGACTATTGGAGACTCTTACCAAGGTGGGAAAGGGAGGTGGGAGGCATGGATAAACACGCCTCACCAACTCCCCATTATCTAATATAAGAATTTGAAACATAAGAAGTTTGGCATACTTGCCTAATTTATCCACAAGCCCATATGCAGCCTGGTTGTATGGAGTATCAAACCAAACAAGAACAAATTTTTCGCCTTCTTGGAGGATCAATTTCCTGAACGTCTGGCCTGTAAACAATATGCACATGTGCAATAACTGTTTATCATAGACCATCAGGGTTGACAACCTGAAAGTTGTGTGTTATCGCATCAATAAGGAAATATAACTAACTTGTGATCAATCAAACCTAATTATATAACAACAAAGACAGAACAAGAAGAAACCTGAAAGGAAGGAGATCAACAATTCTGATATTAGCAAATAAAAGGAAATATGCCCAATATCCAATGAAAATGCAAGCTGCATAGACAACCTGAGACAGAGCAAATACGACCAACTTCTCCTGCAAAAACAAATCCTATTGTAGTACTGTATTGATCAACAGATGCAACACAAAAATAATGACGTGGGAAAGCATGAATTGATGTGTGAAAATAGTGCCACAAGAATTATCAATTGGAAATGTAACTCTGCAAAAATTATATTGTTTTTCCTGCAAAGCTCTATTATTTTCTTAGATGGATGTGTACAGCAGAGGGGAAGTAGTGAAGAAGGCAACTGTTTGCAAAGAAAAACTTATTAACTGGGGCAGTTGTATTTCTTGACCAGACAGAGAGATACAGAAGTTGAATCTTCTATTTACAGAGGATATACAC
Source organism: Poa pratensis (assembly GCA_947311845.1). Lineage (NCBI taxonomy): Eukaryota > Viridiplantae > Streptophyta > Magnoliopsida > Poales > Poaceae > Poa > Poa pratensis. Next base: position 101,089,399 of record CAMZMU010000063.1, read on the forward strand.
GAATATTATCCTTGGTACACCAAAAAAAAAATACAGTATGCAATACGAATTGAATATTGGAATGTCCTGGATTATTTGTTCGTCGCAAAATTTGGATGTATGTAGATAGTTGCACCAAATGGTTACATTTTTTCAGAATGGTTTGCGACCCTTTCAAGTAGAATTAGAAATGGCAGCATTGTGGGCTTATGCATTTATGCAACGGTAATAAACTGGAGCAAAAGGCTAATGTGACATTACCACTTTCACGTGTCCTTTTATGAAGATATAAGTTGTTATACAACGTAGCAGAGTAGCTGCAGGCTCAGTATACACTCGTATTATGTAGTATTTCTTCGTTTGGGAAAGTATATACAAAGGTTCTGCCAGTAGCTCCAAGATACAAGCAAATCCTGCCATTTTGGACCAAATAAATACATTAGCCCTCAATATGGGGGGAGTGAACAAAATATGAAATGAGAATCCAAACTAATTTAGGAGTAATAGCATGTAAACAGAAAACACAGCACATGACTGAGCATGTATGGATTAGTAGATTTGATTTATTGTTTAGTTGACCATCTAAAAAGAACTGTAGGGCTATCTACTTGAACTGCATAACAGCATGAAATGCTTGTCTCCAATCTATATATATTAAGAGCTATGTGTTCAGTATTTAAATTAAGCTATACAAAATCAATCTTCAGCCCTAAACTCAAAAAACGTTTCAGTTGCAACCTTGAACTGTCGAAACAATCCACTTTTCACCTCAAGTGGTTTCACAGGTGGTTTTGACTTTTGAGTGACATGGAAGCTCATGTGTCTATCATGCCACTGCCAGATAAGAAGAAACCTGCCATTCCAAAATTTTCTTATATAAAAGATGCTGGACATAAGTAAATGGTGGAAACTGATAATAAGTCAAATTTGGTGACACGTCACATGACCAATAATTACTTGAGAGACCATGCAACGGGTGAAAATGGATTGTCTCGGTAGTTCAAAGTTGCAATTCAAACAGTATTTAAGCTCACATTTGAAAAATGGGCTTCGGCATGAGTTCAGGATTAAAAAGTGTAATTTTCCATAAGATAAAATTCAGTGGTGCCCTATAAAATTTTAATGTGGATGGCTATTTTACCACCCAATCGAACTGATTCAACTAACTGGCTACTTCACTCCGGAAATACCAATTATCATGCTCAGGACCAATATAAAAATATACTTACTAGTAAATTCTGGTTAACGGAAGACTTACCAATGATTAACGTAGCTTTCGCATAAGGGTCAGAAAACTTCAGTTTCTTCACCCTGAACACAAATAGACTGCCAATAAAAGTAACTAACAAGCCAAACGGGATGATCATCCAAGCTACCTTTAGCATCTCTTCATCACTTAACACATCACCACTGTAATATCAGGATTAAGTTATCAGTTACGAAGTAAACTCCAACGAAGCAAGTATAAGGAAAAATATTACAAGATCAGAGAAAAAATGTCCTAAAATACAAATTTCATGTGAATATAACAACAAATTTTCACAAACATACAAAATGTGATCACGGTGAAGAATGGCGCACATCATCACAAGAAAACATGTCACGTGTACCAACTTCAAGTTGGTGAAATAGCTATGAGAAGTATGACACCGAGCATTATTGCTTCATACAATTAAGGGGTTCAAACAATTCACGAGAGCCCAGCCCCTAGGTGTGGCTGTGCTCACCTCAAACATATCAGCTCGCTTGGCCTTGTGCCCTCACTTCTCCAAAAACAGTTAACCTGAAGTTGTTCATTCAGATCCACAAGCATTACATGCTAGCTCTACTCAGCTTCAACTTAAAACTTAGGACTAACATGCCACTATTTAACACATGGACCACTTCGGAGGTGGCCTATGTGGCCCTTGGTGTATAGTGGTGGTGCCACAATGCAACATTGTATTTCAAAACTGAATAGTACTAACACATAATGCGTAAGGGTCCAAACATAATAACTCTGGATTAACCCTTTTGGACGAAGGGAGGAAGGCCCGAGCGAGTGATAAGCATGCAGAAGACTGTCTTCCAATGGGTGCTGCACTTGGTGAGTTTCGGGCTGTAGGATGTTCCAAAACATAAGAGGTGTAATCTTTACCAAATAATTTCAAATTATCTTGTCTTAGTTTGTCAGGCAATTATGGCATCAAACTTTAACTTAACCTATTCTCTTGTTCTTCTTTTCTATAAACTTGAAGAGAATTATACTACATCTCCTATCTCTCGCTATCTTTACCCTATATTCCTTCTTTCCCTCCTGAATCATCCTGCCAAAAGGTCAAGTCGTTCTTCTCTGAATATTACTGCTGTCCATACAGAATAACGTGTGCTGAAGTGCCACTAGAGGTCAAGTTTTCCATGTTTCTTGTCATGTAATACTCCGAACATCTAAATTGTGGTGCATTAAGACAAGAACCTGTGGCTAATTTTGCACTTTGCAACTTGCAGTATCTATCTTTTGTCATTTTGTGGCTAATTTTGACAAAAAGAAATCTTCAAATAAATATATGCTATTTATTGTATACAAATGCCGCAGTGGTGCTGATTAATCACATTACACGGATGAATCTATAAAATTGTTGTAAATTTTGTAGTACCTCCCAGAAGTATTACGCAAACAAGCACGCCGAAACCCCTCTCGACTTAAAAATAAGACACAGTTGATGAAAAGAGGAAGCTGCAACGCATATGCCTGCCAAATAAATGCAAACATATTAGGCAACTTTAAAAACGAGAAACATCTTTAAGCGTAGATGCAGTGAATTACTTTCTTTAGCGAATAAAATGGAAGGTTCTTAGTTCCACTTTCTCGTAGGAAACCAGTTAAGACCAGTCAGTTATCCTTTTTGTTTTTGTTTTTGTTTTTGAACTTTGCATATTTCGTATTCGACGGATGGTCCATAAACCACATGCAACTATATCCCTATTGGTATAAGAAACAAATACAAAGAGGGCTTCGGGTGGGTGGGTTGGGGGACTGAATGAACCAATAATGTGTACCAACAAGAAGTACCTAGTCTGGTTGCAGTTTACCTACTATCCATAGCCAATGGTTTTCCAAATCCAGCACAGAGGGATCAAGGGTTGAGCACAGTGATGTGACCAAGGTATTCTATGTGATCATGTTTACTGAACCAGTCATACCCAATTGCTAATGGAAAAGAGACGAAAATCCCCATAGTATTTGCATTAAAACCTTAATCACTAAGTAAGACATAACATTTCAAATCCCCACCACCCTATGTAAGCTAAATCTGATTGAGCAAAATCACCATTTGATAACTGTACTGAGCTTGTTACAGAAACAATGAAGAATCAAACTTAAGAAATAGCATGAGTATTCAACGTTCACCAAAATGAAATGATTCCACGACTCCTAGCTCATAAAGAATACGAGGAACAAATAACAGCAAAGAGACATTAAATGTACACACATGAACAACTCAAATAGTTGAAAGCAACCACTATAATTATTAGAGTATAAGATCAACTCGATGACATTATTTTCTGCAGCTCAAAGGACAACGTTGGAGTACCATTAAATATCACAAATTCACCAGAAAGCAAACAACTCTGCAATTATAATTACTTTAGAACTCTACTCTTTTTGAAGAAACTTTAGAACTCTACTCTACACAGATCCCACGCCTCTACTTTAGGACAGAGCACAAACCTTTCCAGTTCAAGGATTCCAGTCCCAAGCATATCATAGTCAAAACTCAGAAATGCACACATGAAGGGAGGACACGACTATACGTAACCATACTAAAGAGGATTAAAAACATTAAATGAGAACTAATGCTAAGTTCCACGCCAAATTCAACTACCCCAAACTCAATCTGCTACAAATCACCCAGCAATGAAATCACCAAACCGGTTGCTAACTGCACCGAACTGAGAAGGAAGAGAGGAGCAGGTGAGATCCGCACCGCGCAGTCGTCGGCGCTGAGCTGGCGCACGAACCAGCCGTTATAGAGGAAGGGGATGACCCTCGAAAGGAATTGCGCCGCTACAAGGAACAACACGAGCACTGAGCTTTAGATCCCCAAAATCAAGCACCCAGGCGTAGGCGGGGAGGCGAGAGAGGCGCACCGAAGTTGTATTTGAAGACACCCATCACAGCGGCTCCTGCGGCAGAGTCCGGACTAGGGGTCAGAGCGGCGGCGGTCTCCACGGCGCCCGCGAGTAGCGCCATGGCCATGGCGGGCCAACCGTGGGGCCAGTCAAGGGCGGCCGTCCCGGGTCTCCGCCGGCGGAGCAGTTTCCCCTGACTATCTACCTTCGGCGGCGGTGCAGAGCAACGCCATTGGAATTTTCTGTCCGGTGTTGCTGGTCACGGTCTGGTCGAACTGTCCAAGGTGGAGGAAGAAAGAAGTTGGGCCCATTTTGCTGGACTGACATACTTTACGTTTTATAAGTGAAAGCCCACGTATTTCGTATACGATTAAAAAATGTTTTTCTTTTGCCAAACACAATAGGCAGGTAACATTTTATACATGAGAAAAAAAATTCATACACGAGAAAATGAGTGAATCTACGCACTGAAAACAAACGCGTCATATACATCTGGACGCGTCTAGCGAACGGCCGGCCGTAGGTTCGTCGATCGACCCAAAAAGGCAAGTTTCTGTCCCCATGTGACCAAAAATGGAAACTGCACAAGTCCTCCCCAAATCAGGCACCAACCGCGCCTTCACCTCCACCCTCGGCCGTCTCTCTTCCCCGCCTCCGCATCCGGCCGCCGGCGTGTCAATCTTCGCCTCTTCGGCCGCCAGCGTGCCCCGTCCGGACGAGACGACATCACCTCCTCCCAGCAACTCATCCGGATCCTCAGCGCACCATCTCCTTCCCGAATCTCCGGTCGCCTACTCGCCTTCATGGTTGATTTGCTTCCCCCGACTGGACCTTGGCGGTTGGTAGCTCTGGAAACCACCCTTCCCTACCCCAACCTTCGGCCGCCTCCATGGACGAGCGTGGTCGAGGTGCTCGATTTGGGGAACCATGCCCACGGCCTAGAAGGAAGCTACACGCGCTGGAGGAGGGTGGACAAGGTGTGGGGGCTATACCGGCCTGGAGGTGGTCGCCAAGGCTTGGGAGCGGCCCGCCGGCGTGGGAAGCTCGTAGACGACCTCCAGAGGTGCAGGGAATGGCCGGTGGCCTCTTGTCCACAGTTGGGGAAGAAAGAGATGAAATAGCTCAAAAAAAAAAGATGAACGAAAGGAAGCAAAGAGGGAAGAGAAAAAAGTGGAAAAGTTGATGACCTCTAAGGACCTAGATGCAATTTTTTTTTGTTGGGTTGTCTCTGTAAAAGTTATTAGACAGGTGGCCTTCTGGAGCCTTCGTGTTGGGTTCGTAACTTCGTGTCATGTAATCAGTTCCCACTACTTTGAAAATGACACGTACTTTGTTTGCAACAAAAAAGGAGAACAATTAAGAAAAAAAAGAAGTAAATCAATCATATCAATTTGTTGCCTAACTACATATATAAGTTGCTTAAATTTACCAATTTGTTGCCTAAAATGTTTTAATAGTTGCTTGAATCTACTCCCTCCGTTCCAAATTAATTGACTTCCATTTGTCCATATATGGATGTATCTAGACATGTTACACGTATAGATACATCCACATGTGGACAAATGAACGTCAATTAATTTGGAACGAAGGGAGTATTAATTATTTAATTTGTTGCCTAACGGCATAGATTAGTTGCTTTTACCAAAACTATTTTTTAGGTCGTCTAGATTTTCTTGTCGCGGTTGTGAAATTGTAGGATCGCACACCAAAATTGCTTACCGCGGCAGTGAAGTTGTCTCCATCTCCACCGGCACCCCAGTAATTTTGTCCGACACCTTCTAAATTGTGTCCGCTTCGGGGATGTCAGATACAAGTCTGACACATTCCAAGATAATGTCCACAGCGACATCTCAAATGGCAGTCCCATTTACATTTTCTTATTTTTGATCAACCCTTTACATTTGCCGTTACATCTATTAATTCATAATTCACAATTCGCTTTTATTGTATGATGTTAGGTAATAAACTAATATAATTCAACAACTAGACGTTAGGCAACAAATTGGCAGAACTGAGCAAATTTATAACAAATAAAGGTAAATTTTTGTACGTGGTGAAACAACTTTGGTGTGCGACGAATCAACATGGAAATATCGGTAGGCAACTCATAAAAAATTGAAGCAAATTTGGTACGAGGAAAACCAGTTTTGGTATGCGATCAGTAAACACGACAACATTGGTAGGCAACTTTATAACAAATATAAGCAAATTCATTACAAGGAGAAGTAACTTTAGTGTGCAATGAAGAAAGACGACAACATCGATAGGCAAATTTATAACAAATATAAGCAAATTCAGTACATGGAGAAGTAACTTTAGTGTACAAGGAAGCAAGACGACAACATCGATATGCAACTTCGGTACGAGGAAAAACATATTGGTGTGCGATCGGTAAACATGACAACATTTGTAGGCAACTTTACAAGAAACGAAAATAAATTCAAGACAAGGAGAAGGAAATTTAGTGTGCTTAGTTTCCTAGAAAAGTTGACCACATCAAAGTTTTCCTAAAAATACTACTTAGTTGCCTGGATGCAAAAATTAGTTGCCACGGTACTTAGTTGCCTAAAGCACTTCTAAGTTGGACTGAAACCCTACTTAGTTGCCTGAAAAACAACAACAAATTTCTAGACATTGATTCAAAATTTGCCTGACAGTGATTAGCTGGCCTGAAAGCACATCTTAGTTGCTCTTGCCCCAAAAACACCACTTAATTGCCTGAAGCAACATTTGTGGGCGACGAATAACATTTGTGAGCGCCGAAGCAAAATTTATGGGCGCCGAAGTAACTTATTTTTCCAAGAAATTTATGTTCGCGTTGAAGCAACTCTGGTGCGCTACGCAACTTTGTGCTCGACGAAAATACTAGATTCAGAACAATGGTAGGCAATTTTTCGACAACATGTGACGACTTCAAAAAAATAATAGTTAGTTATGTACGAATTTCATTTTGAAAAGCAAGTGTAATGCGCCACAAAACAAGTTGACAACATCCATAAGAAACTACAAAATAGTTAAAATCAACTTTGTTATGCTATGGATCAATTTTGGTGTATGATGAGGCAACTTCACAACGGAGATAAGCAACTCCACAATAAATAAAAAAATCAACTTGGGTACGATGGGAACTAACTTTGGTGTTCGATAGGCAATTTCATAACAACGCTACAGAACAATTAAAAGCAACGGTAAGAAAGGTGTTTAATTTGCCTAAAAAATCCACTCAACCAATAAATTGCCTTAATTATGATTTTAGTTGCCTAAAAAAAATCCTTAAAGAAGCAAATCAAACTGCATAATTTCCTACTATCATAACTCAAAAATGCCTTAACACTTATTTTAACTTGCTTGAAAACGTCAATTAATTGCATGAAAATACTACTTAGTTGCCTGAAATGCATAAAACATAGTAGTTGCTTTAATTGTTGCTTATTACAACATATTTTAGTATTATTGGTGGGTTGACAACTCTCAAAAGTGGATAGGCAACTTCATAACAGCACTAGGCAAAGGTTTATACACGGTAGGCAACTTTGTAATAGAGATGGCCAGATGGGCAAAATTAACAAGAAAAAACAGATCTTATCTGATTGAATTGTAGAGTGTGCCTATCGTGAGCTACCAAGGGAAAAGGCCCAAATTTGAGCTAGCAAATTGGTCGTTCGTTTCCCTGATGCTGAAACTAACGATGGCGGTACAGGAAACCTCTCGATCTACTGTAACGGCAGCAGCGCTCGCTGCTCCGTTCGCCGCCCTTTGCTGGCACAGAGAAGTTTTGGGAGTGGGATCCCCACCGGTGTCGCTCGGAGGAGAAAAGATGATGTAGTGCGCCCTACACAAGACACACCAAGTGGACCAATGACGAGAGCACGAGTCAAAGCCCTACATGATAAGGTGAACTCGCTCCTATCCTTGCATGATCTCGATACTTCGTTGAATGGTTTGCTACCTCATTCGGATACTTTGTGTGTGCTTAGGTTCCCCATGAAGATCTCCGAGGACGTGAGGAAGAAGAGGGAGAGAACCCCCAAGGAGGTGGCCGAGATGGTCAACACGAGCGTGCGTACATGGAAGGAGAAGCGGAGGAAGCAAGAGAGGAGGGGCCAGCTGGCCCCACAGCCGGCCTAGGCCGGCCCCAGGCCGAGCCCTTGCCAGGCACAGCCGGCCTCCCAGGCAGCCTGGGCCGGCCCCCAGGCCGGGCTACCACCCAACACCACCGGCCTCCACACCAGCCTGGACCGGCCCCCAGGCCGGCCAACAACCCGAAGCCGCCGGCCCCCTGGCCGGCCTAGGCTGGCCACCTGCCCGACACCTCCGGCCTCCTGGCCGGCCTAGGCCGGCTGCCAGGCCGGCCGTGCTACTTCGCGCCCGCGCCTCCGTGCTGCATTTTAATTATTTCCCCTTTTTGCCCCTGGATTGTATGAACCTATAAATAACCCCTCCCCTCCATAGAGCTAGGGTTAGACTATGTTGAGATTGAGTTGAGCTTAGCTCCTTTCCATCCTTTGGATGTTGCCTCTTTGTGAGATGCCTCCTAGTGAGATGAACCAAGGCCTCCTTGCATGGAGATGAATTCCTCGTGTAATTGCGATTACTCGCCTTTCATCGCGGTGATTGGACCGGTAGATTCGACCGGTGAGATAAACGAATCTTATAGTAAGTGTGCTTGCATCTTTCAGGATCGGGGGCTACCCTCGGGGCGTGTTACCGATCAATTAGTTGCTTGTGTCTTGCTATTTATCCTCCTTTGCCCCTTTTGTGTTTGTGTTCTTCGTGATCATCGTCGTGTTCTTCGTGTTCATCGCCGATCCCGCCCAAATCTGTGAAGATCGGGACCGCACCTACAACATATGGTATCAGAGCAACGGTTGCCACGGATTTGATTTGTGTTTCCCCCACTTTTCCCCCAAATTTTTCTTGATTTTGAGAAATTCGAAAATTTCAACAAAAAAATCCCCAATTTGTTGTTGGATCGATCTACGATTTGAGTGAGTTTTTGCAAGTTTTGATCCATGGATCTCGTGCTAAACATGTTGATCTTACATCCTTTGCGTTTCCATCGGCCAATTCCATCGTTTTTCCCTTCGATTTGAGGTTTTTCGGGCTAAATTTCCACCGGAAAATCGCGGATTTTCGGGCGTTTCACGCGCCCAGCCGGCCCCACAGCCGGCCTAGCTGGCCACGAGGCTGGTTGCCCGAAAACTGAAAATTCCAGAAATTGTTTCGGTGATATCTTGAGTTTCGGACTCGGAATTTGGTGTTCTTTGGCTCGTTTCGAAGCTACGAGCGAGGGCTACGACGCCATACCGGTTGTTTCACCATCCACCACTACCCTAAATTCGTTGGCAAGCACGAGACTCCGACAACAAACGGGTAAGGTTGTCGACGAAGGTATAACCTCTCCAATCCTTACCTCGAGCCTTTTTCCTTGCAAGCCACATTATATCTTTGTGTTTACCATATCCTATTGAGGCTAGCTCTTGATGATTGCGTGGACTTTGCACTTCGGCACCGTGTAGTTTCCGAGCAAAAGTTGTGCGCTAGTTATCATGTCACATATCGTGTTGGCTTCAAGGAAGTGAGTGTGCAAAGAGCTCAAGAAGCAAAAGAGCCACCATATTTGAAAAGAGAAAAAGTCAAGAAGCAAAAAGAGCCACAAAAGAGAAAAAGAAAACACCACTCGCCATTATGTAGGTTGCGCCAACGCTCGATGAACATGCTATAGGTGGTGTCCTTAGTGCAAATCGTGGAGTCCACTCATACTTTGCAATCGAGCTAGTGGCTCATCGAGCACTTGTGCAACACCGAGCGTAGTCTTCGCTAGCTTATCTTGCTCATTTTGATAGTTGCACAAGTCACTTCCTTCGCCATGTGTGTGTTTCTTTCTTCTTTTCTTTTGAGATCGACTTGTTTGGCTCGTTGATCATTTTGGTTTTCTACTTGCTTAGACAATATCTTGATTTCGGGTTGATTTCATTTGGCTTTCCAACCACCATACCTACCTATCCACATAAGTGTGTGAGTTGGGTGTGAGAACCGGATTCTCATTGAACAAGCACATTTACTTTTGGTACTAGTTTATCTTAATAGTCTTTTCCAATACATCTCACTTGTTCTTGAGAATCATGTTTAGGGGAAGTACAAATGGGAGCTCAAGCTCGGACGGTGATATCAATGGAGGCCATCAAGGCGCTCATGGCTACGTCACAAATAGCGAATTTGTGAATCTTCGACACCTCGTGCGTGATAGCCTAGGACGCTATGAACGCCGTCTCCAAGCTCAAGACGGCAACTTCACCAATATGCGACAAGATTTGCAAACCATGCAAGCCAACATAAATGAGAAAATGTTGCAAATGAATGAGCACATGGCGAACCTTGCACGTCGTGGATCTTCTTCATCATCTCGTCACTCAAGGGAGTCTTCAAGATCATCACGCCGGTGAGAAGATGGACACGGTGATCATCATGGACGACAAGAAATTCCACGGCGCGACGAACATGATCAACGTCTCCATGATGATGAGCGTCAACAATCGCCTCGAGTACACCATGACAATGGCCATCAAGAGCATCATCGTAACCTTGGTGCAAGGCAAGAAAGAACACCATCACCACCACCACAACATCAAGAACGTCGAGAACCTCGGGCCAATGGCAATGGTGTGCCGGGTGGCAATGACTATGGTGATCAAGGGCGTCCACATCGCCATCCTCCAAGGCCACTCCACCGTCATCGTGAACATGTCAACCGTGAAGAGAACCCAATGCCGCATTGATGATCCCGAAGAGCAAGTCTTGATGTCTGCACAAATAACGGGATTTAGGTTGAGACTCCAAGTGCAGAGTGTATAGTAAGTGGAAGACAGTTTTCCCCACGAGGGGTGACTCGAGGGTTTAATATCGAACTCTCGGGGAATCTGAAGTGGTAGATTTATCTTCTTATCCTTCTTTTGGTTACCTACAAAACAAGGTTAGATGTTTTGGTCCTCAACCTCACCTGTGGTTGTCAAGCACAAGGTGTAAGAATGATATCAGGATAGTTATGCAATGCAAACAAGAAATAAATATGCAATGATGGCGGATGCAATGATAAATGATATTTTTGGGTTTTTGAATGATGTATGCAAGATGAAAAGTATTTTTGTATTTTCGGATTTAATGATGGCTGAAAATAGAAAAGTGGTATATGGTGTTGGAAAGGTGTTTCTTATGATTAAAAATGGACTGGGGTTCATGGTTTCACAAATGCACTCTCTCTTTATAAAGTGGTAGACAATGGAACACACAAAGTTAACATATGAGATTGCAACACAGGGTTTGATAACAAGTTACTTAGATATATGGGCATCACGTCCTAACATAGAGATCTTTTGGTTATTAACCTCTCTTATACTCCACCAAGATGCGAACTAAATCATAACACCTCAGTAATTAAGATAACTCAGAGTATAGCATTAAGTATCATGACATGAAGTGAAAATAAGAACATGCTAGATCTAGTCATGGAGTAGTGGCAATGGTCACGCCCACATCCCCGGTAGCATGGTATTTTAGTTTATCCCTAGTGAGGTAACAAAGTAAGGTAAAGATACCAAAGTGGATCGCAGAACTTTCTCTCACGTTCACTGCACTAGCCACCCCCGTTACTCCAACTAATGCACACGTTCCCCCACACGCTCTCATAAACATGCTTGATCAAAACAAGTAGACAAGAACGGGGTACATAATATGCATCTATACTCATAACTGAAACAAACATTGCAATCTCAAACATATATTAACTCATAAAGATCCACCACAAAGGTATTACAACGGTGACCGTAATCATGTTCAGCAGCTCATACGGTGCTAATTAGTGAAGCTCAAGAGAGGAGAGATACATAAGTTACTTCCACAAACCCATAGTCCAGAGGTGGACTACTCCCTCTTCATCATGGAGACGGTGGAGAAGTCGATGGAGAAGATGGAGACCACGCCGGCAGCGCCCCGCCGGAGTTTTCCCCCTCCAATCTGCAGCTCCTGATCTCCGTTTCGGTGTTTCTGTGTTTGTGCGGCGCTCCTTCCAGAGAACGTCGGGGGACCTTTTTTATAGGCGTTTTTAGGTCAAGACGATGTCGGTGGAGCGAAGATCGACGGCAACGGAGCCACGAGGCCCAACGGGTGGGTCCCACGCGGCCAGTACTGGCCGCGTGGGCCACCCGTTTGGCCCTCGGCCTCCGTTTGCTTCGCTTCCTTTTTCCGTAGTCTTCTTCCTTCCAAATATTGACGCCCGTAAATTTCCAGGTGATTTCGTTGACGTTTGGGTCCCTGAAACATTAAAATAAAAAACGGGTTTTCTGCCTGTGCAGGGTTAATTCCATAAAAATAGGAAATATAAGATTTCCAAAATCATGATAAAACATTGATATAACCCTTATATGATGCAAATATGATTGGAATATAAGCAATTAAAGTGCAAAGTTCATGTATGCATTTTACATGCATCAACATCCCCAAGCTTAATCCATGCTCGTCCTCGAGTATGAAGATGATAAAACTAACATGGACTTTGCAATTTAATACTTAACAATGGATATCAAAGATGATTACTATTGCTACATATAGTCAAATGATTCATTCTTCAAAGGAGTAGCAATATGCAAATAGTTTATGAAGTGATATCAAGTATTCAAGACAAGGATGTTCATTGATAGTTCACAAAGTGTAACATGTAGCAAGTAATATGGAACACATGTATGCATAATGATAAGTAGAACATCCTACAATGGTCATAGAGTGTAGATGAAAATCTGAATATGATAGGTGTACACTTTGGAAAGATGTATATGTGAGTAGAGGTAAAGCATGCATAAGTTTCATCCAACTTCCAAACTCTTCTACTTAAGTTAATGATTGCAATAAGGTATTCATTGGTGTCAAGCTCTCATTGCCCCTATCATAGCATCTTGAATGATTAAGGTTAAAGTGAAAGCAAATATGAGTAGTGTGCTTGATAAAGTAATGGTTGATGTCTCATGCCCCTTGAATACAAGTACTACACCATGTTACTCAACTTGGAAACAAAGCAAGTTCAATTAATATCATTGTAAGTAATAATAGTATCATCAAGAGCGTCAACTGGGGTACCTCTTGTCCCAGATATGGAACAAGCCCATATCAAAATGACAAGACAAACAAACAAAATGAACAATCTCAACACCCTTTTTATTTACCATTTGGAATAGTTTTTTATTGCAAGGTGTATCACAGAAGGTTCACCATAGTATGTAAGTAAATTTCCACCATGAATGATGCATGGCTTAGATTAGCGGCCCAGGCGTCTCTCTAACCATTTATACAAACTCATTTAAACTACTTCATTTCCACATTTCACATGATAGCATCCATAACAAAAGTACATGATATCAACTAAATGAGATGAAGAGCATGTTGAAAGCTTGCATGTGACAGCACATATGGGCTAACTCCAACCCAACATTTATCAAGCCACAAACATCATAATCTTAATCACAATGGGTCAGTTTTATTATGCAAATAAAAATGTGCATCAAGTTCGTGAGAGCTATATAACCAATTTTTTCCATTGCAATCAATAACATAAACATTTTCATTCAGAGGTAAGATAACACAAAACATGTTAAACATACTCGGAATAGCATAAAGCCAATAGGTAGATATGGTGGACTCACTGGAATAACTTTGGTTGAAGGTGTTGGAAACAAGTTTTTGCTTGTTGGAGTTTTTGGGCTAGCAAAAGGGAGAAAGTTGACCATCTAGATGCATGCATGAGTGTCCATAGAACTAACTAATCCATGTTAAACCAAGTAAATAACAATCAGCACCAAAACATGAATAAGTGATAGCTCTACAAAAAGAATTTGCAAACTATTACTCATAAACAAGCTCATGAATCATGCAACTATATGTATCATTAAAAATCAAGTCAAACATCCCTTTTCCCAATCTTATAAAAGCATCCAACATATTTCAACCCATATTTCCAGTAGCTCTCTCATATATAATTGATAGTGTGGTGGTCTCTCAAGACTCAAACAAAAACAAAAACGACGCTCCAAGTTTATGCGATAAAGTGTTTCGATCGAAAAACAGAAGTTGGACGTGTGCAAACCGAGAGTGTGTAGGTCCAGCGGGGTTGTCTTCACATCCCCAAGCTTATGGTCTTCACCATCCTTGGATAGCTCTTGGTGCATCTCCTCCAATCCCTGTGAAAAAACTTCAAAACACCGTTTCTCCCATCTCTTTTCTGTGGGGTGCATTAATAGTGATAAACAAATAGGTTCCTTGCTGCATATAATCCTTGAACAAAAATTCATATGACATGTCCAGAAAGTATATAATGTTGTATGCCTACTCATAAACTCAATTGGATCAAAAAGATTCAACTTAAAAGCTCAAAGCATGCATCAAACAAAATGGGACAGAATCTGTCCAGAAAAACAGCAGCAGCAAAACGTATTTTTTACCCTACCAAACTTTCTCGAAAAATTCCGAAAAAATTCATGCATACAGAGGATGAAAAGTTGCAACTACAGTTCAAATATGAGCTCATTCGGAGTTACAGAATAAGAATTAAAAATCATACCGTGCACTGACTCGTGCAGGAATAAAATCTCCGAACGCTATAAGCAACTTTTTCAAACCAAAAAGGGTAAAACTTGGCACTTTATTAAAAACTCCAGAACCTAACTAGACACAAAATCTCTTGTTACAGCAAGAGGACACAAAGAAAAATCACACACAAAAATAACCGGTGGTAGACAATGGAACACACAAAGTTAAATATGAGATTGCAACACAGGGTTTGATAACAAGTTACATAGATTGGGCATCACGTCCTAACATAGAGATCTTTTGGTTATTAACCTCTCTTATACTCCACCAAGATGCGAACTAAAATCATAACACCTTAGTAATTAAGATAACTCAGAGTATAGCAATAAGTATCATGACATGAAGTGAAAATAAGAACATGCTAGATCTAGTTATGGAGTAGTGGCAATGGTCACGCCCACATCCCCGGTAGCATGGTATTTTAGTTTATCCCTAGTGAGATAACAAAGTAAGGTAAAGATACCAAAGTGGATCGCAGAACTTTCTCTCACGTTCACTGCACTAGCCACCCCCCGTTACTCCAACTAATGCACACGTTCCCCCTCACACGCTCTCATAAACATGCTTGATCAAAACAAGTAGACAAGAACGGGGTACATAATATGCATCTATACTCATAACTGAAACAAACATTGCAATCTCAAACATATATTAACTCATAAAGATCCACCACAAAGGTATTACAACGGTGACCGTAATCTGTTCAGCAGCTCATACGGTGCTAATTAGTGAATCTCAAGAGAGGAGAGATACATAAGTTACTTCCACAAACCCATAGTCCAGAGGTGGACTACTCCCTCTTCATCATGGAGACGGTGGAGAAGTCGATGGAGAAGGTGGAGACCACGCCGGCAGCGCCCCGCCGGAGTTTTCCCCTCCAATCTGCAGCTCCTGATCTCCGTTTCGGTGTTTCTGTGTTTGTGCGGCGCTCCTTCCAGAGAACGACGGGGACCTTTTTTATAGGCGTTTTTAGGTCAAGACTATGTCGGTGGAGCGAAGATCGACGGCAACGGAGCCACGAGGCTGAACGGTGGGTCCACGCGGCCTAGTACTGTGGCCGCGTGGGCCATGCCCGTTTGGCCCTCGGGTCTCCGTTTGCTTGCTTCCTTTTTCCGTAGTCCTTCTTCCTTCCAAATATTGACGCCCGTAAATTTCTAGGTGATTTCGTTGACGTTTGGGTCCCTGAAACATTAAAATAAGAAAACGGGGTTTTCTGCCTACGCAGGGTTAATTCCATAAAAATAGGAAATCATTAAGATATTTCCAAAATCATGATAAAACATTGATATAACCCTTATATGATGCAAATATGATTGGAATATAAGCAATTAAAGTGCAAAGTTCATGTATGCATTTTACATGCATCACGCATCATGAGCCGCGTCCTCACCAAGATCGTCATCAAGATAATCATCATCATCCCCGAGTCGAGTCAAGTGATAGCGAGTCAAGCCACCACCATCGTGATGTCCTCAATCAACGGAGACGTGGACGTGCATTCCCACCTCCAAACCATCGGGATGAATATGACAACTTGAGCAATCATAGGCTTGACATACCCAAGTTCTTTGGAACAAGTGATCCGGAAGCATACCTATCATGGGCACTCAAGGTTGACAAGATTTTCGGGTTCACAACTTCTCCAACAACAAGATGGTGACTCTAGCATCCTTAGAGTTCGAGGAATATGCTCTCTTATGGTGGGAACAACTACAAGATGTGCGTGTGCAAAACCACCAACAACCTATCACCAATTGGGTTGAAATGAGGAAGAGATGTGCAAGCGCTTTGTTCCTACTCACTATACTCGAGACTTATACAAGAAGTTGCGTGAGTTGAAGCAAGTGTGAGGTCCGTGGATGAGTACTATAAGGAAATGGAAATCTCAAGGATACGAGCCCATGTTGAGGAGTCACAAGAGCATCCATGGCTCGTTTCATGAATGGCCTCAACTATCCTATCAAGAAGATTGTGGAGTTCCAACCTTATACCAACTTGGTTGAGCTAGTCCATCAAGCAACAAAGACCGAGCGTCACGTGCTTGAAGAGCTCAAGTATCTCAAGACAAAATCTTTCTTTGCAAACAAGCCGTCATTCTCAACACCTCCAACGATACAAGCTTCACCTCAAGCAAGCATGAGAGGTACTCCAAAAGTCGCATCTTCTACACCTCAAGCGCCTCAAGCTTTCAAGAAAGCGCCTCTCCCAAGCAACAAACCTCAAGGACAACCTACCGGCACAAGACTCTTGCAATGTTTCAAGTGCGGAGGTGAAAGTGCATGTGTTGCCCCATGCGTGATTTTGGTAATTAATGACAATCCTTATGGACTAATGTTTGCATTGAGATACACTTGTAGATCTTGTCCATAGGTAAAGATTGGAGTTCATGTGTTGGACTCTAGAAGATTTCATGATGACCAATGCTCTATTCAAGGGTTTATATGAAGAATGGTCATGTGTAGAGAAGATGAAGTGCAAGCTCAATATGATCCAACTCGAAAGATATCATTTGATTGAAGCTTGCAAAAGAGACATGAAGATGGAGCTTAGCGAGGCCCTCCCATAATGGAGTATGGGGGAGCATTTGGAGAAGTCTTCATCAAGCATGTGCTAGCAAGCACAATCAAGAAAGGTGTTCCAACTTGAGAGAGTCAAGATCGTCATCATCGAGCTCAAGTGGAATGCGCAAGGCAAAGGTATGATCTTGATAGGTTTTCTATTTTACCGGTCTCATGTTGTTAGTGGGAGACCGGGTTTTAGGATAGACGGCGTTACTATCAAGAGGGGCTCTCAAGTG
This sequence comes from Poa pratensis, assembly GCA_947311845.1. Classification (NCBI taxonomy): domain Eukaryota; kingdom Viridiplantae; phylum Streptophyta; class Magnoliopsida; order Poales; family Poaceae; genus Poa; species Poa pratensis. Next base: position 101,106,923 of record CAMZMU010000063.1, read on the forward strand.
AGTAACTTGATCGCATCTTGTGGAGAGCTCAAACCTTTGCATACTTGGCATTCATCTTTCTTGGTTCTTATTTGGTTTTCTCCTTGTTGGCTTTTGGTGCTTGTTGTGATCTTCACGACAAGCCCAAGTTCATCGAAAACGAATTTCGTATGAAAAACTTGTTGCGTTTTCGGTTTTGGAGGTTTGTCGATCATTCCTTTTTAGAGAGGTTTTACCTTTCTCCATTGGTTTTATCTTCCATTTTTGGACTATGATGTTTCTCTGCATGATCTTGTAAAGCTCTTCGTTGCGATTCCAACGAGCCCGAGAACATCGAAAACGGAGTCCGGATGATCAAGATATCGTCGTTTTCGTGTGCAGTTTTCTGAGGGGCGGAAGTTCCGGTTTGGCCGGAAATTCCGGCCATCCGGAAGTTCCGGGCAAATTTCCGGCCAAAGTTCCGGCCGAGTGCAGTACCGTTTTTTAGTCGTTTTTCTGGGGGTCCGGAAGTTCTTGGACGGAAGTTCCGGCCTCAACCGGAAGTTCCGGCCCAACCGGAACTTCCGGCCTAAGTGAAAACTGTGTGGTTTTGAAGGCAACGGCTAGAATTTCTGGAGGGGTATAAATACCCATCCCACCTTCCTCCAGCCAAGCAGCTCGCCCAGATTTCTCTCTCCTCCATTGTTGCAAGCTCATTTCTTTGATATCTCCCAATCCCTCCACCCAAACTCTTTGATCTTTGAAGGATTGAAGGAGAAGACATAGATCTACATTTCCACCAATCAATATCTCCTCTAAGTGAGGGAACCTAGTGGATCTAGTTCTTGGAGTTCTTGTGTGGTTCTCCTCTTTGTTCTTCCTCTATTATCCCCCATAAGCATTTGTTGCTTTGTTGGAATTTGAGAGTGAAGGATTTGAGCACTTGTGCTCTTGCCTTTTGCATTTGGTGCATCGGTGTGCTCTCCACGAGGATTCGTGGAAGTTGAAAGCGTGTGGACTTGTTACTCTTGGGTCCTTGGACCGTAGACGCCTTTGTGGTGGTTGGACCCTTGTGTGGTCACTTGAAGCCGTTCGGGAGCCCCCAATCCATTGTGGGTTGTGCCTCGGATTGTTGTTGAAAGCCGTTCGGGAGCCCCCAATCCCTTTGTGGGTTGTGCCTCGGATTGTTGTTGAAAGGCTCCGGATTCCGCCTCGAAGGAATACCGATAGTGGAAGGTGAACCAAACCTTTGTGGTGCGGTTCATCGGAGAAGAGGGTGAAACCTTTGTGGTTGTTGAATCGTTGTGTCGGTTCACACCTCTCCAACGAGACGTACTCCCTTTCAAGGAGGAACTCGGGAATAATCCTCGTCTTTGCGTGCTTCGGTTATTTCTATAACCCGAGCCTTTTACTTATGCACTTTACATTGTGATAGCCTTCGTGCTTGAAGTATTCTATATTGCTATCACCTTGTTGCTTGTCTTGCTTAGCATAAGTTGTTGGTGCACATAGGTGAGCTAGTTTATTTAGGTTGTTGGCTTGTTAATTTAAACACTAGTTTTATTCCGCAATTAGCAGCCTAAACCGGAAAAGTTTTAATCTCCTATTCACCCCCCCCCCCTCTAGGCGACATCCTTGTCCTTTCAG